>CAUYUJ010010657.1:106380-153880 GCA_963575745.1 Prorocentrum cordatum
CTCCTCCTCCCCCTCCCCCTCCTCCTCCTCCTCCTCCTCCTCCTGCCGCTCCCCCCTCGACCTCGGCTCGTCTAGGGGGCAGCCCGGAGTCGTTGGACTCTCCCGAGGTGTCGTCGAGCCTCGGCCCAGGAATGCCCAGGCATCCCAGATGGGGTCCGAGCAGGTGGGGTAATTAAGAGGATCGCGAAGCATCGCACAGGCATCGGCAACCCGGCCCGATGTAAATCCCAAATTTCTCCACGCCGATGCATCGCCGACGTCGCCGATGCATCGCCGATGCTTCGTCGATGCATCGCCGATGCTTCGTCGATGCATTGGCGATGCGGCGCGATCCTCCGACCCCATCTACTCGGACCCCATCCCGGAGGCCTCGAGAACGGTACGGTGCATAGTTTTTTGGCCCGCAGAATCGAGACATGTTGCACCGTACCGCGTTGGAGCGGGGCCTGAAGGAAATCCAAACATCGTGCGCTGCAAGAGCGCCGTTCTCGTATGTAGGGAGGGTGGGGGGGCGTCTGCGGGGATTGGAGGAGGAAAGGATCCCGATGCCGCTGCTTGTCCTGGAGAGCCCTCGGAGTGAGTTCGTACGGAGTGTTCGGTCTCCGTACGGAATCACGCCGTCTGAAATTAGCCCTTCCCGGTAGGAGGCTAAGTACATTCGGAGTAAGTCCGCACGAAGTGCTCGGTCTCGGTACGGAGTTACTTCGTCTGGACTCAGCCCCTCTTGAAGGGGGGAGTGTGTCCGCAAAGGTACCTACAGCCTGAACGCTGATACAATGATCATGGTGGGTACAGTCAACCCGCATGATAAGGATGGGCGGCCTTCCCGAGGGTACCCTTCCTCGGTCCATCCTTCGCCACGTTCGTTGGCCGCGCCCCGCTCGAAGAGCTTCGAATTGGGCGTCCAAGGCCCTTGCATCCTTATCGCGCATCCTTACTGCACGGGTCGACTGTAAGGGGCTCTGGCTTCGGGACCGCTCCTCAGGCCTAGATTGGGGACCCGGTTCGCGGCCGAGTCCCGCCGTGGCTGGAAAGGCGCCTTCGTTCTTGAGTCGGCGTGCCGTGGTTTTGCTGTCTTCTCCTCTGGCCTGTAACGGTCGTTCCCCTCCTCCTCCTCCTCCTCCTCCTCCTCCTCCTCCTCCTCCTCCTCAGCCCCCCTCCCCCCCCCCGCCTCCGGGTAACAGGATCGTGCGTGGGGGGGGGCTGGACCCCCCACCACATGTGTCTTGGTGCTCCCGCGCATACTTTGGCGATCGCAGTGCACCCCCGCCCCGACGTGCGCCACCCCGCCCAAGCTTTCCCGTTACCCGGGGAACGCGCCCCCCCCCCCCACCAGGATAGGACCCTTTCCGGAAATTATGCAAGCATGTGACTGTGTACATTGTGCGGAAGTTTGAGGCGCAATGGTGGTTGGCGGATTTGGGTTTTTTTTACCTCTCTTAGAACCCCAGCGCTAGTTGGGAAAAACTCTGTGGTGGCACGATCATTGTAACTAGCGAGGGGAAGAAGTGAGAAGGATGATGCCTTCTCAGAAGGCGGCAGGGCTTTTCAGAAGCCCTCCGGCCTTCTGAGAGGATTTCGGTATCTTTGGGGAAGGTTTCAAAACTTCATCCTTATGCCAGGGGACTTCCGAGCCTTCTGACAATTTTTTCTCCTGCTCCCTTTCCGGACACGCTGACGGCGATGCAGGTTTCGGTATTGCAGGTGGGGATTCTTCGTGGCTAACTCGGTTGCAGGAAAGGCTTGTTCGCGTTTTCCTGCAAGTTGTTCTGCGCGAGTCCGGCGTCGCAAAAACAAAACTCCCATCATCGCCGTCAGCGTGGCCTTGGTCATGGGCCTGTTTTCCACCACCACCACCTCCATAAGTTGGAGGGGGGAAGGAGGTGGAGGATGAGGAGGAGGACGAAGAGGAGGAGGAGGAGGAGGACGAGGACCCCCTCCACCTCCTTCTGGTGGTGGTGGTGGAAAACAAGCCCACCACTTGGACTTCTCCCCCGGGCTCGCCGCCGGCAGGACCGCCCTGGCCCCCGCCGGCCCGCCGCGGCGCGCCGTGGCCTGCCTGCTGGCGGCCCTGCCGCACCTGGCGGCGGCGGGCGCGCTGGCGGAGGTGCTGCTCCGGGTCGGGGCGGCGGCTGGCGCCGAGGCCCAGCCTCGCGCGTCGCGCGTTGCCGCCTTCTCTCGAAGAAGACGCGCGTCGCCGCCGTCTCTCTCTCTCTCTCTCTCTCAGATGAAGACGCGCGTCGCCGCCGTCTCTCTCTCTCTCTCTCTCTCTCTTTCTCTCAGATAGAAGGAGAAGAAGAAGCAGAAGAAGAAGGAAGAAGAAGCAGAAGAAGAAGAAGAAGAAACAGAAGAAGACCGTATATACGCTCACGGCGATGTCGGCATCGGCGATCCAGGTTTCGGTGTTGTGGGTGGGGGTGGCTCGTGGCCAACCCGATTGCAGGAGAGCGCTGTTCGTGGTTTCCCACACTGTGCTATGCGCGAATTCGCCGTCGCGAAAATCATATTCCCGACACCGCCGTTAGCGTGGCCTTGGGAAGAAGAAGAGTCGGCGGCGAGACCGGTGGGGAAGTGAGCAGGAGGAGGCCTTCTCAGAGGGTGGCGGGGATTCTCAGGAGCCCTTCGGCCTTCTGAGAAGTTGTTGTCCGTGTCTTTGTGGGGATGGTTTGCAAAACTTCTCAGAAGGCCGGACGCCTGCCGAGCCTTCGAGAAGATCCGCCCCTTCTCGATCCCCCCCAGGCTCGCCGCAGAGAAGACGAAGAAGAAGAAGACGAAGGAGAAGAAGGATCATAAGCAATTGCGTACGTATCAATTGTTGGAGCTCCGCGCGGATCTCTTGCATCGGCGTTTGGGGCCCCAGGCGCCGATCCAAGAAATCCACACGAGGTTTGTTCCTCTAGTTTCGCCATGAACCAAACGGGTCCTGCGGGAAATGGGTCCTGAGGCTTTTCTACGTTTTGGGCCCCACTGGGCCCGCTACCGGCCCTTAGATTTGTGCAAAACGACTGAGGGCTAACGACTGGTTTCGGTGGAAAGCGCCGTGGTCCGGGACCCGTTTCCCTCGGGACCCGTTCGTCACCGCCGCCGTTGTTGTCGTCGTCGTCGTCGTCGGGGGAGGAGGGGGAGGAGGAGGAGGAGGAGGAGGAGGAGGAGGAGGAGGAGGAGGAGCAGGAGGAGAAGAAGGAGGAGGAGAAGGAGGACGAGAAGGAGAGGAGGAGCAGGAGGAGGAGGAGGAGGAGGAGGAGGAAGGCAGAGGGTCAGAGGACGAACAGATGCCGATGCCGCTGCTCGTCCTGAAGATCCCTCGTCGCCATCGCTGGATTCGCCGCGAAGTCCTGGTCGGAAAGCACGTCGGGAGAGGTCTGGGCAACGAAAGTCTTGCCCCCCCAGGGAGGAACAGGAGGGGGGGTAGCACGAGGACGGGCTAAGAGGAGGATGGGGTTGGGGAAGGGGCGGAGGGGGAGGGGGGGAGGACAAGCTAGGTGCGCTCGCGTCATATCTCACGTCCTACCCCATCCCTCTCATCCCTTACCATGGCGTAGATTTCCTTTCTATTCAGACAGTCGGATGTCGAGCAGGGCAATGATCGCGAGAGGGTTCGCGATGCATCGTAGAGCACGGCATGGCATGGCGCAGAATTGCACGGCAGAGCGTATAATGTCATAGCATGGCGTAGCATTGCGTATTGAAGCATTGCATCACAGAGCATTGCATCGCAAAGCATGACATCGCACAGCGGCGCAGAACAGAACACTGCACAGCATGTCATGGCAGGGCACCGGGTTCTTTGGAGGGTAAGTGGATAATCTTCGAAGGGTCGGCGCAGGTCTGGAGTTGCGGCTCCATGTTTAGCTTCCTGGGCTCCGCGACAAGCTCCCTACAAGGCGGGGCTGATGGAGAGCGCCCACTAGCTCTGCTTGCAACATCGCTTTCTGAAAGCAGAAACGCAGCTCCCGCTTGATACTTCCTCCAAGCGCCGCCGCCCCGAAGTGGGGGGGGCCTTCTGCGCCCGAAAATTCAACGAATCGGCACCGGATGTGTAATCACGTGCGATGTATTCTTCTGCGGGTAATTTCCTAGACTTGGGGTTGATTAAGGGCCGAAAGCGCCCGCGCTGCAGCGGTAGCATGTTTCGGAACAACCAGACGCGCAGAAATGGGGCCAGCGCTGCAGCGGGAGCATTGTTTTGAAGGACCGAAAAAATCGGATTGCCAAACATACATATGAAAACCAGGAAAAGAGGCCGGCTGCAGCGGGAGCACGATTCGGAACGAGCGGAAGCGCGGAAATGAGGCCAGCGTTGCAGCGAGAGCACGATTCGGAACGAGCGGAAGGCCGATAATGAGGCCAGCGCTTCAGTGGGATCAACATTTTGAAAACAAGCCCAAGCGAAAACCCTTCCCAGAAATCTTGTGCGTAACGCCGAATATCTTCTGGACTTCATCAGGAGAGGAGAGTAGTATTCATATTGTGTGATTGTGAAGGAGGGGGGTGAGGAGGAGGAGGAGGAGGAGGAGGAGGAGAAACATCAGGAGGCGGGAGCAGCGAGGATGGGGTAGGAGGACGAGGGGGAGGAAGGGGGAGGGGGGAAAGGAGGAGAGGAGGAGGAGGAGGAGGATGAGGAGGAGGAGGAAAACGACGACGGCGACTTCGACGACGACGAGGGAGAGGGGGAGGGGGAGGGAAATTGCGGAGGGAGGGCGACGACGAGAAGCGGGAGTTGGACAGGGCGGATCAGGAGGTTGGGGGCAGGGGGAGGGAGGGAGGGAGGGACCAGGGGGAGGGAGGGAGGGAGGAACGGAGGGAAGGAGGAGGAGAGGAGGAGGAGGAGGAGGAGGAGGAGGAGGAGGAGGGGGAAGAGCAGTAGGAGGAGGGATGGGGATTGCGAAGTACTCTTTGCATGGTACCTACAACCATCGTCAGGGATGAGGTGACCATCAGAGAAGTACTGGAGCCTGTGGCAGGTTCTCGGCCACCATGCCAGGAGGCGCGAAGTGGAGTTCCCAGCTTTGTCTGCGACCGTGGACCACGTCGTTGAATTCACAGGGGCCGAAAGTTGTCGCCAGTGGCCGATGAGGACTCTACCCATGAGCAGGAAGAGCATGCGTAGCCAGAATGATGTGATGCGACCACGCATCGAGATTGTCTGCGTCGGTGATGGAATATGCCATCAGTCTGTTTTCTCGGCCAAGCCTCGCGACGCCCCTGGGGATGATTCCCACCTGCAGGCTGTTGGACTCACCAGAGAGGTGGAGCGGCCCGCACCCCCTGGCACTAGCCCCCAAGCTGCCTGCAATCGGCGGCGAGCCCAGGAGGGAAGTGAGAAGTTGAAGGCCTTCTCAGAAGGTTCGGACGTTCCTCGGCTTTCTGAGAAGTTTCCTGAGCCTTCCCCGAAGACACTGAAAGCTTCTCAGAAGGCGCGACTCCTTCCGAGAAGCCCCGCTGCCTTCTGAGAAGGCCTGCTCTTTCTCACTTCCCCCCCTCGCTCGCCGCCGACCCAAGCTGCTTGCATGGCACGACGCCCATCGGCGCGCCAGGATGGTGCTGGGTGGGGGGCACGAGTGGGCCGCTGTCGCTGCCGCATGCGGGGGAACCGAACATGGTGCTTCGGCCCTCCCCCTTGCATCCGCGCTGGCCCTCCTCCCGCTCCTGGAGTGGGGGGGGGGTCAGAAGCGCCCTCGAGGGCGCGAAGTTATTCGCGCTTCGCGGTTCGGCTCCGATTCTTCCTCAGCCTCTTCTTCTCCCCCGGGGGGGCGGCGCGAGAGCGCAAAGTTGTTCCCCAGCGCGAAGCGCGAAGTTAGGCGCCTTTGGTTGGCCTTCCTCCTGTTCCTGGATGGGGGGGAGCCCGCCTCGAAGGTTCATGCCTGGGCACCCGAGCTCGTTTACGACCTCACCGACGGCGAGGTGGCGCTATGGCCGGTCCCCTGCGGCTTCTCTGAAAGAGGGTTCCGTTACCACATTAGCGTTCGTTTTCGCAAGTATCTCTCTTTGTCTCTCTCTCTCTCTCTTTCTGTCTCTCTTTCTGATTGTTATTCCTCTCTCTCTCTCTGTCTTGCTCTCTCTCTCTCTCTCTCTCTCTCTGTTTGGCCCCTCCTCATTGCATGCTCACTCACTAAAGTCACTGGTGCCCTGATCTCCGAACACCCCTCTATGTCCCCTTGCTGGTTGAGCGCCGCTGTCCCTTGAGAGAGCATTGTGCTCTCTGGCATGCCATCCCGCATGTATGCTCTCCGACCGTACATGCTCTCGCTCTTCCTTCTCCACGCCTGGCCTGCACTCCTCCTCTCGCTGGCCCTGGTCCTCCCATGTCGGCCCGTCCTCCTCCCGTCCAGTTCCTGAAGCTGTCCGCGGCATCTCAGCCTGCCCCCTTACTGTCCCAAACGGGGCGATCGTCTGAACTGCAGGTCCACAAAGCAGGTCGCCGTTGACGGGAGAGCTCCCTGGGAAGAAAGAGTTGAAGGGATGTTTGCGAGGTGGGTGCGGCGGGAGGGTGTATTGCAGCATCGTCGACGCATCTTGTGTTGTTGTGGGTCTCAGTTTCGCCCCATCCCCGTCTACGTGTCCTCGCCGTCGTCCTCCCCTTCCTCCATCCACCTACTGCGCCACATTCTGCTGGCAACCGAGCGCCCACTTGCAACTTCGGGGCCAGGACTACAGCCATGCCACCACGACTAAGTGAGGGCTGCTTCGTACCAGCGATCACAGCAGCACGAGGCTTGAATCTTTCGGAACAGGTGCCATGAGCGCCAATATCGAGTGGCTTTCGGCCAATCCCGCCACCCGGTGAACAAGAGATATATCAGAGATTTCGTGGGAGGCCTCTCGGAGGTGTCTTGGAAAATCTGTGGCGCTTCGTGGGGACCTTCTCGGGGTCGTCTTGGTGGTCTCTTGGGCTCTCGTGGAAGCCTCGGGGACAGACTTGGGGGGTCATTGGGAGCCTTCTCTGGTGTGCAGACCAAGCAGCATATCATCAAAGGATCGGTACGTATGTTGTTTCAGTGGTTTGGGCATTGTGAGTTGAAGCCGACCTCTCCATGACGGCCCGAGATGTTCTGAAGAGGGCTCCAGAACGGGGCCATGTGAACATCTTTGGGCATGGTGAGGGTTCGGCGCCCAAAGAGCGCTTCCAGGATCTGGGGAACGGCAACGCGGCGAAATCGAAGAGCGACCAAGAGATCCGGGAATCCAGGGTTTGGGGCCCAAGAACAGTTATTCCACGCAGTAGGCGCGGTCGCATAGCGTCCCCCCGCCCATTTCGGCACACGACCTCACACGTTTCGTGGCCCCATGGGGAGCTTCACCGAAGGCCCCAGTGGCTGTGTTCGAATGCCGTCTCTGGGTCGCGGCGCACTACCTGTGAAGAAGAGGCCATAGCCTGCGTTACTCGCAGCTGCGTACTCTGGAATAGGGTTGGGTCTTTCGCCTGGGCAGTTGAGAGCTATTCGGGTGGATGGCCCGCTGCTGGCGTCGATTTGTGATTGAAGCAACTTGCGCGGGTCGCAGGCCGCGTTGTCGCCGGGTCGCGCGAGTGAGGAACCAGAGCGGTGTCTTCCAGAGCCAGCTGTAAAACAGCCCGACCCGCATTCGCCGATGTTGTTGTTGTTGTTGTTGAACATTATTTCTTCTTAAGAATAATTATTGTTGGGACCCCTGGTGCGCGACCTCTGCGCCGCGCCTAGGCCGCAGCTACATTTTCATCATTTTTTCGCGAAAGCTTCAGAAAAGTGGATTGTGTCCGGATCCGGTTTTTTGTTGACGCTCGTTTTCCCTTGCAAAAAACAATAGAAAATGAAAATTCTTGTTCTTACTTGATCAAATTGCAAGAATCCCTTGCAAAAAATAAGGTAAAGTGGACATTCGTGCGCGCAAGACGAAATCCTTCCAAAACCTTAGGTTTCGTAACGATTTTAACATAAAAACGTCAAAAACCCAATGGTTTTTTAAGAAAAAATTGTCAAAATGTCCTTCCGCGCGCGCTGTCCGAATCCCACAAAACCAATGGTTTTTCAACATTTATGTTACATGAGCTCGCGCGAGCTACTTTTTCTTGTTCTAACATAATCAAATTTCAATAATCCCTTGCAAAAAATAAGGTAAAGTGGACATTCGCGCGCGCAAGACGAAATCCTTCCAGAACCTTAGGTTTCGTAACGATTTCAACATAAAAACATCAAAAACCCAATGGTTTTTCAAAAAAAAATGTCCAAATTTCATCCCGCGCGCGCTGTCCGACTCCCACAAAACCAATGGTTTTTCAACATTTCTGTTACATGAGCTCGCGCGAGCTACTTTTTCTTGTTCTAACATAATCAAATTTCAATACTCCCTTGCAAAAAAAAGTAAAGTGGACATTCGCGCGCGCAAGACCAACAAAAAACACGACGATCTCAGGAACTTGCCCCAAAAATGTGACCAACTCCGCTCTCTCTGTCTCTCTCTCTGTCTGCTCTCTGTCTCTCTCTCTGTCTGTCTGTGTCATGTATTGTATGTCACAATTGCAGGATGCTGGGCACACGCGCGCCCCGAATAAGTGACCAAGTTCTGTGGGTGTGTACCCCACGCCAGTGTAGTAGCCACGGTCGTCCGCACGCCACGAAGTGAAGTGTCCCAACGTCATAGGGCGGGAAGCTGGGTTTGGGTGGTCGCGAAGAGTCGTTTGGATATTTGGTAGAGCTTGAACTGCCCCCCCACGAAGTGGGGGTATTGTCTCGCGTCGCATGAAAACCCTGGCACTGGTGAGAACACTGAGCGTTCGGGTAAAATGATTGTTGTTGTTGTTGTTGTTGTTGTTGTTGTTACTAGCGACGCTTGCTGGCGCTGGCATACACTGAGTAATCGAACTCGATTACTCCGTGTATCCAACATACAGGTTCCATTAGGAATCAAATTAGAATCTGCCTCGGGTACACGGAGTAATCGAGTGCGATTACTCCGTGTATCCAATCTACAGGTTCCAATAGGAATCCAATTAGAATCTGCCTCGGATACACGGAGTAATCGAGTTCGATTACTCCGTGTATGCCCGCGCCAGGAGGCGTCGCCGGTGTGTTGTTGTTGTTGTTGTTGTTGTTGGTGTTGGTGTTGGTGTTGTTGGTGTTGGTGTTGTTGGTGGTGGTGGTGGCGGTGTTGTTGTTGTTGTTGCTGCGGTTGTTGTTGCTGATGTAGTAGTTGTTGGTGGTGGTGGTGGTGTTCTTGTGTTTGTTGTTGGTGCTGCTGGTGTTTGTGTTGGTGCTGACTTTTTTTGTTGTTTGTCGTATGTGTTGTTGTTGCTGTTGGTGGTGGTAGTGTTGGTGTTGGTGTTGGCATTGCTGGTGTTGTTGGTGGTGTTGTTGTGGTTGGTTGGTTAGTTGGTTGGTTAGTTGGTTAGTTAGTTGGTTGGTGTGTTGGTTGCTTGCTTGGTTGGTTGTTGTTGCTGTTGTTGCTGCTGCTGTTGTTGTTGTGAGGGGTCGGCCCCGCCGCGGGCTGCGGATGCGTCCTCCAGAAGCGCCGAATCTCAGAGATCCCCGATGTGCCCCGATGACGTCCATCCGGCAAGGAAGGGGGACGGTCAGCGTACCCTTGCGTCCCTGGGTTTGTTACCGTGCGTCGTTTCAAACAGTTCAATGAGGATGTCCAAGGATCTCGCGTCCTCAGGACGTGTGTTAGCCCAACGTGTGTGTGTGTGTGTGTGTGTGTTCGCCCCGTTCAAGTCCACCGATCGCACGCGGCCTTCGTGTCGGTCGTCGTTGCAGTGCCTGCGTCGTATTAAAGGGACTCGGTGGACAAGTACACGTCGGCTCCAACACACGTTCTGAGGTTCATTGGTCCTCATGACCAAGTTTGGCTATACGACGTCCACGATGTTTCGCAGTTGTCTTGTGACCAGGGTCCTGCACGTTTGCCCTGTCGTGATCTGATGCTTGCCACCTCTAAGGAGCTCCGCACCTCCAATCGCAGAGGTCCAGAGCCTGCCTTCAATCTACGACAGGCCAGGGGTCGAGCCCTGGCGGAGAGGTCGGTCCGGTCTCTGGGTCTCCCCCCGTCCCGTCGGCACTACGGGCGGCCCGGATTAGTAGGTCGACCCTGCCAGATCAAGGGTACCTTCGTGCCTTGTGTCTTGCGACCCATGCCTCCTGCATTTATTTGGCAACGTGGCCCTAGGAAGGGTCTTGTGTCCTCTCGCGTGTCCTCTCCAATCAAGTCCGACTGAGCGTGGCCGTGCGTCGGCCGCGCCCCTCGGCCCAGGCAGTCCTGGAGCTCCGGCCAGGGCGCGGGTGGCTGCTGCACGCCGGCGCCGCCGCAGCGTCGCTGCTGGCGGGGCTGGCGCTGCTGGGATGGGGCTGGCACGGAGGCCGCAGGGGCCCCGGAGAGGGCCGTCCTGCTCTTCGGCCTCCCTTCCCTCAGGAGAGAAAGGAGCACACAGACATAATGAATCGTCGATTCCCCAGGAAATATAGGAAAATATGGGAAGTGGGGGGGGGAGACGAAAACCCTCAAAGTATGGGAAAATATTGGGAATCTGTTTGTCTGTGTATTTTTTTGTGTGTCCTTGGGCCCCCGCATTCCCCCCCTCCCTCTCCCTCAAGCAGTGGCGAAGCGTCCTGGCTCGCCTAAAGGCCTACCAGACAATGTTTGAGAACCTTTTCTGTGGTTTCCACGGAATGTTCTCATAACAGTTCTGGCTGTTGTGTTTTAACGCACGGGGCTCATGTTCTAAGAACATTGTTATTCGACTATCTTTGGGTTCTGAGAACATGTCGTGGTAGGCCTATTGGAATGCCAGGACGGTCGGTCTCTGCTCAACTCCCCCCATATCAGAGGAGGAAGAGGTGCCGATACCGAGACCCTTGCCTCGTTTCCGCCTGTTTGGGGCCTCCTGGGAGGCCCTCGTCGCCACGGCCAGATTCGCCTGGAGAGACTTGGCAGAAGGCACCCAGGAGAGGTCCAGGAAGTAGCGGTATCGGTGCTTGTTTGTTTCCCCACCATCTCCCTCGCCCTCCATCCTCTATGTTTTCCAAGGTGTTGAGTGTTTCTGAGAAGGCAATTCGTTTTCGGCCTGCTGGTTAATCTTGTTGTCTCACACACGGTCATGCCGCTATGTTGAATTATTCTTATTCCAGAAGCTTCGCGTAAACACACTAGCCCATCCAGAAATGATGCCCAGGCGAGTTGCCCTGATCAGCGATGTGGAGCAGCATGCAGTGGAACAAAGGGCTGGGGACGCCGTCATACCCCACCAGGCGGAGGGCGGTGGAGGAGAGGGAGGAGGAGGAGAACGCCACAAGCCCGTGCTCCAGGTCCGAGCAACGTCAAAAGCATGAGGAGCAGGAGGAGGAGGACGAGGAGGAGGAGGAGGAAGAAGAGGAGGCGAGCAGAAAGGCCAAACGCCTCTTGGATGCCTCTCGGAGTCTCGTCAGATGTCTTTGAGGGTTCCTTGGAGTCCTACTGGGGCGTCTTGGGGGCCTCTTGGCGGTCTCGTTGGCCTCTTGGAGCGTCTTTGGGTGCCTCTGGGGAGCCTCTTTGGGCATCTTGGGGGTCTCTCTTGGGGATCTCTTGGGAGTTTCTTGGGACCTCCTGGGTGCCTCTTAGAGGCCCTCTCGAGGCACTCTTGGGAGCCTTAGGAGCAATTATGTGGCCATCTCGGAGGGGTTCGATCAAAGAAGGGAGGGTACTCTAGTAGCCCCCCCCCAGGAGGCCAAAACTGGACCCAAGAACTGAGGAATAGCAACGATGTGTGCCCTCTGGCCGATGCCCTCTTGGACGCTCCAACCTCTCGCCGCCCCCCAAGGGGAGGGGGCAGGGGTAGGGGCAAACCCCTCAACGAAGGGGAAGAGCGGAGGTTGGAAGAGGAAGCTCCCTAAACCACTCACGCCCAGAGGGCTGGTGAAATTTCCAGCCTCCCGGTCGTCCTGGGGCAGGAGGGTCAGGGCAGATGAACGGGGTGGACGGGGGCGAGGCGAGAGGAGAGCAGTCCATCGTCCTCCTGGGAGAGGGGCAGGAGGGTGTGAGGCGAGGCGAGGAGGTTTTGCTGGGGGTGGGGGTCTGCGGTCCAAGGACCCAGATATTGAATAGACACAGGCATATTGATCAAAAGTTGCATAACCAAACACTGGGTATTCGATCGAACAACAAAAGTAAAGCGCGCCACTGGATCACCCTGTAATTGAAAAGGGGGGGTGCTCGCAGAACCCCGCCACCCCCTTCCCCCCCTTCAAAGGGGGGGGGGGGGAGATTTTTTACCCCCCCCTTCCCCCCTTCAGGGGGGTGGGGGTCCGAACCCCCCCTTCCCCCCCCCATCCCCCTGAAGGGGGGGGGGTCCGGACCCCCCCCCCCTCCTCTCCCCCTTTGCGCCGAACAGGGGGCCGGGGAGGGGGCCTCTCCCGCAAGGGGGAGGGTGTCCGGCCTCGAGATCTTTCGATGATCTGGTTTCTGGATATTTCGATTCTTTCCCGGACTGGCCTCACGAAGGCTTCGAGAGGGGGGAGGGGGAGGGGGAAGGGGAGGAGGACGAGGAGGAGGAGGAGGAGGAGGAGGAGGAGGAGGAGGCGACGACGACGACGATCAGATTGACGATGCTGCGGCCTCGAGATCTTTCGATTATCTGGTTTCTGGATATTTCGATTCTTTCCCGGACTGGCCTCACGAAGGCTTCGAGAGGGGGAGGGGGAGGGGGAAGGGGAGGAGGAGGAGGAGGAGGAGGCGACGACGACGACGATCATATTGACGATGCTGCTGACGCTGATATTGATGTTGCTGCTGTTGCTGCTGCTGATGATGATGATGATGATGATGATGATGATGCTGCCGATGCTGATGCTGATGCTGATGATGATGATGATGATGAGGATGAGGACGAGGAGGGGGAGCAGGAGGATGAGGACGAGGACGCGTGGCGAGTAGGGAGCAGCGAGTAGTGAGTAGTGCGTAGTGAGTAGTGAAGTATTGAGTAGCGAGTAGGGAATTACGAGTAGGGAGTAGGGAGTAGCGAGGAACGGCTTGTGTGCAGTGGGTAGTGGATAGTGGGTAGTGGTTAGTGAGTCGTGAGTATTGGGTAGTGGGTAGTGAGTAATTTGGTAGTGGGTAGTGAGTAGTGAGGAGTGAGTAGTGTTTTCTTTGGAGTGGTGGGAGCGATCTGCGAGTAGTGAGTAGTGAGAAGAGAGGCGAGTAGAGACTAGTGAGAAGTGAGTCGTGAATAGTGGATAGTGGGTAGTGGGTAGTGAGTAAAGAGTAGAGTGTTTTGAAAAGTGAGTAGTGGGTAGTGGGTATTTGGTAGTGAGTGGTGCGCAGTGAGTAGTGAGTACTGGGTACTGGGTAGTTGGTAGTGCGTAGTGACCAGTGAGTAGTGCTTAGGGATCAGTGAATAGTGAGTAGTGCGTAGTGACTTGTGGGTAGTAACTACTGAGAGTAGTTAGTTGTGAGTAGTGTGTATTGATTAGTGGGTGGTAAGCTGTGAGTAGCGTGTAGTGCATCGTGAGTAGTGAGTAGAGAGTGGTCAGTAGTGAGTAGTGGGTAGACAGAAGCCAGTAGCGAGGAGGGAGTAGTGAGTAGTGCGCAGTGAGTAATGGGTCGTGGGGGGTGGGGAGTGAGTATTGAGTAGCGAGTAGTGAGTAGCGAGTAGCGAGTAGGGTATTGTGAGTAGCGGGGAGGGAGTAGTGAATAGTGAGTAGGGAGTAGTCTGTAGCGAGTAGGGAGTAGCGAGTAGTGAGTAGAGAGTAGTGAGTAGTAAGTACCGAGTAGGGGGTCTTGAGTAGTGAGAAGTGACAAGTGGGTAGTGAGTAGTGGGTAGTGCTTAGGCGGTAGCGAGTTGAGAGTAGTGAGTAGTGAGTCGTGGGTAGTGAGTATTGAGTAGTGAGTTGTGACTAGTGGGGAGTGAGTAGGGAGTCGGAAGTAGCGGGTTGTGAGTAGTGCGTAGTGGGTAGTGGATATTGCGTATCGGTTAGCGAGTAGCGAGTAGGGAGTAGCGAGTAGTGAGTAGTGAGCAGTGAGTACTGTGTAGGGAGTAGGGGGTAGCGAGTAGCGAGCAGCGGATAGTTCGTAGTGAGTTGTGGGCAGTGAGTAGTGAGTAGTGAACTTTGAGTACTTAGTAGTGAGTAGTGGATAGTGGTTGATGGGTAGTGAGTAGTGGTCAATGAGTGGTGAGTAGTGAGTAGTGCTTAGTGAGTAGTGCGTAGTGAGTAGTGGGTAATGAATAGTGAATCCTGAGTAGTGAGTAGTGGGTATTGGCTAGTGAGTAGTGAGTAGTGGGTAGTGAGCAGTGAGTCGTGATTTGTAAGCAGTGAGTGGTGGGAAGTGAGTAGTGAGGTAGCGAGTAGTGGGTAGTGGGTAGTGAGTAGTGAATAATATGTACCGAGTACTGTTTGGGGTTAGGGTTTGGGGTTGGGGGTACGGGTGGTCGGGGAAGTCGTGTTAGGGGTGGTAGGTGTCGGGTTCCTGAGCCAGGGGGGGGGGGGGCGAAAGGTGGGAAGGGGGGGGGTCGAATTCTAGACGCTCCGCGTATCCCCACCAGCCCATCCAGAAACGATGTCCAGGCGAGTTGAGGTGATCAGGGAAGTGCGGCAGCAAAGAGGAGGACGGCCGAACCGTGCAAAGGACTGAGGAAGAGAAGGAGGAGGTGGATGGATGGATGGATGAGGGAGTGGGAAGAAGGAGGATGAATAGGATGAGGAGGAGGCGGAGGAGGAGGAGGAGGAGGAGGAGGAAGAGAATGAGTAGGAGCAGGAAGGAGGAACAGGAGAAAGAGGAGGGCAAGCACAAGGGCCAAAGGTCTCTTGGATGCCTCTCGGGGCCTCTTGGGGTATCTCTTGGGCGATTATTGGTGGCCTCTTGGGACGTCTTAGGGGTCTCTTGGCGATCCTGTGGGGCTCTTCGGGGTCTTGGGTGCCTCGGGGGGCCTCTTGGGGCCGCTTAGGGTCTTCTTGGGGGCCTCCTGTGGGCCTCCTGGGGGCCTCTTGGGGTCATCTTGGGGCCATCTTGGAGGAGATCGGTCAACGATTGATTCATCAATTGCCCCCCCCCCCCCCCCCCCCCCTCCCCCCCCCTTAGGAGCACCCAAAATCGCCTCCTGGACCCATCTTGGAGCGTTCTTGGAGCGCTCTCGGGCGCTCTTGGGACCGTCTTGGGGCCCTTTTGGTCCCTTACTGGGCCCCTGTTGGGCCATCTTGGAGCGATGTTGAGGACTCGGATGGGCATCGGAAGTGCAAAAGCGAGAACGCCAAAAACATTGATTTTCCCTATGGGTTTGAAGCATTCTGGTTTGGTCGGGGCGTCATTGGGGAGCTCTTTTGGCCACTTAGACCCGTCGTGGAGCGGTCTTGGAAAGTCTTGGAGCATCTTCGGGGCTATATCGAGGCATCTCGCGCTATCTTGCGCCATTTTCGACGCTATCTTGGGCTGCTCTGAGGCCCTCATGGAGCCATCTTGGGCCATCTTCGACGCTCTAAGTACCCGCGGCCCACCCCCGTCCGGGTCCAGGGGAGGGGTGCGGGGGAGAGGTAACCCCTCCCCGAAGGGGAACAGGGAGGGGTGAAAGAGGAAACGCCCTAAACCACCGACGCCCAGAGGGCTGGTCGGATTTGGCGGCCAAACGGGGGGAGGGGGGGGGGTCCGGACCCACCGCCCTATTGAAAGGAGGGGAGGGGGGGAGGGGGGGGTTCTTCGACGACGGACCTGGAAAGGGAGGGAGGGTGGGGGGTTCCCCGACGATGGATCGGGGAAGGGGTGGGGGGATGGGGTTCCCCCCCCCTTGGGGAGATCCAGCGGCGTGCCCTCCAACAAAAGCGCTGGCCTGTGCCTCCAGCGGTGCCCCTGGCGCGCTCCACGCTCTGGGGACGAGGTGATGATTATGAACGATATGTTGTCAGTGGCATGCTCTGTGGATCAAATCACTTACCATCTTGGACACACTGCCTATAGCCTTGAAGCCTGCCTCTCCTCCTCCTCCTCCTCCTCCTCCTCCTCCTCCTCCTCCTCCTCCTCCTCCCTCAAGCCGCTTGGGCTCGAGCAGCGGGTCAGAGGCCTGGGGGCCGACTGCACACCCGTTCCCGAGTCCTTCCCTGTACCTCAGAGTGGTGCTTGAGTTTGTTCGCTTGCAATCCTGACACTTTTGCAGGCGTTCGCGAAAGCAGGGATGATGACTCCGCCGCGTGCCAGGCCATGGACACGTTGCGGCAATTGCCAGAAGTGCGAGTACAATGACAAGCTTCGCTCCAACAGCATGCACTGTCCGAGCTGCAGTCACCAGATCAAGAAGCTGTTCAAACCCCACGGGCCTCGTCATGTGCGCTTCGAGGACGAGTCAGATTGGGAGAACAGCAGTGTGGGCAGTAATCGTTCTCGCGGCCAGGGCCGCAAGAACAAGGGTCAGGCCGCAGCGCAGCTGGACGAGCTCTTGGAGAAGGCCCTGCGCACGGCGCAGGATGAGGAGATGAAGACGGCGCTCGCGGCCCAGCGCAGCCGCCTCGCCACGCTCCCCGCTGCCTCCCACGAGTCGGCAGCGGAGTCGGTCAAGCGTGCCGACGGGGCGTGGAGGGCTGCCAGCCACAGGCACGAGCAGCTGGTGTCGCAGGTGCTGAGGCTGCGCTCCCAGCTCCAGGCCGCCGAGGCCAAGGAGCAGAGCGCGGCCAAGGAGCTGGCGCTCGCCGAGAGGACCAAGAAGGACGCGGCCATCGCCCTGGCCAAGGCGGAGGGGGTCCGTGGTCCCGAGGTGGCGCAGCAGGGCAATGGCGTCGGCCAGACGCCCACCATCAGCATTCAGATGAACCCAGAGGTGTTCGACAAGTTCGAGGAGTGGGAGTGTGAGGAGTCTGACAAGCAGGCTCTGCGTCAGCTCAAGTCGGAGCTGGAGACGTGGGAGCAGAGCTTCGAGTCCAAAGACGCGGAGCTCAAGAAGTTCTTGGACAAGGTGGCCAAGGCCGAGGCCGACGTCCTGGACAGGATGAAGAAGAAGAAGCGGAAGACCAACGAGGGCGAGTCCACCGACAACGGCGGCGGCAGCGGTGCCTCGGGCAGCGGCCCCTCAGGCGGGGCGCAGCCAGCTGGTGCTGCCGAGGCCGCGGCCGCGGGCCACGCGCAGGCGCCGTCGGAGGCGGAGCTCCAGGCCGAGGCCGAGAGGCTCTCGCAGGAGCGCTTCCAGGCGGCAGCGGCGGCCAAGGCAGCAGGCAGGGGTGCTGCTGCTGCTGCCCCGAAGGCTGCAGCCAAGCCACCAGGGGGCAGCGGCGCTGCTGGAGTCGGCAGCTCTTGACTAGATTCTGCAAGTGCCGACGCCGCTGCGGCGAATCAGCAGCAAGGGGGAGCCAGTGTTTCTACTGGCACGACAACTTCGACCAGGATGTTCTTCTCGAACGTCACCTGCATGGGCGACAAGGCCTGGCATTTTCTATCAGCCTTATCGTCCAGCCATGACCTTCTAGCAGTGTGTGAGACACACGTGGGGAAGCAAGGCTTGAGCAAGTGGTCTTCACGCGCTCGACAAGCCTCGCTGAAGTTTTTTCGCCAACGCTGCTCGGCCGAAGTCCAAGTGGATCAAGCCAGACGAGCAGATGGATAGTCATAGCAATGAAGGAGGAGAGTGGCTCCTCGCCCGCAACCATCGACCAGTTCAATATCTGTCTGAAGCTCAAGCTGCAGGTGGCCTCCGTGCTGAGCGAGGCAACATGTACGATGGGTTCGTGCCGTGCATCGTTCACATGAGGGGTTCTCCCTGGCCATTTTCAGCTTCTACGGCCATTCAGGCATCGGGTTTCGAGATTCGAATGTTGTGCGCTTCAGGAAGCTTGGTTGCCTGCTCCGATCTTACGCCACGTGTTGCCAGTTGTCGCCGTGCCATGGAAACCTCGCATCGGTCTCAGCATCGAACTCGTCTCAGAAGGTGCACAATTGTACACTAGGTATCTTGACCTTCCTGCTCAGCTTCCGTCTGTCTGCAAGCCCCTCCGTTTGGCGACCCCTGGGTCCAAGGCCAGCGTGGCCAAAGCCAAGGGGGCGTTTTCAAGGTTGGAGGCCAAGCAGGTTCGGGACGAGCGCCTCAAATCTTGGTTCGGTCAGGGGCTCGGGCTCGAGGATAAGGAGGCGGAAGATAATCGCGGTTCAGGGTCTGGTCTCGATCCCTCCTCGCTTGCCCCCCTTTCGGCCCTCAGCGACGCGGACACCCACTTCTGTGAAGGTGGTGAACCCGACTGCTCAGGCGACGACTGGGAGGGCTGCTCGGAGGACGACCCGTGGGCGGACGAGACCGTTTTCAGACCCGCCGCGCCGCCCCCCTCTGCCGCCCCTGATCCGCGTCACACAGTCGGACAGTCAGTGGAAAGTGATTCGGTCCCGCGTGAGCCTAGTTCCCCGAGCCCAGCCGCTCAGGGGTCGTCTTCCGAGGAGCCGTCCGATACGCAAGCGTGGCAACCTGATTTTCACATTCCCAGCAGCACTTGGATTGAGCAGAGGTCGAGCGTCGGGTTCACTCCTGTCTCTTCGTGCCCTCCCGCTCCTGCCATTGCTGGTACCATAGCCTACCACCCCGGCTCAAGCGATTCGGCTGTGTTGAGCGCCCTGTACGCCAGTTGGATTCGCACAGTCGAGGTTTCCATATACACTCATCATAAGCAGGCTTTCACTGGAGCGCCCCGCAGTGTGGCACCTCAGTTTCAAGCGTCAACTGTTCGTCAAGGCACTCCGTCACGCATAGCGCCACTACGTGACCGAGTCTGCAGCTGGTGGACACGTGCCAGTACAGTCATTAGCAGTATCACACGACACCTTCGACGTGCAGGAGGTGAGAAGCAGTTAGATATCCTGTTCGACTCAGGCCGACGATTATTGGAGGACATCCCCGAGAGAGCTGCAGAGATCATTCGACACACAGACAGCTTCTCTTGGGATTATTGGCATCACCTCCTTGGTCATTTGCGCAGTAGCACGCTGGCCACCTTGGACGTCAGTGCCCAGGCCATCGAGAAGCCAGCGGCTCCCAGTCAACGACGTGCTATTGGACAGGCCATGGGAGAGTTCAGAGAATGGGCCGAGACGGCACCAGCATTAGGCATTCTTCATAAAAAGTTGACAGAACCGATGCCAGAGGTTAAGAAAGTTGTCGTTGACGGCAAACCGATTTTACATCCAAAGGACGTCTTGGATCACAAGAGTCACGAGTGGGAGAAGATCTGGGCTCCATCATTTTTATCAGCCAACGGGTCCAGCATCGAGATTGAGGGCTTAGAGCAGTTGTTTGATGACATTCGTGGACGCGTGAGGTACGAGTCTTTGCCCCCGCTGACAGTCACCGACTTGCGAGAAGCCTTGAAGTCCATCAAGGCATCGGCGGCGATGGGGGTGGATCGCCTCAGCTCGAACGACTTGCTTCGCCTACCCGATGAGGCCTTGCAGGAGCTGTCGACCTTGCTCAATGTGTGCGAGGCCACGCAGTCCTGGCCACACCAAGTCTTGCTCACCATCGGAACCCTTCTTCCAAAGAAGGTGAAAGGAGACAGAATTATAGGCCTGCTACCACACCTGCCAAGGGTGTGGTCGCAGGCACGGGAACCATATGTGAAGCAGTGGACCTCTGAATGCGAAGCTCATTGGGACGCAGCCATCAGAGGAAATTCAGCAGTGAGAGAAGTTTTCTTGCGAGCTATCGATGAAGAGCTCGCAGCTCGGCTCCATGTTCAGCTGGGCAACGGCTTGCTCGATATCAGCCAGTTCTACGACACCATAGGGTGGCTGATGGTGGGCAGAGCGGCTATGAGGCTTGACTTCCCAGCCGAGGTGCTGGGGCTGGAGTTGATGCAGTGCATGGCGGCAAGGTGTTTGAGGCAATCTGGTACATATTCGGAGCCATTCGCTCCACTTCGTCCAGTTGTTCAAGGCCTCCGAGGAGGCACTAGATTTGCCAAGTGTGCGACGTACCACATCATGCATCGGCTCACGACGGTGCACGTGGGCATGGCGCAGCGACTGTGGCTGGATGACCTCAGCCAGTCAGTCAAGAGCACTCGGGAGACGATGCGCAACAAGCTAGTGAGGTGCCTTGTCGACACCTGCCGCTCGATGAAGCGAGCGGGGCTGGCCATCTCTCCCAAGAGCGTGGTCGTCTGCGCGAAGCTGGATGACGCCAAAATCATTGCCAGGCGAGTGCGTGCCACGGGTTTCAGGTTCGTGCAGTTTCCCAGGCGCCGTACTTGGGGGCCGACCTGGGGGGGGGATCTCGGCATGCTCGCGCGTGCAGGACTGCTCGGCAGGCCAAGCACACGGCCATGCACAAGCGCGTGATCAAGTACGTACGAGCTACTCGGCGCTACGGCCTCACCTCGAGGCTGGAGCAACAAGGTGCCCAAGCTGCTGGATCATACGGGCACCAGCTCCATGGCGTTTTCGGCGATGCCATGACTCAATGTCGCAGGAAGTTAGGCAACGCTCTCGGCCCCAAGATGTCGGGCAGATGCTTGACGACCCTGATCGACTTGAAGGCAGCAGGACGCGACCCAGCATGTAAGATGCCTCGCGAGTGCCTGCGGCTATGGCTTTCTTGTTGGACACGACAGCCGAGCATCCGCGACGGCATCAATCGTACGTGGCCTACCTTGGTTCGTGATTTGTCGGCAGTCCCTCAGGCTCAGCGTGCCAGGCACATTCGAGGGCCCCAAGGAGCCGTGATATGCTACCTGCTGCAGGCTGGATGGCGGCCTGTTTCTCCTACATGTTGGATCACACCTAGTTGTGGCGACGGGCTCGAGCACAGTTGGCAGTTCGGAGTCGATCAGCTCACAGGTGTTGACAATATAGACATGCCCAATGAGTTCTTTGAAGAATATGAGCGCACTGTGTCTGCAGGTCTCTGGCAACGAGCAGCTCAGCATTACGAAGGTGCAGGGCTCGAAGCTGGAGCTTGCAACCACTCGTGCCGACGACTCCTTCAGCATCTTGAGGGCGCACCAGGAGGTCGTCGCCTCGCGGGCCTGATGCTGGCGATTGCTGTTGGGGCCACGTGGCCACGAATGAGACGGCAGGAGCGAGCCAAGCAGGAGATGTCATTGGATTGCCTTCGATGCCGTCGTCATAGGGAGACAGCCTTTCACCGTGTTTGGGCCTGTGAGGGCAAGTGTCAGCACGACATTTATGGTCTCACCGAGAAGTACGTGGGGGAAGCCTATGCGCAGGGGGAGGCAGATGCCTGCTTCTGGACGCGAGGCCTCATACCTTCAGCATGGTTGGCAGTGGAGTCCCCTCAGAGTGACGAGTCCTGGAATACGACTGGAGGCGAGTACGTCGACGGCTGCTTCGGGGAGGGCACGCAGGAGGAGCCACTATACGTTTTCGGGGACGCCAGTGGCGGCCCAGAGAGCAAGGACCCGCGGCTACGGAGAGTTGGCTGCGGTCTTGCTTGCTACCACGACCTGTCTGAGAACATGGAGCTGTTCTTGGGAGTGTGGGGAGGACTTCCAGGAGTGCGACAAACAGTTCCACGAGGTGAGCTTCTCTCATTTTACCTTGCCCTGCGGTGCAGCGCGGGGCATGTGGTTTACACGACTGACAACGAGAGCGTGATCATCGGTTGGTACACTCAGAAGTATCGTAACCCAGTTGGACACGACAGTGATTTGTGGTGGAAGATCGGACAGCATCTTGACGCACACCCCAGTTTGCAGTGCACAATGTTGTTCGTCCACTCCCACCTCGAGGCCCTGGACCTGCTACAAGGCAAGGCGCCCAAGCTGCTCGCCACAGGCAATACCGCGGCTGACGCCTTTGCCTCGACCGCAGCGGACAGGGCCAGAGTGTCGGGTGCAAACAGAGCGAGAGTGCATCAGATCGAGAATAAAGCGCTCTTGGTTCGCATGAGAATTCTGCAGAGTACAATCGAAGCATTGGCCAGTGAACAGGAGCATGAGAAAAGCCTTGGTAGGAAAGCTGCCCGTCGAGCCCAGCCTAGGCCTCCTGCCCCATCCATCTGTGCTATGCTTTCGTCTCAGCATGTCCTATGCGAATCTAATGTCAATAAGTGCAGTAGGTGCAAAGGCACGGCCACTAAAGCGAAGCGTAAGGACTGGCTAACCTCCCCCTGTTTCGAGCTAGTTAATGTGGACGGGGCTTTCTTTGACCCCCCCCCTGGGCGGCGGGTGCATATAGCGGGGGGTTTTCCCGACCCAAGTCATAATTTGAGGCATCACGCGGGACTGTGAGTTTGGTTCTGTTCAGCGTTCGGGTTCTATGCAGCTCAGCAGCTTAAAGAACTAGCAAAGCCGTGTGTTGGCCGAATCGAGGGTAATCGTAACGTATACCTCGATCGGATTTCCCGTGGAATTTGGCCTAAGGCTTACAGCAAAGCCGAGCTAGCCAAGAAGCAGAAATCCAGTGTTTAATTCTGTCACCCCGACCTAGTCGCTATATCCAGAGCTCCAGAGTTCCTCCTCCTCCTCCTCCTCCTCCTCCTCCTCCTCCTCCTCCTCCTCCTCCTATCCTCCCCCTCCTCCACCTCCTCCTCCTCCTCCTCCTCCTCATTCCTCGTCTTCGTTCCCCCCCCCCCCCCCCCCCCCGGGGTCCCCGCGCCTCTCGCCCAGGCGAGGCGGCAACCGCGCCAGCCGCCCCCCAGAAGGCGGCCGTGGCGCAGGGCGCGCGCGGCACGCCCCTCGGCCCCGACGCCGCTGGGGGCGCCTCGGGGCCCCAGGAACGCCGCCGCCGCGCCGTGGGCCTCTGAGTGCGTCGCTCCGATCGGGTGGCGCTCAACGTCGGCGGGCGGCAGGGCCCTCGGCACTCCTCGCTCCACCTCCACGCCGGTCGTCGATCCTCTTCGATCCTCGATCCTCCCTGCCCCGCCCCCCCGGCGGGCGACGGCGAGGCGGACGGGGAGGAGGAGGAGGAGGAGGAGGAGGAGGAAGAGGAGTATGAGGAGGAGGGGGAGGAGGAGGAGGAGGAGGAGCAGGAGCAGGGTCGCAGGGACGCAGCTGATGGCGGGCAGGTGGCATCACCAGCACGCATCGTGAAAGAGACGGAGGCAGGCCCGCCGAGCAGCAGCCGCGCGGCAGCGGCCCGAGGCCCAGAGCTCTCCACCCCAGCGCACGGGCCACGGCCAGGCACCGGCAGGGAGAGCGGTGACAATCGCAGATCACGACCTCCGCGAGTAGTGTACTCCAGATTTCGTAGTAAAAGGGAGGGGGTCTGGACCCTCCGAGACAGGCCATTTCAGACCTCCCCCGTGGGAGGACCCTCCGAAACATCGTCCCCAGACCCCCCCAGGCCCTCCAAGATAGCCTGGAAGAGACCCCCCCCGAAATGAGACCCCCCTCCCTGTATTACGAAATCTGGAGTACACAGACGGATATGAGACCGCATCGGTGCACGCACGAAACTGGAATGAAGACAAGTGACGACGGGCAGCAGCTGCAATCCCGGCGTGCCATGTCGGGCGTGATGCCAGGGCCACGAAGGAGCATTTGGATCAGCTGCTCTGCGTTCTCTGCACCTCAGAGGCAGCGTCAGGGCTCGCTCTCGGCACCATCGGGCCGTCGACGGTGCCATCGAGCCTGTTGTCCTCCCCGCGCTCTCGGTGCTCTTCACCAGCATGGCCTCCAGCTGGTTGCACAGACGGTTGCTGCGCACCACCAGGAGCTCCGTCACCTCCACGCTCCGCATGTGCAGCACCAGGCAGCACTCCATCCGAAGCTCGAGGGACATACCCAGGATCGAGGTCAGCGGCCGTCTTCTCGATCTTGGTTGTGTCGTCTAAGCACATGGTCTCAGACATCTCGTCGGGCACGGGCTTCACGTCGCAGCTCGTCTGGTTGCACACCTCCTTGTCGATGTCCTCCAGGACTGTCTGCGCGCATTGCACCAGCTCGACGACACCGTCGTTCCTCCTGCAGCTTGTCCTTCTGCAGGGTGTGGCGCACGGTGTAGCTGTTGTCCTGTCCGAGGAAGCGACCGAATCGAGATGCGGGGAGACGCAAACTATGCGTAGGCTTGGGTCAGTCAGGACGCTGTCGAGCCAGGTCCTGAGACGACGCAGCACGATGTGCGCAGCGTCATGGTGTCGTAGCCTCTCCTCGATTGTGTCGTCCAAGCCACTAGACTCTGACTTCTCGTTTGGCACAGGCTTCACGTCGCAGTGCGAGGGGAGGCACACATCCTTCTCCAGCGACGAGTCGATGTCCTCAAAGCAGGTCTGCGTGCTCTGCGCCTGCTTCAACGTTTCGCCATCCACGCATTGGTCCTGCATCTTGTCTTCCTGCAGGTTGTGGCGCACGGTGTAGATCTTATCCTCCTCGGAGATCAGGTCCGAAGAGGAGCCAGAGTCGAGGTGCGGGGAGACGCCATTCTGTTCCAGGCCCTGAGCGGTGTGCACACTCTTGAGCCAGTTCTTGGTACGCTGCAGCACGCGGTGTGCAGCTCCAGGACGTCGAAGCCGCGCCGAGGCGCCGTCCAGGGCTCGGCAATCTCGCGCCAAGTCCGACGGCGGGCGCTGTCCGTCCGCGCGAAGCTGGTCCCAGCCTTTAGCCAGCGTGCTGCCGCCCACGGCGGCAACGAGTCTGGAGGGGAAAAAACACACAGACACAATTAATCGGCGATTCCCAGAAAATATGGGAAAATATGGGAAGTGGGGGGGAAGACAGAAACCCAGAAAATATGGGAAAATATGGGGGATATTTTTATTTGTGTGTATTTATTTGTGTGTCCCAATTTCCCTTCAACGAGCTCGGCAGCGGCGCCCAGGACGCCGCGGGCTGAGGCTCCCAGCACAGGAAGAGGAAGTGCAGCAGCTTGATCATCTGCAGCACTGGTGTCGGTCGGGACGGCCGCCGCGGCGGAGCGCTTGGTGACCTCAGTCATCAAGGCCGCGGCCTCATCCACCGTCCGCGCCCAGGCCACGGTAGCACCATGGCGCACGGGGATCCCGCTCTGCCGAGGCATGAATAGAGCTCGCCGGTCGCCCGGCGCGAAATGCGGCTTGAGTCGCAATGGCTACGGAGGAGGAGGAGGAGGAGGAGGAGGGAGGAGGAGGAGGAGGAGGAGGAGGAGGAGGAGAAGGAGGACGAGGAGGAGGAGGAGGAGGAGGAGGAGGAGGAGGAGGAGGAGGAGGAGGAGCGGGCCACATGGATCGGCAGTGGGAGGATCCTCAGGGAGGAGCTGGCAGAACAGAGAGAGAGAGAGAGGGCGAGCGAGAGGGCTGAGGAGGGCGAGGATAGCGAGAACGAGGAGGAGGAGGTGGAGCACACCGACTCGGGCGGAGGGGTGCGTGCCGGGCGGGCATCGGTGTCGACGCCCCTGGCGCCCTTCCCTTCCTCGCCCATGTGCTGCCAGAGGTGGCCCCCGCGTTTCGAGGGAGGCCGAGGTGGCCTCTTGGTCCGGAGCGGCGCAAGGGCGCACGCGTGCACGACTCCACACGTGTTTCGAGAGAGCGCACTGCGCGAGTCCTCGTGACGCGAGGGCAGGCTCGCGACCTGCATGGGGGACGCGGCCGGGCGCGCACGTCCTCTCCAGGTCCCCTGATCCAGAGCGCCCCTTGCCAGGCCCAGAGGGCCTCGGGGGCTCCGAGAGGGCGCGAACAAGCGGGGTGCACCCCGGGCCAGGACCACCTTTGGCAGCCGCCGGTGACCGGGCGCCGAGGCGCACGACGCGACCGCGCCAGCGTCCACGCCGGCGCCTTCCAACGCTCAGCTTCCGACGAGCGTCGGCTACGCGTAAGGGTGACTCTTCGCTGGAGTGACCGGGTCCCGCCAGCACTGGCTGGCGCGCGCGCTTGAGCTGTTTGGACTTGGCCCCTCTGTATATAGCGGCCCTCCGAAGCCGCGCACCAAAGGTCACTCTTGCCCAGGGCCCCTGGCATCGCTCGGACGTGCGCATCCTTCTCAGCGAGGCCAGCGCCAGAAATGCTGGGCCCTAATGGAGCTCCTTCGATCACCTGGATAAAAAAGCACGCACGAAACCTGACAATGCACGGGCTATTCATGGACGTCCGAGCGATGCCCAGGTCCGGACACAATATGTGACCACGACAGCCAAAGTCGGGACACATCTACTATCCGATTTGGCGCAGTTTTGCTCTGGTGGAAAAACCACAGCCCCCCTCCCGCCGCCAACGACAACCTGGCTGCCCCTTCTGTCTCAAGGACTGAAACTGATTTCAGCAAAGCACGCGCGGTGGTGGTGTATTCAATTTGGGTTGGGGAGCGATTTTACACACACACACACACCACCAAGAAGTGCTGCTTCTGGCCAGGGAGCTCCCCTGCCGTGGCCTCCGCGCGCCGCGCCGCGCTCCTCTCCGCCGCGGCGTCGCAGCGCCGTCCGGCACGACCCTGCCCCCGACCTTTCTTGCGGCCCGCTGCTGTCGCGGGCGGTGCCGGTGCGTCACACTCTGCCCCGCACCGGGGGCCGCTCCCGCGCGCGGCCCCGTGCGGCCAGTGCGGCGTCGACCGCCGCGGGCGCCGGAGTGCGCGAGCCGCCCGCGCGGGGCCGCGCGCGCGCAGGGCTCCCGGCCGCCCTGAGGCCGCGCGGCGTGCCGCGCCCGCGGGCTCGGGCCGGGCGAAAGGGGGGGATTGGGAAAGCGGGGGTTACGAAATTGTTCTGCATGCAGCTGATTTCGGCCTCACCGAGGGGCTCATTCCTCGATACATGGGCGCCTCCCGGCGCCGGGAGGCGCCGGGAAAATCAGCTACGTGAGCTGATTCTCAAACCCCCCCTTTGCTATCCCCCCCTTTCGCCCGACCCGACGGGCCCGCGTGCGCGCGGCACGCGCGAAGGCCGCCGCGCCGCCGTGCGCGGGGGCCCCGGGGCCCTCGCCGCTCGGGCGGGGGGTCGGGCCGATCGGGGGGGCAGCGAGCGTCGAAGAAGGAAAACAGCGCTGCAAACCCTTTTCGTTGGGGAGGGGCTCCGTGTTCCTTGATTGTTTCGCAGCTTGCCTTGGGTTTTCCTGAGGTTTTCGATAGGAGGTCGAGGTTCGACTTATGGAGAAAAGGGGCCTCGTTCCTTATTTAGGGTTCTCTTAGGTCAACGCCCCGACTGTACGCTTGTGGCGCTCCGCGCTGATCTCTCGGATCCGCGCTGGGACCCCCGGGCGGCGCCTCCGGCGCCGCCCCTGGGCGCGCTCCGCGCGCCCCGGGAGGGGGGCCCAGCGCAGGTCCAAGAGACCCGCGCGGAGCGCCAAAACTTTGTGGCTGTGGCGTCTTTCTTCTTCTAGAGAGGGGGGAAGGCGCAGGGAGGGGGAGGGGGAAGCGTGCCTGGCCAGGGCCATCCCTGGGGCCCCGCGGGCCACGGTGGCGCACGGGCCCACCGCCCCCCCGGCGAACAGCTCGGAGATCGAGGAAGTGCTCGGAGTTTCTTCGGGAGCCGCTCGGGCGTTGGGCAGCTGCCTGGACCCCCCCCAGAAGCCAGAGCCACCACGCGGGTGTGCGACGTTCGTCGCGCGCCGCGGCCTGGGCGATTTCAGAGCGAGGCGCGAGTCCCTCGTCGCGCAAGCGTGAAGACAGTTGCCCTAGAAGGAATCTGTAGCGTTTCCTTGGGGAGCCGCTCGGTTCCCCAAGCAGGTGCGAGGGATTCCTCTCGGCCGGCTGGGCGTGTGCGGTGCACACGCCCGGGGTGGTGCATGTTGTGCGCCGTGCCCAGGCCTAGGATGGCCTTGACCAGCAATGGTGTCAGGGGCAACGACGGGGGGGAATAGTCCCAAGGGGGGATGCATCGCCGATATGGGCCAGATAGTCCCACCCCGCCCTGGAGCGTGGGGATTTGCGATCGGAGGCCTACCGCCGAACTGTCAGTGATGTATTGCCGATTCCAGGTCGATGGTTCGCCCCCTGGGCCAGTCCCCCCTATCGTTGCCCCTCATGAAGGTGGTGTACAGATGCTCACAACTTACCGAGCCACCCAACCCTAACCTGAAGGTCTCGGACCCCCCAAAAAATTGTGGGTGGGAGGGTGTACGGATTCCACGTCGTCTCGACGTTCCAGAGCGCCCCCCCATTGGAAACTGGCAGGCCCAACGGCGACCTCGGGTTGGGTTGCGGTGGCTTGGTGGGTAGTCAGATGCCTTCTGCGGACTCCCCCCCCTCCCCCTTCCGGGGCAACGTCAGGGGATGGGACAGGCGCAGGCGAGGATGCCACGACCCCCAGTCTCCCACGGATCGCCGACAGAGGGCATGGTATAGTCAGGAGGGGAAAAAACACACAGACACAATTAATCGGCGATTCCCAGAAAATATTGGAAAATATGGGAAGTGGGGGGGAAGACAAAAACCCAGAAAATATGTGAAAATATGGGGGACATGTTTATTTGTGTGTATTTATTTGTGTGTCACAGTTCCCCTTCATACAGGAGCGTGCGGATTTGCAACCGAGGGCCTATCGCAGATCCATCGACGATGGATGCATCGCCGATTCCAGCTCTGCATGAGCCGGCCCCCCCTAGCGTTCCCCCTCTCCGTTGGGGAGCCCTCCAGCTCCGCGCGCCCCCTCTCACTATATTTTGCACCTTCGGATGACCTCTGCCGCCCTGAGAGCGGCAGTCCTCTCTTGCACTCCGGCGTGGGTGCGACGCCAATCGACGTGCATCTGACGTGGAGCTGGCACGGGGATGAGGCACGGATTCGGCGCGCTCGGCATGAATTCGACATGGATGCGACACGGATGGCTGGCGCGATGGGACAGACGAGGTCCTCCGTAGATGCAACATGAGGTATTTGTTAGGGTCCAGCGGTAGCCCCGGTCATCGAGCCCGCTTGCCCCAAACTTGGCCTTGCCGGTTGCGCAGGCCCGAGGGAGGTGCGCAGCACTGGTGCGCGCGGGCATCCCTGGGGCTGCACAAGGCGAAAGGGTCGGGTCATCGGCTATCGGTCGGGTCATCGGCTATCGGCCGGCGCCCAGCGGATAACCTGGGTCACCGCCGAAAAGATGAGATCGGTCTCCATTGATCTTCGGAGGCATCTTCGGTGGCCTGGCGCGCGCGCGCTCTCCCGGAGGACGACCGGCCCGCTGCCCTCACGGGCACGCGCCGACAGGCCGACGTGGACCGCGCCCTGCTGGCCGAGTCGGTGCGGCCAGCGGGCGGGGCGAGAGCACAGGGGGTGGGAGTGCTCGTTCTCGACGTTTCGCGTACGTTCGGGCATCGACGTTCGATCCTTGCCCATCACTGGGCCTCCGCCATCGGTCGTTACGAGTAGGTAGTTCTGGAATGCCAAGGTCAATCTACTACAGTCAACCCGCATAGTAAGGATAGGCAACCTTCCCAAGAGTACCCTTGCATCCTTGCCTCCTCGGCCCATCCTTTGCCGCTTTCGCTGGCCGCGCCCCGCTCGAAAAGCTTCGAAATGGGCGTCCAAGGCCCTTGCATCCTTATCGCGCATCCTTACTATACTGGCTGTACTAGGTAGTAGGCGCCTTACGCGCCCCCTTACGTCAGTCATCGAGTGGTTGTTTCCTCTTTCCTCGTCAGAGGGGGGCGGAGAGCCAATCTGCTTCTGACGCCCTCCTACGGATGGATGCCCCTGTCCTGTTGTTGCCTCCCGCTCTGGCTGCCAGGGGGGGGGCAAGGCATGGATTTTTGTTATCCATGCACCTGGATACCACGTCGATCGCCTACACGTGTCCACACCAGCCCATCCAGAATTGATGCCCAGGCGAGCGACAGAAGAAAGCGGGGCCGGCTGCGCGGGAGTTCGCGTCGGAAGCTTCCTGCGTAAAGCCGCGCGTGCGCGCCTTCTTCTTCTTATTATTACTATGATTATTATTATTATTAATATTATTGTCGGGAGGCTCATGGTGGGCAGGGACGGTGGCGTCCATACTTCTCACCTATGTCCTTTGTGGACCCCCAACGGTTTGTCCGAAATCTGTCGGTACAAATTTGAACCTTTTTCCGGTCGGCCTCCGCCGACGGCCCCGACCGCACTGAAGAAAAATGCAACAGAGCTGCTTGCACAAAATCTGTCGGTACAAGTTTGCGCCCCTTTTTCCGGTCGGCCTGCCGCCCGCCCGGGAATAGGGGAGTAAGTAGCACAGCAATGAGAGATGCGCGCGTCTGTACATCCCATGCGTGTGCATCTGTGTGTGTACGTGTGTGTGTGTGTGTGTGCGTGTCCCCACGAGGAGAATGCGGGCGTGCGCGCAGATCGCGGAGTGGTCGAAAGAGCTCCAAGATCAGAGGCACGCCTGGGCAGAGTCGCTGCATCCGGACGTGAAGAGTGTCATCGGCCACTTGCATGGGCCGTTACTCCAGAAGCTTGTGGCCATGTCGAACCACCCCGATGCAGAGTATTTCAAGTCGCTGTCCGCGGGCCGGCCGGCCCTGGGGCAGATTGAGACTGCAGGTGCGTGCGCGGGGGGGCGGTCGTCTGGAAACGCGGTAAAGCGTTCCGTCTGGGCGGGCAGCGGGGGCATCCGCAAAAGGGGCCTGGCTGCTGGCGGTAAGGCCAGCAACCTGACAATCCCATGGCCGATAGCGAGGTTGGAGGCGGGGTCTTGTGGCAAAGTCGAAACACGATTTCCAATCCTCTTCCTCCCTGTCTTCCGGGGCGTCCACGGTCCCCGTGCCTGGGGTCGGGCAAGCAAAGTGGGGGCTGCCCTCGTTGCCCGCTGTAACAACACAGAAGAGCCGCGCCCCCCCCCCGTGCACGGTGCAGGTATATGGCGAGTGGCGGAGAAACCTGCTCGAGTGAATCTGGGCGACTGGATCAGGGAGGCCCCAGATCGAAATGCCAGTATTGTTGCTGCAGTCAAATCCTCAGGAGATGCACTGCTCGACAAAAAGGCATGGGAGAAGCGGGAAGCTGAGATCGCGACTGGTGCTGCGCAGGGCCCATTCCGTGTCAGCGACGTGGATTTGTCAGCCATCGCAGTGCACCCAAGTTTCCCAGTGTGGGAGCGGGGCTCACAGGGCCAGTGGAAGGCGCGTAACATTGAGAATCTGAAGGCGAGCGGGGCCAACGGGACAGTGCACACCTACGAGTCGTACGCCCCCGACGACTTAGACACGGCGCGGGCGGCCGTCAGGTTCTGCAAGGAGCTTTGGGGCGCCGACGAGCCACTGGCGGGGTTTTCATCGGACTACAGCGGGGCATTCCGGCAGAGCCCATTGTCCCCTTCGCAGATACCGTACATGTGGTCCGCCGTGTGGCACCCAGGCCGCGGAGAACCCGTTCTCCTGAGAAACCTCGGACAGGTGTTCGGGGGCGCGGCCGCTGGAACCCAATTCAATTATGTCCGAGACCCTTCGGCGATGTGTTCGGTGATGCGCCATTTCTTCGACGTCCCCATGCATCATTATAGCGACGACGCTTGGGCAGTGGAGCGTGGGTCAACAGCAGAATGTGCGTGGTTCTGCTGGGTGTGGCTCAACCAGGAAATCGGGTGGCGCCTCGACTTCCCCAAATCGCCGCTCCCGTCCAGCATCTGGAGGTTGTTAGGGGCAGAGCTCCACGTCGGCTGCCCGCGGCCCGTGGCCCGGCTGCCTCGGGACAGAGTGGAGGCGTTGTTGGCGGACCTGGAGGGCTACCTGCGCCGGGGTCGCTTGAGCGCGGCAGAGGCGGGCTCTCTGCGCGGGAGATTAGGCTGGGCGCGATCTTTCTTGTTCGGCCGGCAGGGAGCCGCTGTCCTGGTCCCGCTGCGGCGCAGACAGTTCGACGACAAGGAGCGACGTGGTTTACCGTCTTCTTTGCGAGTTTCCTTGTCCTGGTTCTGGACCGCTGTGTCAGAGCAGTCGGGGCGCGAGGTTCCCTTTGACTTGGACAAGTGGCCCCTCCTGATCACCGTCAGCGACGGGGAAGGCACGGGGCGCGTCGCGGTAGGCATATGGAAGCCCAGCGACCCAGGATTTCGGCCAAGATTGACCGCAGCCGACGTCCCGCAGGAGTGGCTTCGCCGGTGGTCGGAGGACGGCCGGCGCGGCAACGTAATCCAGGAGATCGAAGCAGTCGGGCCCCTACTAGCCCTTGAAACATGGCCTACATTGTTGACGGAGTGCGTGTGGATCCATTTCATCGATAATGAGAGTGCCAAGTTTTCTCTGATCAAAGGGTCCGCCAAAGCCATCCACACCAACGAGGTCGTGTACGCTACTTGGGAGGCATGCCGGGCCCGGCGTCTATATCTTTGGTGGGAACGCGTATCATCGCCGGACAATCCAGTAGACAAGGCTTCCAGAGGTGACCTCAGCGACCGTTACGGCCAGAATTGGGAGATTGTCGAGCCCGTCCTGCCCGCGATGTGGCGCAGGGAGCCGGCTCGGGCGGCGGCGTGGGGGTGAGGCCTGGACACGGCCGCGTGCCCCCCAGCCACCAACACAAACAGCAGAGCATTTTGCCAATGAGAGTCCCAGAAAAGTGGGGAGGTAGGAAGGAAGGAAGGGGAGGGGGATGAGGTACGGGAAGGACGGGAGGATGTATGGTGAGAATTAGTATTATTATTACTATTACTATTATTACTATTATTATTCGTCTTCTTCTTATTCTTATGATTATTATTATTATTATTATCCTTCTTCTTCTTCTTATTCTTCTTCTTCTCCTTCACACGGTGTGCCACGCTGGCGGCCCGCGGAAGCCACCGCGTCAGGTCGCCACGCCATCGTGCGTAAGGCCACTGCCGTTTCGTCGTTCAGGTGAGTTCACTGCCGGGAGAAGGGAAGCAGTCATGCTGATAAAGGTCCGACAGCCCACACCGCGCATGAACGCGCGGCCCCGCCATCGGGGGCCCACATCGCCGATCCATCGGCAATGCACCACCGACTCTGGCTCGATTTTCCCTCCCTCAGGGTGCGTTCAGCTCCCGGCCTTCCAAGGCGCTGTCCATCCATCCATGCATCCTCAGGGTCAGGAGCGAGAGAAGGACGTACATGTACATGAATCCGCGCTGGTTTCGAGAGTGCGCATTGCGCACATGTGCGTATCACGCGGCCTGTCTCGCGGGTCGAGGGGCCGTGTTCATGTACATAGGTGGGCGCGTACGTCCTTTGTGGGCTCCCTACAGGGGTGGGGCTCGAGGCCTCCAGCGGTCTACGCTGTGGGGCAGCCACGGCGTCGGAGGCCCCTCTGCCGGGCCGCGGCAGGGCCCCGGTGCCCCGAGGGTGGAGCTGGCGTGCCGGAGGGGGGAGCGGCGGAGGGGGCGCAGGGGCGGGAGGGGCGGGAAAAGGGGGGGGGGGATGCGCGGAGGGAGGAGGGGGGAGTGAGGAGACCGGGACAGGGCTCGTTTCGAATCCTCCGATTCGATTCGATTCGACTCCGATGGATTCCGATTCCGATTCGATTCGATTTCGGATTCCGATTTGGGCTCCGATTTCTTATTGGACGCATACTAGCCTGCCGATTTCCGCCGATTCGACTTTTCCCGACTCGGCTGCCGATTTCTGCCGATCCGACTTATTTCGATCGCCGATCCGACTTATCGATTCGATTCTGGGCTCCCCTGCCGGGAGGAGGAGGGGGCATCATCCGCAACGTCTTCCCCGTTCTCCTCTGCGTGACCCTCGCGCCCGACCATCGTCCACGTCGGTCCTCCGCCTCCTGCTCCTCCGCCTTCGGTTTCTCCTTCCTGGCTCTTCTTCCTCCCCTTTTTTGTTTGTTGTCGTTCATTGCATCCTTCTCGTCTTCTTTTGTTTTTCTCCTCCGTCGTCCTCTCATCCCACCTACCTCCTCCCAGCGTCGAAAACGAATCTCGGCATCCATGGGCTTTCTCTCACAAGCCCTCGAGAGGCGAATGGCAGCATCAGTGCCAGGGCGTCCAGGATGGCGTCCGCCCTTCAAGTGGTATGCCCTCACCACTCATTCTTAGCCCTCCGCCATGCAGAAGGCCAGCTGCGCATCTACACCTTAGGCGATGCTTAAGAAAACCTAAGTTTTCGTCCAGAGTCTCGATTATTCTTAACTTTTCAATGTAAATCCCAAGATTTTGATAGAAGTTCTGGGTTTTTATTCCAGTTCTGAGACTATGAATTTCTTAACCCAAGATTTCTTAAGCACTTCGCAGGGTGTACGCGCTCCCTTTCCCCCTCGTGCTCGCCGTTGTCCTCGTCCCTGCCTCGCTGCCATCCTATGATGAAGTATTTGTTCTGCCACAGCGGGGCGCCGCAGGTTCGGATGCGGAGGCGCTTGATGCAGGACCAGCGTCGCTGGACGAGCAGCGTCATGGTCGTGTCGGCTCGCCGGGTCATCGAACTTTGGCCAAATTGATTCGGGGGTGGACAGAACCCCCACCCCGACACGTCGATTAGTGAATTGTCCGATCTCGGTTCCTGAGAGGGCGAGGCGGCCGTCATGTTCCAGGCTTGCGCCCGCCAGGTTTGGGCCCGAGGTCCTTTTCACTAAACCACGTTTTACTAAAGGGGGTTCTGTCCATCCCCGATTGATGAAGGAGGTGGAAGAGGAGCAAGAACAGGAGGATGAAGGAGGAGGAGGAGAAGTATTTAGGAGGAGGACATGCGGCCAGGCCGTAAGTGCAAGGGGCTCAGGGATGGTCGCCGAGCACTCTGGAAGCGGCGGCGGCGGCGGAACCTGTCAGCTCCAGGCACACTCGCAACTCGCATCTCGCACTCCTCCCGGACAGCTCGGGCATCCAGCTTTCCCGAATCATCGGGGCTAGGGGTTATCAGGGGTAGCTACAGATTCGCGCCTCGAGGGCCCAGACCGGAGTTCCCCCGGACCGCACCTCTCCCAGACAGTTCGGGCATCCAGATTTCCCGAATCATCGGGGCCAGGGGGTTGTCAGGGACAGCTACGGGTCCGTGCCTCAGGGGCCCAAACTGGAGTTGCCCCATACATCGCAGTTGCCAGATCATTCGGGCGTCCCAGGTTTGGGATTTTTCGAGGGCTTTGGCGCTCGCTCGAGGTCCGGGCGCCAGGCTGCGAACAACAAAGAGCGGCAGCCACACAAATTGCCGGAGGTTTTTTTTTCGGATCTCGCGGATCGGCGCTGGACCCCCCGACGCTGGTCACCGAGCGCGTTCCGCTGCTCGCAGAGAGCCTGCTCGCAAACGTTCGAACAGCATACGTCGGCTTCGATGCAGCTCATCGCAGATCCCTAGGCCATCTGCGAGCAGTTGCCCCGCGGGCAGTGGAGCGCGCGCTCGTCCAGCCTGGCGCGCTTCGCGCGCCAGGGGCGGTGCTGGAGGCGCAGCCACGGGGCGCCCAGCGCCGCTCCGAGAGCGTTGGCGCTGTACCCTTTCGGTTGCGTCAAGTCGGGCCTGCCCCCCTACAGGGGGATTTTCGACGAAAACTTGAGAGCACCCCAGAAATAGTCCAAAAAAATCCAAAAATAGTATGGGAACTATTTTTGAGGCATTCTTGGGGTATTTTTCATTTTTCGTCGAAATCCCCTTGTAGGGGGACACGCCCGACACAAGACTACAGACATCGCACCACATCAGGGCTGGATCTAAACGTTGTCTTCCGTTTTGGATTCGTTTTGCCCTGCCTCTTTCTCCTGTACGTCCTTGGCAAAACCAAATCACAAATAGAGACGAGGTCCGGCAAAACAACGTTTAGGTCTAGCATTGCACCACATGGTTTGCAACACATCGTTTGTACCTCGTGAGGCCTCTTGGGAGCCTTGCGGGCCATCTTGGAGGAGCTCGATCCAAGAAGGGGAGGGTCTCATGCTAGGAGCCCCCCCAGGAGGCCAGAATGGGGCCAACACCTGGTTCAAATAAATGGTTTGCGCCTTCTCGCCGAGGCCGTCTTGGACGCTCCAATGGGTCGCGGAACCCCTCGTGCAGATCCAGGTGGAGGGGGCAGGGGGAGGAATCAAGACATTCTCCGTCCGCAAGGTGTCTCGCGCGCTCTCACCCGCCCTCCCAACACGTAGGTAGCGCCAGGGCCTCAGAATGTTCAGCGGTCGTCTAATGATGGGCAGCTACTGGGAACCATACAGACCCCATGTGCGCGATGGGGCGAGGTGCGCCACGCGTGCCAGGCGCTCCAGGTGCGCCAGGCACCCCTGGAGCCCAAGCGTGCCAGGCACGCCTCGCGCGCCTCGCGCGCCTGATGCGCCACATGTTCCACGTGCGCCATTTGTGCCGCATGGTGCAGCAAGGCCAGGTGCGCCACGTCCGGGGCACGCGCAGAGTGTGCCAGGTGCGCCCGCGCATGTGACAGCACATATCGGGAAACATGTCGGCCCCCACCATCCTTGTCGAAAATCTGTGCACAATCGCGGCGGGGAGGCCATCATGGTTTCTAGTGGGCCTACGCGCAGCAGGCAATGTGCCAGCACCCCCTGTGGTCCTTCTCAAACACCAATGGGCAGTGATCGCGGGGTGACGGCGCATGATCCAGATTTAGCCGCGAAGTGTTTCAAGTATTTTGTTTGACGGGGATTGTGGCCTTCCATGCAGCCTTCCCTGAAACCCCTGGGCCCACAGTAGAAGTTCTGGAAGTCCCAGATAAGCAAATTGTGCCAGGACGGCCCATAATGGCCTCAAGACGGCCCAAGAGGCCCTCAAGACGCCGCAAGACCGTTCCAAGAGAGCCCCCTCGATGGCCCCGAACGGCGAGCATTGTCCCAGTCCCATGGAAGAACGTACATGTTTGGCATGTTGATCGCCGCCGCCCCTTGCCTTCCTGTGTGGCCGAAAGTTGGGCTAGAGCTTGGCCAAGCTATCGGACCATGTGTTCCCCCAGCCATAGTTGAAACCCTTCGGGAAACACGTGAGGAAGAGAATGAGGAGAAGAAGGAAATGGGAGCAGGAGGAAGAGGAGGAGGATGAGGAGGAGGAGGAGGAGGAGGAAAAGGAGTAGACCTCCTGGGAGCCTCTTGGGGCACTCTTCGGGTCTCCTGGGAGCTTCCTGGGAGCCTACTGGAGGCCTCTTGGGGGTCTCCTTCGGCCTCTTCGGAGCCGTTGGGGGCTTGTTTGTTGCCTCTTTGGCTGTCTTAGGGCGTTCCTGGGCCGTCTGATGCCGTCGGGAGCCGTCTTCAGGACCGCTCTGGACCCATTTGGGGCCCTCTTGGGTCGCTACAGGTCCGTGTTGGAGGCCATTTGGGGCGTTATAGAGCCTTCTTTGGCCGTCGTGGGCCCCCTCTGAGCCATCTTGGAGGCCTCTTGCGCCGTCCCGGGGCAGTTTTGGAGTCCTCGTGGGCACCTTGGGGGCGATCTTGGAGGCTTCTTGAGCCGTCTTAGGACTTCGGACGGCTGAAGAGAAGCGAGTGCCAAAATCAATCGAAAGCCGATGAACACAAATAATTGATTTGGGCCTCTTCGGGCTTTCCTGGAAGGCCTCCTGGAGGCCTCTTGGGCCGTCTTCGTGGATTCTTGGGTCTTCTTGGGCCGTCTTGGCGGCTTCTTGGGCGGCATTGGCGGCATCTTGGACACTCTTGGGCCGTCTTGGAGGCCGTTTTGAGTCATCTGGGGCGAGTCTGGAGACCATCGTGGCAGTCTTAGAGGCCGTCTAGGCCGTCTTGGCGACATTTGTTGTGCAGCTCAGCGGCTGTCCGCTTGGCCGGCACGCTTTGCCGAAGCCCTGGGGCGGAGTTTACAACACCAAAAACATGATTTGAAGTTCAGTCGTTCACTTGATCGATGCGTACTGCAAGCCTCACCGCTTGCAGGTCCGCTCGAGCTATTCAGCAGAGACACTAGCAGCTGCCCACAACTTGGAGGACTGTTACCCCACGATCGTGACTCTGCACGAGCTCCATGCAGGGCCGCTAACTCCCACTCAGTTGAAAGACATACTTGAGTTGGGTGAGCTGGGCATCAAGGTCACTTTGACCATTGATGCTGAGTTTTTTGTTTTTTTTTAAAAGTCCTTGTCAAGCAAAGACTTGAAGAAGCCGGCTGAGTGCACCCTTTTAGTACACGTTAGCTGGCTACGACAGATGATGGAGCGAGGAATCGTGCACAGTATTCAGTGGTGTGACACCCGCGATCTGATTGCGGACGGTCACACCAAGGGGAGCATCGACAGAGAAATGCTCCTACAGGTCATGGGAGGTACACAATCCTTCAAAAATGGCTTAAAGCGTCAAACTCACCATCGGGCTGGCCAGACATCTCGTTCTGTAGCCGCCTGAAGGGTATTCGTATGCACCGTATAGCGCAGGCAAGGCAACGTGCGTGCGGGTCCACCTTCCTTACGGCCCCGCCCTTTTGCTGCCCTTTTTGTGAAACAGTCGCTGTTGTACCTGCTGTATAGAAGCGGTTGATTCACGCTTCGTCTCCCTCCCACCCGACTCTAAAGTGAGTTGGGCGTTGCATGTGAGTGGAGACGATCGTGCATCCGCGGCTGCTTGGCTCGAAGCGGCCGGCCGCCCAGATCCGATTACACCTCAGCGCGAGGTGTACCATTTGCCACCGATACCACAATTGATTGAGATGGCTCGCCCTTTACTATTGGGACTATCGCTACTACGGTGCAACAGAGCGGGAGCTGGGCTTCGCCTAATGCGAAGCTGCTGGCTTGGGCCTCCCAGCCCCTTTCAAACTCCGCCTAGGAGGATCGAGCTTCGGGGACTGGGGCAGGTGGCGGACATGAAGAGAATAGGCCCCCTTTGGGGGATTCATATAATCTCCACCTGCGCCGCCCGCCGGGGTCCCATACTCCCAGGACGTCGGATCTCTAGACGGTGGATATGGTGTGTCCCCGCCCCGCAAGGGAGGACATCCAAATGTTTCACACGCCGGTTCACCCCTGGCAAGCGGGGGTCGGCGGATCTGGAGCTTCCTCTCGGCACATCGTCATCGATCGCCCCCCCGAGTCATGGATCTGCAGAAGAAGGGTCGGTGACTCATTACGCCTGGTGGGATGTGGTCATACCTTCTGATATGTGAGTGCACTTGCGGCCCCTTGAGTCTTGCGATCAAGCTGCGGGTGGATCGGCGGGATGTGTGTTCGAGCATGAGGGTTGACTCTGACATTCAGCCGCGCCCCATGTTGCACCACACGCAGAGCACACCGAGAGCGCAGGAGAGCATTGCTCGGATTCTACCCGGACAGACGTGTTGTTGTGCGCTCCTTCGCGCCATATTCGGATTTTCATGTTTGCGATGTGACGACAACGACGCCAAAACGCACCATGCTTTACCACGAGCTTGACGGCTGGCCACCTGAGAATTACCCAAATGTGCGCGCAGACCGCTGTGGCTACGCGCGGGCCTGGGGCGCGGTGAGAATCCCGAGCCGAATGCTTCGCGCCAGGTTCTGGCGTTCATCTCCCTCCTGTTCCTCACGCTGGCCCGCTGCGGCAAGCGCGCCATCGACCTGGGCGTCCAGAGCGCGCTGGGGGGGCCCAACCGGGAGTTGCTGGGCAGGCGGCCGCCTCTCTTCACTTTGCGCTGGCCCCCGAGGCCCCTTTTGAAGAACGACCGCATGCACGCAAGCTTTTTGATCGCAGGTCGATAGACCTCCTACCCGCTGACACGTCGAACAGCGAATCTGCCGTTTTCGGTTCACGAGAGGGTGTCGCGGCCGTCATTTCTGTGGGTCCAGGTCCGTCGGTTTCGGTCCTAGGTCGTTTTCATTACAGGGTGGTTTACTAAAGGGAGGTGTTTGTCCACCGCCGAGTTGAGTTTTTGGAGTTTGGGAATGGTTTTTGGAGTTTTGGGGTTCTACATTAATTACATAAGCTGTTGGAGTTCTGCGCACATTTCGTGGGCGCTGGGCTCTCCTGGCGGCGCCTCCAGCGCCGCCCCTGGCGCGCAGAGCGCGCCAGGGAGGGTGACCCTGCGCGCGCGGAGCTCCGAAAGGTTCTGCTGATTCTGCAGTTCGTTTCCCTTCTATTCCCGTCTCCCTATGGCACCTCATCGGGTTTGGGAGCGGGCGGGCAATCTAGGCTCTCCCAGTCCCCCTCCTCCCTCTGCGCCTTTCCCCACCCCCTCCCACGTTACCTCTCCTCCCCGTCTCCCCTCCCGCGGCTTCGCCCTCCCCTCCCCCCTCGCTCGCATACGGGCGTCAAGGCGGACTAGATGTCACAAACAAAAACACTTGTTCCCAATTTGGCTTGCCTACGGGGGTCTTACTTGGTTAAGTTTTGGTGCCTCGTACTCTTACGTTGCCCGTCACCTGGAGGTTCCTCAGTGTCCTCGGGGTCCTCGGGCCATCGCGTGCCAAGCAACGCCAAGTAATGTGAAACAATCCCAAGCAGTGCCCAGCAATGCCAAGCAATGCCAAGCACTGCGCCCATGCAAGAGGAAGCTTTCCCCTAATTTTGGTCGCGCCAGCTTCATTGTTGTGGCGGGGCTCCGGGCCCACACCGCGTTCGGGCAAGAGGATTCGGCGGCGCGTCGAAGGGGGAAGTGATAGCGGACATGCCTTCTCGGAAGGTAGCAGGGCGTCTCAGAAGCTTTCCAGCCTTCTGAGAAGCCCTCCGTGGCTTCGGAGAGCAGGGGTTCGTAGAGGGGAGGGGGCTATCCCAAGGTTGGGATAGAGAACGAACCCAGCTGGATGCTCGCAATTCCTCCCTCTAAGGGCCATTCAGAACGACGCTCCTCTGACCCCACCTCTGCCCCATACTCTGCCTTCACGCCCTCTCGAGGAGACGGCGTGGAGCTTCTCAGAAGGCCAGAGGCCATATGAGCCTTCTCAGGGAGCCCGCCCCCGCTGGTCTGCCCGTCCTGCGGGCCGACTTCGAGAGCGACTCGTCGCAGCCGGCGTGAGGGGGGCGTCGGCGCCGATGGTCGACATCGGCCCCGCTTTGGGGCGCGGTCGGGGGGGCCGTGCCGCTCCGCACTGCTCTCGCGTGCCTCTTCGGGGAGGAGGAGGAGGAGGAGGAGGAGGAGGAGGAGGAGGAGGAGGAACAGGAGGGGGAGGAGGAGGAGGAGGAGGAGGAGGAATAGGAGGAGGAGGAGGAATAGGAGGAGGAGGAGGAGGAGGAGGAGGAGGAATAGGAGGGGGAGCCTTCTGACCCCCTCTGGGCGCGCCGCCGCAACCATCGGGAGAGGGCCCGCCTCTTCCCGCGAGCACCGCTCGGGGTGGTGAGGCGGCCACCCGCCGCCGCGCGCGCAGCCGCAGGGGCAGCGGCCTCCCGTGCGCACGCCCCTGCTCGCGGCCCTCCTCCTCCTCCTCCCTCCTCCTAGCCGTTCTGGCCCAGTGTTTTGGGTTTGGTGCAGCTGTCTTCAGGACGGCGCCGCTGCACCGAGCTAACTTGGCTCGTTCGATCAGCTCCAGAGGGAGCAGAGAGAACCACGAAGCAGGTACCGTTGCCGCGATGGCGCCTGCGCCCCAGCCAGCGGTTTGTGGCGCCCCAGGAAAACAGGCGGGTTGGCAGCCCGATCGTCTCCACAGCTCGACGGGGCTGTGGGAGAGACTCTTGCCCTGTGGTTGGCCAGCCACAGTAGGTGCGGGCCCGCCGTACCACCCCTGAGAGGCCCGATGGGGTTACTCAAAGGGGTCCCCCGACGTGGGGGGCGCGGGAACTGAAGTCCTTGGGCAGCGGGACCTCCGCTGCTTGAGGCCGGCGGCCAAGTGGGGGTGGTGCCGGTGGCCGTGTCTCGGGGTGGCATCCCGAGGCACCTCGCAACGGCGGCGCGGATAACGCCGGGGGCGGTCCGTGCCGCCGTTCGTGTTGCGAGGTCCGACTGCCTGTGAATTCATGCAGGCACCTTGGGCACCTCCTTTCGGGTTGTGTCGCCCAGGTGTTCTGTCCGGGCCCCAAAAAAAACCCAGCCAGCGGTGCTCCGCGGCCCGAGGCGGCCCATCTGGGCATGTGGAAGATGTTCAGCGGCGGCGAACTGGGCGTCGAGAGTCAAATTTGCATGTGGGAATGACGCGCCACTTCGGATCAGGAAGGCCGTTCGGGATGCGCACAACAAGATCATCCAGGAAGCTGGCGGCCAGCCACTTTCGACATCGGCGAACAAGAGCAAGCAGAACCATAATGACACGAGCAAGCGGCTGGCGGAGTTGGAAAAGATGCCTCGAGAGCTCTGCGGCAAGGGTGGCGGCGGTGTGCCGCAGAAGACGGCTGCAGAGGCCCCGCGTCCATGGAGCAACAAGGCGGCGCCCAACAAGGACACGCTGGAGCCGATCAAGCTCGAGGACGGTGATAAAGTCAAGCGTGAGAAGCTGGCCGCGCAGCTTGTGCAGCACGAGACGGCGCTCAAGACCCTCCCTGGTCAGGATGACGATCCCATCCGAGCGGCCATGTTGGAAAAGGTCAAGGGCGTCAAGGATCAGCAGCGTGCGCTGCGCACGCCTGGGATCGCCCATAGGAGGACGGCTCAGGGCTTGCACGAGGCCCGCGCTGCGCGCGACAGGATGGAAGCAGAGATTTCTGAGAAGACGGAGCAGCTTGAGAAGCTGCAGGAGTCTTTGGCGGCGCGCAAGGCGCAGTTGGAGGCCAAGAAGATCGAGATCGACACGCTCGATGCAGAGTACAAACGGAGGGCAGCCCTCATCGTTGACGGCGCGACTGCGGCGGCCGCGGGCGGTGATGGCTCCAATGACTCAGAGATAAAGCTGGAGGTGCAGCCTGAGGGGACCGAGGATCCAGAGCTGCAGGCCTTTCTGCAGCCCGACCAGCGGAAGAAGTTGCAGACGATCCTCGCGGGCAAGGTCAAGGTTGCAGGTGCTGCTGCTGGTGGCAGTGCTGATACTCCAATGCTTCAGGCCCCTGACGCAGGTGATGGAGAGGAAGAGAAGAAGGAACCCGTCAAGCGTGCCTTCGATGAGCTATCAGAGGAGGAGGCTAAGCTACTCTTCGACTCCAAGGGTGACTTCGCCGAGTTCCAGGGGAAGCTCAGAGAAATGGCTAAGACGCAGCGGTGCTCCTAATGTAGTCGAGATGCACTCAGAGTTGGCGAACATACGCGTGTCTGGACCCCCCTCTCCTTGGGCAAGTCGAGGTTATCCAACAGCCTGCGATTCAGGGATTGTACACGATCGAGTCTTTCAGCGCCAACGGTGGCCGTCAAACATTGAAAGACAAAACCACCAGATCTAACGCGCATGTGATTTGGTTGCAGGAGATTGGTTACCGCAGCGATTCGATTGAAGCCATATATCCGTGGACCTCTGCTCGGGGGTGGAAGATGATGGCGCTCCCAGGTGCCCCCGCGAAAGGCATCGCGTCGTCAGGACTGGCGATCCTAGCCGGCAGCGTTTTTGGGCTCCGAGCGCATCCTGGCTTACCTCATGAAGTCGTACCTCATCGGCTCCAACATGCAGTGTTAGATATCCCAGGATAGCCAGCGATATCGGTCATGAATGCGCACCTCAAGGACTCAATTGGGGCCACAGGGGTCAATGCAGCGCTGCTCGCGCAAATGGGATCCATCTGCAGTAATAGACCTGGGCCATGTCTAGGAGGGGCTGACTGGAATATCCAAGTCGACGAGTTGGAAGCCTCAGAGCTCCCCAGGATGGCCAGTGTCACGATGGCGGCCCCGAAGCAGATCACATGCCGAGGGGGAACGGGATCGACAGTCATCGACTACTTTGCGGTGAATGATGTGCTAATGAGGGGTTATCGCGGGGTCGAAGCGGATATGGCGTGGAGCTAGAAGCCTCGCAGGCCAGTGTTGATGAATATTGTTGGTAATGGCATGAAGGTACAGCATGTCGTGTACACGGTGACCCCGACGCTGCCAGTGGATCAAATCATAGGCCCGCGCAAGAAGCCGACTGACTGGTCTACACTACGGGCGCTGGCGCAAGCATGCACGGAGATTGCGCGCGATGACCATTGCAACGTGGAGGTGGTTTGGAATTTTTCATCCAGAGCGTGGGCTCGGTTCGCTGTGCAGGCTGCGAAGGTCATCGCTGATTCGACGGGCGCCGATCTTCGTGAGCCAGATGCGTTTGGTCTTAATCTTCGGCCTCGATGGGTGGATGTGACGTATCAAGAGAACTCAGATACCAAGGTCAAAGCTGAGGCCGAGGGGTGGCAGTGGCTCCCGCACTCAATCGGCACCATCCTGCAGGTATACCAGGGTACGACGCATATGGATGAGTGCTCGGAGGAGGCAAGCAGTTTCTTATCAACGGAGTACTGTGGTCAAGGATTCAGTGGGCGACTAGATAGTACTGTGGCTCAAGCCAGAAGCGAAGTGGGAGCCATTCCAATGAATTGTCGCCGCCTGGGACAGTTTTTGGATCATATGCGTGATGATGTGGAGCAAGCTCAGAACGCACTTGGACGCGACGCTGACCGCCAAGGGGTTGAATGGTGCGTTGAAGCCTCAGCTAAAGGGGCGAGGGCTCTCCACAAGGTTACCGAGGTGAAGGCGATCCCCACGCCAGTGGTGGTCAATCATGGATATGTTGTTGCTGGTGTTCCTGTCACAGTAGTGAAGAAGGAAGTAGAGACTATCGGAAGCTACGGGCTGCATCTGACGCTGCGCCCAAAGCATGGGTCCCTGACAGAAGCCCTTGCCCTCGCTTCTCGGCGGAAGAGATTCGGAATGTGGCGCATGCCTTCCCGAAGGGCACGGCCTCGTCATTCGACCACTTCCATCCTCGCCACGCACTGTTGCTGGAGAAGGAAGGGTTGGATGTTCTCTAGGATATGGCAACCAGCAGAGGCGATCGGGATGTTGCCCAAGCAGCTGCGCTGGATCCAGATGCCGATGCTGCCCAAAGCGTCTGGCGGCAACAGACTGATCACCCTGCATGCGGGCATGTATCGGATATGGCATCGGGCGCGACGGCGCATGATAAGTGGCATAGCTGAACCACTGGAGCGCAAGTTTTGGGGAGCAGGTAAAGGGCGATCAGCAATTGATTGCGCCTGGCTGCAGGCGGCAAGAAGCGAAGCTGATCGTGCTGACAATCTTCGCTCGTGGATGTGGGTGATCGATTGGTCCAAGTACTATGAGTCTATTCCCCTGCGCGAGCTCAAGTACAAGTGTTTGAGAGTTGGCATGCCGACGTGCTGGCTCAAGATTGTGATGAACACATGTTGCGGACCACGAATCATCGGGAGTGGGCGACACCATGCAGTGGAAGATCTGTATGCGACGCATGGCCTCCCAGCTGGAGATGGCAATGCGGACATTGCTATCAAGATGCGCGCGGCAGTTGAGCTGGACTCATTCGCGGCACGGCGTCCGACAGTTGACTTCCTGAACTACATATATGAGAGTGCGATAGGGAGCAGCTCGAGGGACATCACCATCGCGATGAGCACGGCGGTAGAGTCCATGCGGGAGTTCAAGAAGACGTCGGATGAGTTGAACGCGGTGCTCAACTTTGACAAGGTGTCGCTGATTGCGTCTTCTGCGGAACTGCGCTATTCTATATGTGATGAACTGGGAGTTCCTCGCAGCACATATAAGACTAGCGTCGCATATCTCGGAGTTGATGAGAGCTCGGGAGTCCAGAGATCTGCTAACGGAGCCCGCCCTAAGCAGAAGCGTTGGTTTGTAGGCGCTAAACGTAGAATTCGTAAAATTAGAGGCTTCAAGAAGGGCTTCAGAGGCTGTAGCAAAGAGGCCCCCTTCGTCAAGATATGTCGTTCGGGAATCTCACCTGCTAGCAGCTTCGGAGCTGAGATAAATGGACTGAGCCAGAGTGAATGGGTGACACACCAACGGCTCCACAGCAGAGCCGTGCCCCCATCTCATGGAGGCGTCTCGCTTTCTGCGAAAATGGTTTTATTGGGAGGTTCAAGTTTTCATTCAGCAGTGGCGCCGGCCTTGCAGCGGTGCCGAATGATTTGGTTTGCCACAACCCAACCCGATAGAGCACCAGTAAGCCGTGCGGAGCTCCTCAGGCTTTGGCAGTCGGCCAGACCTCTCGAGCAAGGACCCTGGAGCTCCTCCCGAGGCCCGTTGGGCCGCGCGGCATTGGTGCTCTCGAGGGCGGGTTGGGGGGCTGTAGGTCCTCTGGGGTGGAGTGATCGCAACGAGATCTCCATCCAGATCGATGAAACACCGCCAGCGTTACTGGCGGACCAGTTAGAGCTAGGAGTTCAGAGAGTCCACGAGCTAGCACCAGCAGCAAAATTCGGGCACCCTCCTGGGCACAGGGCAACTCTGGACCTGATGCGGTCCAGATTGGGGCCCATGGCTCGAGGGCTGAGCACGAAGGCCAAGTTTTTGATCATGAGCTGCGGGTGCAATGGAGCGTGGACTGCTGGGGGAGGTCGTCTGGCGGGGCACGGGACGGACGGGCGGCGCGAGTGCGGGCAGGTAGACACACTCCACCACAGGCTCTACTCTTGTTCCAGGCCCGACGTTGCGCAGGCACGATCAGAGTCTGAAGTTCCGAGTCAGTTTTTAGAAGCGGCTCGTGCTGAGCCAGACTTAGAGATTTTCACCCGCGGGAGCCATGTGCACCCAGAAAGCGAGCTGCCGAAACCATCCACTAGCTGAGGTGGAAATCTCTGGTGTTTCGGGAGAACCTCTGGACATGAATCCAGGGCAGCCAGCTGAGTTGTCGGGCGAGCCTGTTTTAAGAATGGTTTCGGACGGGTCATGCTCGAAGCCCCCCCTCCGCGCGCTCCAGCGAGCAGCGTGGGCGATGGCGGTGCTCCCAGCGAGCGGGCCTGATCCTGCTCCAGTCTGTGCGATGCGTAGAGTGGTCCACGGCAGTTTTCCTCGGACACCTGCGATGTCTGAGCACGCGGGTGCGGCGCAGTGCGGTCAGGTGGCAAACAGACCATCTCAGCTCGGCGTCGACTGCATGTCTGCGATAAAGCTCGCGCAAAAAGATCTGTCTCAGCAGCTGTCGGCGCGCGGCAAGTTTGCAGGGGTCAGAAAGTTTGCCCGCGCGTTGGAGGGCACAGCTCTAATGCAGGAGGTGCGTCATGTGAAGGCGCATAGGACTCAGGCAGCGATTGGCTCTTTGGAGCAGCACGAGCGTGAATATGCAGAGGCCAACCGCATTGTGGATCACCATGCGAAAGCGGTTGTTCGATTGCACCCGTCTGCTGACCCATCATTCTTGCAGGAGTTAGAGGTAGCCGAGGAAAGAGCTGCCAACTTCTGTAAGCTGGCTGCCGCCGTCCTGCCACTTTTTGAGGTCACGCCTCGGTGGCAGAGGAGTTCCGACGTCAACCGCCGTAGGCGGACACATCGAGTGCAACAGGACTGGCATGAATGGGTTGACGGACCAGCAGGCCTCCGCTGTGTGAAGTGTTTCAGTCTTGGGGGTGAGGATATAGCCGAGCTTCCCCTCAATGGTTGCATGGGGGTCACCCCAACATCCGACCGCTCCTCAAGGACCCCATGGGGCACCTCGTCGTCGCGGCTGGATTGACGGCTCGTGCTGCGGGCAGTGCTGGTAGTAAGGTCCATGAGAAGCAGTTCTGGATTTGTTTAAGATGTGGGGGGTGGTCCCAGGGTAGAGCCCTAAAGCTTGCTATGCAGTGTCTCAATCCTGGTCAACACCCCACAAAGGAGGGTCAGGAGGTTATAAACCGCTATGCCCAGGGGAAGCCACCGAACCGTAAGGTCAGAGCCCTCCTCGGCCGTAGCGTTGTCCTCCCTCGTTGCCCCACGGTTGGGATGTTGGCCCCCTCGGAGTCCGTTGCGGTCCCTGGCTCGACTGAGGTGTCCAGGTCTTTCTCAGCCTCAGGGGTTCCCTCCTATGAGCAGCGAATGGCTGCCCTAGTCGAGAGGATTCGTTTAAAGGAAGCCTCTGCAGGCAAGTAATTCCAACTCGTTTAGTTCTTACGGCCCTAG
>CAUYUJ010010657.1:158880-171380 GCA_963575745.1 Prorocentrum cordatum
CGGACCCCTTGTGTTTTTTTTGATGTTTATGTCAAGTTCATTTCCCCTAGAACCATGTATATCCGATCGATTTGGCTCGATATCGACGATATCCGCCGGCCCGACCCGATGCGATTCCGATATATTCCGACGATCCGATGCGGCCCGAGGCATGCATGCGTGCCGTTGTGTATCTTGGCGCAGCCGATCCAACTGCGATTCCGAACCAATTCAGCCCGATCCAGTGCACAGTTCGATCCGATTCGAGTCCCAGATTCAATACTGATTGATCTTGCCCCCTCAAAACAGATCAAGAAAACGCGGACCCCTGGTGGCCTTGACCCCTGGGACCAGTTCTCCATCCCGAGCCGCTTTCTGGCGGTTCTGGGGCCTCCGTCCTAATTAGGCCTCCCAGATGGGGTCGGAGTGGATGGGATCCGCCGATGCATCGCCGATGCGGCTCGAGGCGGAGCCAGATTTTCTCCACGACGGCGTCGCCGACGTGTCGCCGGCGTCGGCGATGCATCGCCGCTGCACTGACGACGCGGCGCGATCCTCCGACGCCGTCCGCTCGGACCCCCTCCGGGAGGCCTCGTGTCCACGCGGGCCGACGGCACCCGACGTCCGCCGGGCCGCGGCCACGGAGGCCCCGGCCCCTGCCCCGGGGCCAGCGTCTTTCAGGAGGGGAAAAACACACAGACACAATTATTCGTCGATTTTTTAGGAAAATATAAGAAAATATGGGAAGTGGGGGGAAAGACGAAAATCCAAAAAAATATATGGGAAAATATGGGGAGTATTTTTATTTGTGTGTATTTATTTGTGTGTCCTGGGGCCCCTTCAGTCTTGCCCCCTCGGAGCCGCTACTGCTGGCCCCGCGGCCCGCGCGGCGGCTTCCTCTTTGGAGTCGAGGCGCCGCCTCTGCGCGTGCGTTCGCGGCGGCCGCGCCCGCACGGCGAGGGCGCGGGCGAGGGCGGCGAGGGTCTGCCTCAGATCGCGACGACCTGGGCGACGTCGGGTGGAGGCCTCGCGTCCTTGCAGCTCGCCGTCGTGCTGGCACAAGGGAGGCCGAAGGAGGGACGAAGAGGCGAGCCCGGCCAGGGCGAGCCGCGGCCACGAGCTGGCTCTGGGCCCAGCTCCGAGGAGCGGCCTGAACACCAGAGCCCCGCCTGGATCCCAGCGCGGTCCTCCCATCCACACGTCCCTGGGAGGCTGGAGGCACACCTGCGGGCCGGGCCGCAGGAGGGGCGCAGAGGCGAGCCTGGCCAGGGCGAGCCGCGGCCACGAGCTGGCCCTCTGACCTGGATCTGAAGAACGGCCCGAACACCGCCAGAGCCCCGCCTGGATCCCAGAGTGCTCCTGCCATCCACGCCCGCCCTGGGAGGCTGGAGACACCTCTGCGGGCCGGGCCCGGTTGTGTTGCCTGCTCTGGGCTTCGGGGTGTACTTTTGTCGCCGGGCCGCCCCGAACCTCAAGAGTCGCCCCGAGCGGCTTGCGCGCCCAGGCTTGATCCCCACGCGGCCCCCAAAAAGCCGCGCACCAGAGGTCACCCTTACCCAGGGTCACTCTTGCGTGTAGCCGAAAGAGGGTCCCTGTTCAGAGCCCCGAATCATCAGGGGTAACTCGGGTCAGGGCTAACTCGGGTTCCTTTTTCGGGAATCCAAACCCGAGTTACCCCGGACCCGAGCTACCCCGGATAACTCGGGCGTCCAGAGCCCCGAATCATCAGGGGTAACTCGGGTCAGGGCTAACTCGGGTTCCTTTTTCGGGAATCCAAACCCGAGTTACCCCGGACCCGAGTTACCCCGGATAACTCGGGCGCCCAACCTGTTCTTGTGTGGTCGGGGCGCGGGCTCCGCTGGTCGCGTGTTCTGCGGAGGCCCGCGCGAGCGCGCGCTGCGCCCTCGGCCGCTCTGCCCGCAGGGATGCCAGCCCGAGGTGCGGCCAGCCTCCCCGTGTGCGCCGCGGGGCGCACCTCCGCGGCCCCTCGCCCTGGCTTCGGGGGCGGAAGAGAGGGGGGGGGGGACTACGGGGAGGGGGGATATCATGGCTCGGGCCGGGCGAAAGGGGGGGGATTGGGAAAGGGGGGGGTACGAAATTTGCTGCATGCAGCTGGTTTCGGTCTCACCGAGGGGGCCATTTCTCGATACGTAGCCGCCTCCGGCGCCGGGAGGCGCCGGGAAAATCAGCTACGTGAGCTGATTCTCAAACCCCCCCTTTGCTATCCCCCCCTTTCGCCCGACCCGAATGGCGCCGGCCATGAGAGTTCCCCGGATTTCATGGCGCCTCTTCTTATCTCATGACGTCCCTGGCCCCCCCGCTGGGCCGCGCACATGCCGCCGGTCATGATTTGCACCCCCCCCCTCTTGGACACCCCCCTCTTGGCCGCTCCCGATGGATGTCGCACTGGCTCTGTCAGAGAGCCCTCCCCCCTGCAAGCCTTTCGGGTCGGGCTGGACGAAAGGGTCGGACAGTTCGGGAGAGGGGGGATCCCGAAGCCTGCTGCATGCGGCTTGTTTCCGCCCCGCCGCCGGGCCCATTCCTCGATGCCTGGGCGCCTCCCTGCGCCTGGAGGCGCCAGGAGAACCAGCTGATTACGGGAGCTCCTCGATGCCTGGGCGCCTCCCTGCGCCTGGAGGCGCCAGGAGAACCAGCTGATTACGGGAGCTCCTCGATGCAGGGGCGCCTCCCTGCGCCTGGAGGCGCCAGTAGAACCAGCGGATTGCGGGAGCTGCTCCTCACCACCCCCACCCCGTGCTGCCCCGCCCTGTCGCCCCCCCGCACCAGGCCGCCCGCCCACCGCCGCGGCGCGCGCCCCCCCCCCGTCCAGGGCGTCGGCCGCCGCCCTGCGGGGCGACCTCGGCAGCAGGGCCGCCTTCCGCGAGGCGTGCCGCGGCGGCCGCGCTGCGGCCATCCGGGCCGCGATCCGCTTCTGCGTCCGCGCCGACCGCGTGCGGAAGGCCCCGTCCGCGGGGGGGGGGTTCAGCCGGCAGGCACTCGAGGGGGAGAATCGGGGCCTAATAAACGGGGGTCAGTGCAAACGGGAGTCAGCCAGAGCGCCAGATCCTGCAGGATCCTGCGAAGGCCCCCTCTGGCTGACCCGGGTTAGCGAGCCGCTCGTGGCCGCGAGGCGGCCGCTCGTATTGGCTGTTCCGGGTTTGCGAAGACCTGCGTTGCAGTTTTTTTTCCTGCGCCGACCGTGTGCGGAAGGCCCCCTCCGCGGGGGGGACTCCGCTTTTTTTATGGAGATGATGATGATGAGTTTCTTGACTTAACTCGAGCTGCAGATCAGCTGCAGAGCTGTTCGGCACAGCAATCGGAAGGAAATCATCAGGCGCGCTAGTTTAGATTATCTAGACGTCTGCACTCGGTCTGCTATCCGAGCTGGTTCAGCCGGCAGGCATTCGAGGGGGAGAGACCACCCCGACCCCGAGAGCTGGCGTTTCCCAAAACGGCCCTGGGCGTCTACCAAACAGCCCTGCCCTGTTGGATTCCTGCCTTGGGTGCGTTGACTCAGGATTGCCTCGCCTGTCGGACGGGCTTCTTATGAGTGTGGATTTTCTGGTCTCGAAGTCCGGCAGGTTCGTGTCGTGTCGACGCGGCGGCCACACCGCCGAGGACATTCCAGGTTGAACGCCGCGAATCGGGGAAAGGGAATCAGGCGGCAGGTACTCCGAATTCCATGGTAAAAGTTGTCTGATCCGGGGGGGTCCTGATTTGAGCTGCCTTCGGGGGGTCTGAGCAGAGGGCCGCTTTCCACTGCTGGTCTTAGAGCGATCCGGAATTGCTTGTCCAGGAGGGTTGTGACCCCTCCCCCTTTTATTTCGAAATCCATATGGGTTTCGAGCAGAGGAGGCTGGAGGATCGCGTCGGCGATGCGGCTCGATGTGGAGAAGGCAGGCAGGCAGGTAGGTTCAGCGCAGACGTCGGGGGCCTCCGAACGTGGTGACCGCTCCGTACGGTGAGCCAGTGGGGATTCGAGGTGACCGCACGGTTTTCAGGAGGGAAAGAAACACACAGACACCATTCATCTTCGATTCCCCAGAAAATATAGGAAAATATGGGAAAGGGGGGGGGAAGACAGAAACCCAGAAAATATTGGAAAATATAGGGGATATTTTTTGTTGGTGTGTATTTGTTTGTGTGTCCTGGGGCCCTTTCAGGTTTGGGGAGCGGGGTCGTTCTCCGAGGATGTGGTCGGCCGGCCGGGGCCTGCAGGGTCTCAAATCCGTGCAGTGACGGACCGTGCGGTGAGGCCTCTTGGGATCTCGACTCCCCGCAGGGGTCCGTCACCGCACGGATTCGGAACCCCCGAGGCACGGGGCTCGGCGCAGGCCCAGATCTCAGACGATCTGATTTCGCCACTCCCGCATTGCTTCCTCGGTCTCGGCCCTCGGGGGCAGTTTTCGCGCCCCGGCACCGCCAAACAGCCGTTTGGGACGAGAGCATCCCCAGGGGAGGGGTCGGGACCTTTGGGGACGCGGCCATCTGGACCGGACCGTGATCCAGCTCTGCGTTCACGCCAGCAGGATGGGGAAGGCGCCCCACGCGGGGGGCAGAAGCGGGCAGGTCACGGACAGGAGCATCGTTGGAGGGGATGGGCTCGGGGGGGGATGCATCGACCCCCGGGTCGCCAATAGAGGCCCGACAGCCTACCACGCGTGGGAGCGTGCGGTTTTGCCATCGGGGGTATCTCGCCGGTCTCGCGGCGGAGCATCGAAAACTGAAGCTCGATGTTCCCCCCCTTGAGCCGGTCTCCCCAGATCGTGTTGGCCCTCACACGGGGCTCAGCGCAGACGAGATTCGGCCAGAGCGCCAGATCCTGCAGGGTCCTGCAGGGCCGTATCTGGGCCCGCTCGCGGCCCAGGTCTCCGCACCGCCGGCCCCTGCCTTCTGGAATCGCCCATGTGGCCGAACGTCGTGGCCAGAGCTCTGCCAAGCTGTCGGACCATGTGTTCCCCCAGCCGTTGTGAAAATCTGTTGGAAAAACGTGGTGGAGAAACAAGAGGCGGAGGAGAGGGAGGAAACACGGAGAGGAGGAGAAGGAGGAGGAAGAAGAGGAGGATGAGCAGGCCTCTTGGGAGCCTTTGGGGCACTCTTGGGGCCTTCTGGGAGCTTCCTTAGAGCCTTTGGGAGGTCTCTTGGGAGCCTTCTTGGGCCTCTCGGGGGCCTTTTGAGGCTTCTTGGGGGCCTCTTTTGCCTTGGCCGTCTGACCCTGTCAGAAGCAGTTTTGAATGCCTCTCTGAACCGGCTTGGGGTCATCTTGGGGCGCTTCACGGCTATCTTGGATGCCATGTTGGGCGTCTCGGAGACCTGGAGACCTCTTGGGCCGTCTTGGGGCCCTCTTGGGGTCGTTTTGGAGGCTTCTTGCGCCGTCATAGGGGTCTTTTGGGGGCGATGTGGGGGGCCTCGTGGGCCGTCTGGGGCCGTCGGAAAAGAAGCAAGTGCCAACAGAAGCAAGTGCCAAAATCAGCGATTTGGGCCTCCGTAGGTAGCCATTTTGGCTCAAGAGTCTGTTGCAGCCAGCCTGGTCTTGCGAGCGCTCCCAGCAGCCACATCGCAGCCTGCTGCCAATGGCCTCGGCCACGGAGCGCATGGAAATCGCGGAGCTTGGCGGCGAGGCGAGCGGATCAGAGCAGTTCTTGGTCCAGGACGCTCGCGCCCGGCGTTCGCCCTGGCGAGCGGCGGGTGGCGCAGGCGTGGCCGCCCTGCTCCTGGCTGGCGCAGGCGCGGGGGCAGCGCGCTTGGCTCTAGGCGGGGCGGCGTCGGACACGGACCGCCTCCAGAGCAAAGTGCAGACGGTGGCCATGCCCCCGCGCGACAAGTGCGCCAGCACGGATGATGACTGCTACAGCCTGGGGTGTTGCAACGTTGCCGGCCTGAATTGCTTCGAGACCAAGCCAGGAAAGGGCAAGTGCCTGAAGAATTGCACCCCCAGCGCCTCCCAGCTGTGCGTTCAGACGCAGCCGATCATGGACCCGATCCTCAAGGATGCCGACTGGTACGGCCCGTCATTGTACTGCTTCGCAGTGGTCATGCAGGACATCGGCAGCACGAAGAAGATGTACGACTTGGAGCTGCTGCAGGGAGCATACGGCAGGAAGACCAGCATCTTCGGGTGCGAGAACTGGGAAGTATTTAGCGACAAGGAGGGGGAGGTCGGGCCCGGCGCTCCCCTCGTGAAGCTGGAGGATGCCGACGGGGACTTTCATTTCGCGAAGAGAGAGGAGACTGGCACCTGGCTGAATACGGGCTTGCACTACCAGGCCTGGAAGGCAATTGGGGAAGCGGGCGTGTACAAGAGCGCCAGCTGGGTCGTGAAGGTTGATCCAGACGCGGTGTTCGTGCCGAGCCGCTTGGTGTCTTACCTCTCCAGCAAGCTGGTCCCGGCCAACGGCCTCTACCTCGAGAACTGCAAAGGCGTGAAGTATGGGTGGTTCGGCAGCTTGGAGATCTTCTCGGCGGTGGCCTTCGAGACACTCCTGGGGTCGATGGCCTCGTGCAAGGACACCGTCGATTGGAAAACGGGCGTTGACGGAGGCAAGTACGGCCCCATGGGCGAGGATCTGTTTGCGCAGGTCTGCCTGGATGCGAAGGGCGTCTCCCGTGGAGAGGCATTCGGCACTAAGCTGGACGGAACTTGCGAGGCGGACCGGCCAGAGGCCGAGAAGAAAAACAAGAAGTGGAAGCCCACGTGCGACGGCGAGAACTTCCCGGCGTACCACCCGCTGATGAAGCCTGAGGATTACATGGCGTGCTTGGATGCCACCACCAAGGCATTCGGTTACTGAGCGCCCTGCAGGAGCCAGGGAAGCTGCGGTGCGCCAGGCAGAGCGTCCTGCCCGCCTGTCTCGTTCCCCCCACGCCCTGTGCTTTTTGGTCGTGCAAGCATTTTTCGCGCTGCCCCGGCCTGTCCTCCACACAAAGTTGGTGATGAGCAGAGATGTGTCAGAGGTAGCACGCAGCCTGGTGCTGCTTAACTATGGGAGGCCCCCATCTTCTTCCAGCTTGTCCTGACGGCCCACTAGCCAGCGAAAGTACCATCACCGTAGTTATGTACAGTTTCCCGCCGTGGAACAGCACTTGCCTTTCCGCGGTGGCCTCTGCGGTGCTCTGAGTTTCCTGGATTCTCCCGATCAGCATCGATGCGGCGAGGGTGAACAAAACAAATCAGCGATTTGGGCCTCTTCGGGCCCTCCTGGAAGGCCTCTTGGAAGCCTCTTGGGCTGTCTGGGGGGCCTCTTGGAGGACTCCGAGGCCGTCTTGGGCCGTCTTCGAGACTTCTTGGGCGAGCTTGGAGACATCCTGGACTCTCTTTGGCCGTCTTGGAGGCCATCTTGAACCCTCTTAGACGAATTTGGAACCATCCTGGCCGTCTTGGAGGCCATCTTGGAGCCTTTTGGAGCAGGTCTTCCTGGTGGCCAGCGCGCTGTGCCTACGGCCCAGGGGGAGTTCTGAAAGAATCACATCCCTTTCAGAACATCTAGCACACCGGGCACCCTTGTGGCAAGCCAACAGGCGGCGGCGGATAGAGTATCCTTCGGCCAATCCCGCCACCATGCTTGGGGTTGTAATTAGGTCAGAGGCGTCCTGGATGCCTGTGAGAATATCTTGGGAGGCCTCTCGGATGCCTCTTTGAGACGGTTTCGGGGGGGTTGGGGGGCGTCTTGGGGACATCTTGGGTCCTGATTTGGGCCTCTTGGGGTTTCGTGAGCGCGGGGGGGTATTGGGGCCATCTTACGGCGGAGTGCTCAAAATGTCAGCTCGTGTTCCCATTTTCGGCCCCTCTTGGGGCCGTCTTGGGGACCTCTTGGACCCTTCTTGGGGGCTCTCGGGCCGTGTTGGGGTGATCTCGGGCGACTCGTGGGCCGTCTTGGACGCTCTGAAGACCGAAAAGGCGGTAATGCGAAACCCATACAACAGCAAATCGATGTTGACGATTTTTGCTTCCGGGGCCACCCTCCAGGGCCTCCAGGAGGCGGCCACGAATTCTCCAGGACGGTCTCCGAGTCCGTCTGAAACCATGTTGGACACGCGTGTCCCGAACAACGCGCTCTTGGCGCCTCAACAAGTTACGCGGGGGCCCCCCAAGAGCGCCTGAGAGCGGACGGACATCCAGGAGGCGGACATTTTGGAGGCGAGAGTGCAGAGCGCAGGGTAGAGAAAATAGAGTGGAGAACGGCGCGGAGTAGGGAGCAAAATTAATGTCAGAAAGTAGTGATTATTAAGAACGGAGTAGAGAACACGGAGAAACGCATTTGTGAACTTCTGTTATCGCTCAGCATCAGCGCGCTGTCATCACATCTGGGTCCATGACAAATCATTGGCTTGTTAAATGGTAATAGTAGTCACGATTGTCGTTGGTGTTGGCGATGGCGATGATGGTAGCGATATCGGTGCATCTGATGATGTTCGAGATGGCGGTGGTGTCGACTACGGGTTGGCGATGATGACGACTATGACGATGAGTGGCTGGTTCCGAATGGGAGAGGGAAGGTAAGGAAGAGGACGAGGAGGAAGAAGATGAGATCGTGCATGAGCAGGACGAGGAGGCGGAGGAAAAGAATTGGGAAGATGAGGAGGCTGAGGAGGAGGAGGCGGAGGAGGAGGAGGAGGAGAAGAAGAAACGGGAAGGGACGGACGAGGACGAGGAGAAGAAGCAGCAGAAAGGGGCAGGGGACGGGCAGGAGGACGAGGAAGGAGCAGAGGATGATCCCCTCCCGCAGCTCGATCTGGGCCGCGCTGGCGCAAGGCGGCGCTCCGGCACGCGAATTTCACCATGGGGAACCTCACCGAGGCGGGGCGCTCCTCCGCTCCTGGGCAGGCCAACGACGTACCTGCCGGCCCGCTTCCTCCTGCCCCCCCCCCTCGGGGGAGGGCTCGTGGCATGGATCAGAGGAGCAGAGCAGGATGCCACGATGGTGGTGGTAGTGACGGTTGTGGTGGCAGTGATGGTGGTGATGGTGGTGGCGATGGTGGTGGTGGTGGTGGTGATGGTGAGGCTTGGTGGTGGTGGTGGTGGTGATAAGGGGTGAGGATGATGAAGATGGGGATGGTGGCGGTGATGGTCGCGTTGATGGTGGTGGTGATGGCCACGGTGATTGGTGATGGTGGTGTCGATGATGAGGCTAGTTCAGGAGAGACACATGTACCCCGGCCCCCCTACAGCGATGCGCTACCGAAGTCGGCTTCGGTAGAACTGATGCTGTCGCCAGGGAGGGGCTCGAACCTGGCAGAAAGCGCTTTGAATTGGAGCAGCTGGGAGGTGAAGAGGCGACCTGGGGATGATTATTTCAGATTTCGTAATAAAAGGGAGGGGGTCTCAACCCTCCCAGACGAGAAGTTTTAGACCCCCCCCCCCTGGGAGAACCCTCCAAAACATCGTCCCCAGACCCCCCCAGGCCCTCCAAGAGAGCCTGGAAGAGACCCCCCCGAAATGAGACCCCCTCCCTTCTATTACGAAACCTGGAGTATGCTGACGATGACGCGGAAGAGGAGGAGGGGTGGGGGACGAGGGGAGGAGCGGGCAGGAACGAGGAGGCGGAGGAAGAGGAGGAGAAGAGCGGGGCAAGGGGGGAAGGGAAGGCAGATGCCTGAGGAGGTGGAGAGGAAGAGGAGAAGAGGAGGAGGAGGAACGGGGAGGAGGAACGGGGAGGAGGAGAAGAGGAAGAGGAGGAACGGGGAGGAGGAGGGAGAGGAGGAGAAGAGCGGGGCAAGGGGGGAAGGGAAGGCAGATGCCTGAGGAGGTGGAGAGGAGAGGGAAGAGCGAAGAGGGAAAGCGGCGGAACGAGGTAGAGATGTGGAGCAGGGAGAAGGGGTGGAGCAGAGAAGAATGAGGGCCGACAACAGAAGGCCCAGGACCTGCAGTACAGAGCAAGGAGACCCCAGTGGCAACGTTCGCATGACGGCCTCGCGTCCACATTGGCACGCCCCTCGCACCATTCGTGGCCCCATAGGGAGCTCCGTCTTGCGGTACCCACGCCTGCACATGGTTGGGTCTTTCTCAGTGTTTGATCCAACCCCCGCTCTTCATTGGCCCTCCTCTCCACCTCTCTCCTCCGTCCCTTGCCATACATCCTCCCCATTTCCTCCCTCTTCATTTTCTCCCCCACGCCCCCCGCCCATCCTCCTTCAACATCCTCGCTCGATCACCCATCCTACCTCCGCTCCCCCCCCCGCTACATCCTTGACCTCCTCATTATCCCGCATCAATCCTCCTGCAGCTCGTCATCGTCATCCTCCTGTTCCTCCTTTGTATCGAAACTACAGGAAGAGCGCGTTCTGTGATCTCTTGGAGGGGGGGGGTGGAACCAGATCCCCCCCCCCCCTCTCTCCCTCTCCTCGGCTGGCGGCGGCGGCGGCGGCGGGGACGACGATTTCCTTTTCTGGGCCGGCGCCAGCGCCTGCGGCGGGCGGCGGCGGCGGCGGCGGGGAGCGTCGACGAGGACGACGGTGGTGGTGGTGGTGGTGGTGGTGGTGGTGGTGGTGGTGGTGGTGGTGGTGGTGGTGGGTTGTGGTGGTGGTGGTGGCGGTGGTGGTGTGGCGGTGGCGGTGTGGGGGTGCGGTGGTGGTGTGGTGGTTGTTTGTTTGTGGTGGTGGTGACGGTGGTGGTGGTGGTGGTGGGTTGTGGTGGTGGGTTGTGGTGGTGGTGGTGGTGGTGGTGGTTTGGTGGTGGTGTGGTGGTGGTTTGCGGTGGTGGTGGTTGTGGTGGGTTGTGGTGGTGGCGGTGGCTTGTGGAGGTGGTGCTGGTGGTGGTCGTGGTGACGGGCGGCGGTGGTGGTGGTGGTGGTGTAGTGGTTTGTGGTGGTGGTGGTGGTGGGTTGTGCTGCTGGTAGTGGTGGTGGTTGTGGTGGTGATGGCGTGGTAGATTGTGGTGGTGGTGGTGGTGGTGGTAGTGGTGGTGGGTCTTTGTGGTGGTGGTGGCGATGGTGAGTTGTGGTGGTGGTGGCTGTGGTGGTGGTGGTGGCTGTGGTGGTGGTGGTTGTGTGTTGGGTTGGTGGTGGTGGTGGTGGGTTGAGGTCGCGGTGGTGGTGGTAGTGGTGGTGGTGGTGGTAGTCATGGTTATCGTTGCTGCGTCGCCGGTGTCGCCGGCGCCAGCGACGGCGCTGCTGGCCGCCGCCAGCGCAGGCGCCGGCGCCAGCACCAGGGGGGGGGGGGTTGAACCCCCCCCGTCCCCCCTCGGCGCCAGGGGGGGGGGAGTTGAACCCTCCCCCCCCTCGGGCTGCCTCTGGTCATCGTCACTGCGTCCCCGACGTCGGCCCTGCTGGCGGCCGCCGGCGCTGGGGGCGGGGGGGGAGGTTTGAACCCCCCCCGTGGGAGAGGGGGGGGAAGTTCCCAAGGCAAGCGCCCGTGAAACGCGTTCCCTCTACCTACATCATCATACCTCCATCTCCTCGTCCTCCATCCATTTACCGCCATGTCCTCCTCGTCGTCATGTATCAGTTCCTTCACCATCGTCGTGTTCATTCGCTTCTGGCCGCTCCCACACGTACTCAGCCTCCTTCTCCCCCTCATCGTCCTCAACATCACCAGCATCACCACCAGCATCACCATTGCCATCGTCATCAGCAGCATCATAATCATCAGCATCATCAACATCACCATTACCACCCTCACCATATTCTTCCTCTTGTTCTGCCTCAGCATCCTATGTATTCTTGCTTTCACCCTCTCCTCATACATCAGCGGGATCCTGCGTACTCTGCCTCACGCAGCTTAAATACCGTTCGTATCATCCTTCACATCTCTGCCTAACCCTCCTCTCTTATCCGTACCTCGTCGCCCGCTCCTTCATTTCTCTTGTTAGCTGCTTCATCCTCTCCTTTCTTTTTCTTGATAATCCTCCATGCTTGTCCCTCCTCGTCTTCCTCCTGCTGACCCTCCCCCCTCCGGCCGCGTGCCCTCCCCTCTATCCCCATCCACCCTCCCTCGCAGGGCGCGACTTTCGTTCCAGTGCGGCTGCGCAGTTCCCTGGTCCTCCCGCGCCCGCTTCCGTCACAGACCCCGAAGAGCGCGCCATCTCTTTCTTCTTCCCCATCCTCCTCCTCCCTCTTGCTCCTTCTCCCTCCTACGCTTCATCCCTCCTCCTCCTCCTCCTCCTCCTCCTCCTCCTCCTCCTCCTCCTCCTCCTCCCCCTCCTCATAATCATCATCCTCATCTTCCGCCTCCCCCCTCCTTCCTGTTTGTTTTCCCTTCTCTTCCTCCCTTCTTCTCCTCCTCCTCCTCCTCCTCCTCCTCCTCCTCCTCCTCCTCCTGCTCCCCCTGGGCACAGCAAAGGAGACGGACGCGATGCGTTCGCCCATCCGCGGGGCCGCTGTCTTAGTCAGGTGAGTTACCGGACACCCGACGGAGACAGCGGCGAGCCTCGAAACCGCGACAACATGCGCGCGGCCCGCCCCGCGCCGGCCTCAGACGAACCGGCAACCAGGCAGGGGGCCGCGACGCCTCCGCGCTCGGTCGACTCGACATTGCTGCCAGGTACAGTCCTAGCCACCGAAATTGGGCGGGGCAAACCCGCCGCC
>CAUYUJ010010657.1:176380-178880 GCA_963575745.1 Prorocentrum cordatum
TCGTGCACCTCCTGGTCCCCCAAAGAGGGGTACGAGAGGTGCACGCTCCCCTTCGCCCCCCGCATGACGTGGCGCCCGAAAGGAGGAGGAGGAGGAGGAGGAGGAGGAGGAGCAGGAGGAGGAGGAGGAGGAGGAGAAGGAGAATGAGCAGGAGGAGGAGCAGGAGCAGGATCCGCCAGCGGGCCAGCGGGCCAGCCGTGGCCGCGGCGGGCCCTCCGGCGCGAGCAGGAGGGCGGCCCCCTCCGGTGCCGAGCCGAGCGGGGGGGGCCTCGCGCGCGCGCGCGCCAGGCTGCGCAGGCGGACGACTGGGCAGGGGCCTCGGCGGCTCGCCTCCTCTCGCGCTTCTCCGCGCCTCGCTGGAGGGGGGGAGGGAAGGGGGAGGGAAGGAGGGGGAGGGAGGGAGGGAGGGACCCAGACCCCCTCGGGTCATGAAAAAATCACAACGGGAGGTTTTCGTTGTTTTCGGCCTCTGGAGGCACTCACCGGGCCTCGGGACCGTCAAAAAACGATTCAGGATGAAAAACTGGTCCTGGGGAATGGGTAGGGACCTCTGGGGGTCGCGTCATGAAAAAATCATGACGTCGGAGGTCTGGGGAGGGAGGGAGGGAGGGAGGGAGGGAGGAGGTCAGGCGATCGCAAACATGGATTCCAGTCGGCCCAGATCAGTAGAGGTCGACCCTGCCAAGGCGAGGGTGCCTTTTGTGTCCTGCGTCTCGCGACCCGTGCTTCCTGCATGCCTGTGGCAATGTGGCCCTCGGAAGGGTCTTGTGTCCTCTCGCGTGTCCTCTCCAATCAAGTCCGACTGTAAGGGGGCATGGATTAGCTACGGGTCCCGTTTCCATGGGAAATCGCGGATTTCCGCCGCCGCAGGAGGCGGCACCGGCCGCATTTTGGGGAGGGCGCCTCTCCCGATCCATGGATTAGGCGACCGCGCGCCCAAATCCATGGATCGCTAATCCATGTTGGCGCGCCCCCGAGGGGGGGGGGAGGGGCGAGGGGGGAGGGAGGAGCCACGAGCAGGGAGCGAGGGGGGGGCCCTCGAGAGAAGGCCGGGCGGCTTGGCAGTGGCGCCCGTCTTTGTTTTTTGTTGTCCTGGCCGGCGGCCGCTCCTCAAAAAGCGGCGACGTCAGCCGCGTCTCGAGCAGTCCCGAAGTGGCGGACCCTCCACGGCTTGGATTTTGTCGTTCCGCCCCCCGCGGGGGCACCTGAGCGGCGGGAAAAAGCAGGTTCGGTGTCGTGGACACTGGCGCGTGTAAGTGGCCCGTGTGGGGTCGCGCGGGAGTTGCCTCGTCTGCGCGCGGGTTTTTCCCCGCCCGCGCGAGCCGCGGCGCGAGGTCGCCATGTCTCGGGCCGGGCGAAAACGGGGGATTGGGAAAGGGGGGTTACGAAATTTGCTGCATGCAGCTGGTTTCGGCCTCACCGAGGGGCCCATTCCTCGATGCATAGCCGCCTCTGGCGCCGGGAAAATCAGCTGCGCGAGCTGACTCTCAAACCCCCCCTCTTTGCTATCCCCCCCTTTCGCCCGGCCCGAAGGTCTTCTCGCGTGAATCCTGCTGCCTCTCGTCGCTCACTTGGTGCCCTCCCGAGCGGGAGGCTCGCCGCTGCGCGCTGCCGCCGGCCCCGCCGGCCCGCGCTCGGAGGAGGGCCGGTGCAGAGAGTGCAGGGCGCCTCTCGCCGGGGCATGTCTCGCTGCTCCGGGGCCTCCCGGGTGCTTCTCGTCGCCGTGGCCGCAGCCGGCTCGAGAAGCGCGGGTCGGGAAGGGGCCCCCCCTTTGGGGAGCGATATTCTCGGGGAGCAAACGTTCACCACCCACCAAACCACCCCAACCCAGCCCGAAGGCCTCGATTTGCCTTCCATTTCCAGGGGGGGGGGGTCGGGGAACATCGAGGAAGCACATTTGGAACCCGTACCCCCCCCCAACCCGAAATTCGGGTCTTCGGGTTGGGTTGGGGTGGTCTGGTAGGTAGTCAAACATAGATATGAATAGAAAGAGTCGGCGATCCGCGCGGATTTGCCGGATCCGCGCTGGACCCCCCTTCATGGCGCGCGGAGCGCGCCAGGGGCGGTTCCGTTGGGCGCCGCCGGGGAGGCTCCAGCGCCGATCCGAGAAATCCGCGCGGACCGCCGAGTTGTCATTGTTTATGTAAGTGTTTGTTTCGGCCCCTCTGCGGGGGAGTGGGGACTACTTCTCAGAAGCACCCCTGGTTTTCAGAAGACGCGGGCCTTGTCTCTTGATGTAGGGATGGCGCCTTCTAAGAAGCAGGGGTGTTTCTAAGAAGCCTTCCCCCCTCCCCCCCCTACCCTGCTCTGCGCGCCGCCAATTGTGTGCCTAGATTCTGAACGGACCGGGGAACGGGAGAATCGAGTTGGGCGTCCCGGGTGAGGGGGGGACAGGGAGAGGGGGAGGGGTGCGAAATGAGCTGCATACACCTGGTTTCGGCCCCGCCGACGGGCGCTTTCCTCGATGTACTTGGCATCGCTCGGGCGTGTGCATTTTGTT
>CAUYUJ010010657.1:183880-216380 GCA_963575745.1 Prorocentrum cordatum
CCCGTCTAGCCTGCGATCGCGATACTGGATCGTTCCCTGGACATCAAGGAGTTTCAAGTATTGGTGGAGTTCCTAGGCGACGCAGACGGCTTGTACTGGCACATGAGAGTGCTGCTGGCCCGCGCGGGCCGTGCAGGGGCGTGGGTCACGTTGACACCGACACTGGGGCTATACACCCACGACCTGGACACAATCAGGCGCATTGCATTGGCGCGGAATGCGCCATGGCCCGACAGGGTGAACAGGAATGAGATATTCGGGTTCGATCCGATTTCGAGGGTGGAGCTGAACCAGTATGTGCAGCTGGCCAATGTCCAGGCGCGTGTGCTGGCCGACGACGACGGCGACCCGGAGGCGCCAGAGATGCTCTGGCTGCGTGCAGGTCCAGGACTCGACAGGATCGGCGAGGTCATCCCGCAGGAGGTGATTGATGATCAGGAGCGCTTCGCGGATACATAGGGGACGCAGCGGTCGCATAGCTCAATGGCACAGAGGTGTGGGCCGCTCGAGTCAATGCGAATGATCGCGAGACCTGGCTGAGAGAGGGACAGGCTGTTGAGCGGGATGGTCGCATCATCGGAGTGCATCTTCGGAATAGCAAAAGGCCCGTCATGTTGAAGGAGGCCCTGGCCTTGCACTCCCAGGTGCAGTGCGATGACTGGGGCTTCCCTGGCTGGAGGTTGGCGGTGGAGTACCTCACGCTGATCGACCAAGCTGGGGGGTTCGAGGTGTACGAGCGAAACTGGGAGAACGACTCCGGGGTGCATTCAGGATCGGCTGCCTCCCACCAGCACCGCTCGGGAACAGAGACCCTGAGGCTGCTGACCGAGGTTGACCAGGTGGACGCGCCCAATCTTCATGGGGTCGAGAACCTGCGCCGGCGGCAGGCCCAGTTGGAGATGGCGGTCGACCGCGACCCTGCCCACTCCGATTTCACGGGGCTCGAGGAGATCATGGGCGGGGCGGTCGCGGCATCAGGGGCCGCCAGTGCGGCGGCGCTTCGCGAGTGGGTCGCTGGTCGGCAGAAGGACAGGGCACAGGTGCTCAAACAGGCTCGCCTCGAGAGGGTGGAGCGCGCGCTGGCCGACCCATCGGCGAAGCGACTCGCGAAGGCCAAAGCAGACCCCGAGAAGATGAAGGGAGGCGGCAAGGGCGACATGGGGAAGGGAGGCGGCGGCACCGCCTCCCAGGAGGCATGGCCCACTTGCCTCGGGGGCGCGGTCTCCGCGGCGCTGCCCGCGCCGCTGGAGAAGGGGGCCGCGCCCCCCCGCCTGGGCCCGCCAGACGGGTGGTCCAGAGACGTTTTTTGGGCACCGTCGACACGGCGAACCTTCCCCACTGCCTCGGGCATCTCCGCCGCCAACGAGCGGGCTCGCGAGTTGCCCTCGCAACATCCGACAGCGTCGAGCCAGGCAGTTCTTCCGGCGCGAGCAAGTGAATGAGGCGGCGCAGGCGCTGAATCACCTTGCCCCCTCTACTACGCGGCCCACAGGGCCTATCTACAACAATGCGGGTCGGAAGGGCGCCCGCTGCAGCGCGGGGCGCTGTCTTGCATCGTCTACACCAACCGGTCAGTGCTAGCGGACGCCCCCCCCCCCCCCCTGATCTTGGACGAGCGGCGAGCCCTTGGGGGGCTCCTGGCGCCTCGATCCCAGCGCGGTCTGGAGCCAGCCAACTTGGCACGGCGCGTGCGACTTCTCAAAGTTGAAGATCTGTCGGGGCACTCTTGCGCCACGCTCCCCGATGGGCGGCCCCCCAGCGGGGGCCGCGCAGTTGCCTCGCAACTACTATGCGCAGATCGAGCGGAGTACGGACGAGCTGACCAGCCTAGCGCCCGAGCTCCCGGGGCCTCACTGGAACCCCACTCTTCGGCGGCCAGTGGCTCTGCAACGACGCGTGTTCAAACACCTGGCGGGCGTCGGACTTGCATCGTTTCGCCGGCGGGCGAGGGACTTCTGCGCACATTTTGCGCGAAGAAGAAGGGGGGCGAGATCCGCGTTGTTCTTGACTCTCGACAGGCCTGCCTCAGTCATCGGCGGCCACCCACAGTGCATCTGGGCTCAGCACGGGCCATGATCAACCTTGACTTGTCGGGCGGCTTTCTCAGCCAGTGCGGCGGTTGTGGCGCTGCGTCAGTGCCCACCTGCGCTGGTGACGCCGGCGTCGACGACTGCTTCTACAACTTTTCAAATGTGCAGCTGGCAGCTTGGTTTTGCTTGGAAGCAGGCAAATACCGCAGAGGGTGCGACCGAGTTCGACATCCATCGCATCTGGGAGGCGATCTTCGATGCTACGACCATCTTCGGCCTGCGGTCGCGGTCGCTCTATTTTTGCCAGAAGTTGTTTGAGAACCTGGTCGCTACACAGCGCCCGCTTGGGATGCGATGGGGCCCCGCGGGATCGATCGCCTGCGCCCGAGCTCGCCCGGGCTTCAACCGCGGAGGGAATCTACGTTGACAACTTCATCTCCTTCGCGATCTGCGAGGCTGATCCCCATGAGAGCGTCGAGCGTTTTTGCAGCACGTTAACTGGACAGCATGTCGGCACTCATGGGCGGCGCAGTGGTGTTACCTATCTGGAGACGCTGGGTCTCGAGTTTCATGCAGGCCATAAGGTACTTCGGCGCACTCACAGGCGCATCTGGAGGTTCGCCTTGGCCATTCGAGCCATACTCCGTCGATCGCACCTCCGAGGCGAGGAGATGGAGGTCTGGGTTGGCAACACGCACTGCATGTTCTCTTTTAGCTCCCGAGCTCCTCGCCATTCTCCAGGACGCCTGCACCTTCGTCGCCGAAGCGGGCGGCCGTCGGCTGCGGGCCCCCTTCCACCGCGAAGCTGCAGATGGAGTTGACTCGACGGCTGGCATTCGTGATAGAGGCGGGGCTTGGCGCCCCGATCTGGTGGGAAGTGCACATGGGCGACTCCATCACGTTCGGGCGCGCCTTGCTGCCCACCGAGCGCACGGTCCAAGAGTTCCGCGACGCCACCTCGCACTGGGAGCGCTGGCGCCATCGCGATGTCCATCGCATCGAGCCCGTCAGGCGCGACGCTCTGGAGGTGGTCAACCAGCTGGGCGGCCTGTCCTCTCAGGGTGAGCTTGGCGACGAGATCTTCTGTGACGCGAAGGTCCGAGGGCGCTCGGCTGCTCTGGCGTCGGGCGCCCAGACCTCGCGCGGCATCTGGCTGGAGGGCCAGGCCGGCGAGGCTCGGCGGGCGGCCCGACCACCTCGCTGCACGGTGGAGGCTGAGCTGAGGCCCCTCCCGAGCGGGAGATCTGCCTGGGCGAGGCGATCCCTCCTCTTGCGGACGGCTGGTCCAATCGAGAGAGGTGGGCCACCATGAACGAGAGGGAGTGGCAGTGGCCTGAGGAGCACACCAATGCCAGAGAGGCGCGAGAGACGCGCCAGTCCCTGTGCCATCTTGGACGGGACGCTCGTGCTCATGGCCATCGCTGCTCGCACATCGGTGATAACCTAGTGAGTCTGAGCGTGTTCGAGAGAGGAAGATTCAAAAGCCATGCCTTAAACACTCTCGCTCGACGCTCATTCCCTCATCGCATTGTCTGCGGTCCGCGGTATTGACTTGATATTTTGGCACGCCCGAAGTGAGCGAAATGTTGCTGACGAGGGTTCTCGCAGATTCGATCTGGACTGGTCTAAGGGTTACAAGCTTGATCGCTTTGGCCATGTTCAGAAGAGTAACCGAACGCATGGCGATCTTACGACAAAGCTAGACTCCACCGTCTCTCATTCCAATGCTAGGTTCCTTCCGCCTGACAATCTACACATGCTTTCGGCTCCTCCCACGCCGCCCAGCAACAGCTCCCCTGGTGCCTCGGAGAAGAAGAACCGCTTTGGGCCCTAAGAGTCTCGACCTCGGCAGCCTCCCAGTGGTGACGACAGGGTCTTCCTGGAGCTCTTCGCGGGCTCTGCTGGGCTGTCAAGGGCGGTGCAACGACGAGGCCTACGCGCTGGCCCAGCTTTGGATGTTGCTCGGGGTGATGAGTATGATCTTACGCGGAGAAGTACAGAGAGGCTCGTGCTGAACCTCATTCGCACGGGCAGGGTCTTCTGGGTGCATCTTGGGGCTCCGTGTTCTATATGGTCCCTATCGCGCGCAGGGGCATCACGAAGACGGAGAGGGCTAGGCAACAGGAGTTGGTGGGGGTCGAGCTGGCTATCTTCTCGCCGGAAGTCGCGAGGGGGTGCTAGCGCTGCAGTGTGTTCTGGTCTATTGGGAATCCTTCGCCATCGAAGCACTGGGTTTTCATCCGATTTACGAACTCTGTGGGCTTTCCTGGGGTCGAGAAAATCATCATCGATCGATGCCGGTACTCAGCGCCCCATAAGAAGCTCACTACTCTGATATCCAACTGTACTTCCCTAAGAGCCTTGGGGGCCCGCTGTCCAGAAGTTACTTCTACCCATCAGCATCATTATCTTCCTGGGGCGTGTCGCATTATAGGCTCAGATGGGCGAGCCAAGTGGGTTCGGCGCACTTCTGCAGCATGGGCTGATCCGCCCGCCCTCTGTCGCGCCTGGGAACGCGCCATCTGGGCCGCGCCCGCGGCTGCACGTGGAGCTTCGGCGCTCTGGATCGCGGGCTGGGAGGCTGATCTCCGGGGCGCCGTCGCTGCCAGCCAACGCCGACGACGGCGTCGCGCTGCCTCAGCTTCGCGGCGCACCCGCTCAGGTGACGCGGACAGCGGGGAGATCCACTTCGCGACGAGGGCGGCCAGGGCGATCGAGAGGCAAGGCATCCGCATTGCCAGAGCTGGGCACGGTACCGAAATGCAAGCGCGCTCGGCGCGATCGCCTCGGCGCAGTGGGAGAGCGGGAACGCCGCGCTGGAGGCGACACGAGCCCCGGCTTCTTTCGGCGCGGGACGGCCGGCCCCAAGACGTTGGAGCACTATCGCAGGGCCGTGGCCGATTTTATTGCATGGGCTACGCGGCGCAACCTTCCATTGTCGCCATCGCGGGCCCTTGCACACACAATCGAGAAGTATCACTTGCTGTTTACAGCCCTGCTGCGGGGCGGCTTGCGGTCTGCGGCTGGGCGAAGTTCAGCGCTGACAGCCGCGAGCAAGCGCTCCTGGACCTCGACCCTGCGGTGGAGGCGCTGAAGGGCTGGCCCAAGCTGATGCGCGAGTTCGTTGCCCAGCCATGCCCTGAGGAGGTTAGCTCTAGAGTCTTCCACTGGCTAGCTAAGAACGATGGGCTCGAGGTGGCCGCTGCAGGTAAACTGCAGTTCGACCCCTGCGCGAGGCCTTCGGAGATCCTTGACTTGCGCCGACAAGACGTCATCGCTCCATCGGCGTGGGCGGGAGCCGCCCACCGAAAGTGGGTCATCATTTGCGGCTCTTCTGACCAGGGCAAGCGTACCAAGACGGGCAATGTCGATGGGCACGTTGTCTGTGGCACTCGATCGAGGGAATGGGTGGTGGAAATCTTGCCCACGCTGTATCGCGCCACTGCCCAGGGCGCCCTGCTGTCTCCCAAGTTGACGCTGGCTGGCCACGAGAAAGAATTCCAGCGGTCAGTCAAAGCTTTGGCTTTGACAGCATTGAGTATGGCCCCGCACGTGCTGAGACATTCGGGACCTAGCAACGACCCCCTTCAGAAGCGTAGAACTTTGTAGCTTATCCGCCGACGAGGGCGCTGGGAGGCCATCAAAAGAGTTCAGAGGTACGAAAAAAACACGCCCGTTTGTTGTCACAGTTGAAAAAGGCGCCTGCAAGCTTGATAAGCAAGCTTCCGCCCGCTCAAGGTTTACTTCGCGCTGCGCTGTAAAGCAGGTTACCGCAGGGACTTCTGGCTTGAAAACGATGGGATGTTTTCTGGCACCCGCCGTCCAGCCCCGACTACCATCCTACACTCACGATTCTGGTGAGATTTTGGTAGCGGCCGGCAGCTCGAGGACCTTGATCACCACGGCGCCTGTCTTTTCATTCTCCATTGGCGTGAGAGGTCCACGTCTTGCCGGCACAGTTCGATAAAGTGTGCTGGACTGCTGAACGTCAGGCTGCACGGTGGCCTGTCTTCGTGAAAAATGTGTTTCTGAAGGCTTGCGCCTTATCCACCGAAGGCGTGTGGGGCTCCGCTGGCAGATCATTTCAGTTGAGGGGTGCGTCGTGGATTTCACGTTTCTCCCGAAGATCTGAGGCCCTCGGAGGAGGGATGAGCGACTGTAGCCAGTTCTGGGCTGACCACACTAGCGAGGTACAAATTTCTGGTCGACTTATCATTGTCAGATTTCCCTGCTCCGCCCGCCCGCAACCGTCGCGTGCTCAAAGTGCGCCAACCTACAGCCCCACCGCCAACCTCTCTGCCGGCGAGTTGTCCGTCAGCGTTTTTTCTGGTAGTGGCCGGCAGCTCGAGGACCTTGATCACCACAGTGTCTGTCTTTTCGCTCTCCATTGGTGTGAGAGGTGCACGTCTCTTGCCGGCACAGTTCGATAAAGTTCGATGGACTGCTGAACTTCAGGCTCCACGGTGGGTTGTCTTCGTGAAAAAATGTGATTCTGAAGGCTTGCGCCTTATCCACCGACGGCGTGTGGGGCTCCGCTGGCAGATCATCTCAGTTGAGGGGTGCGTCGTGGATTTCACGTTTCTCCCGAAGATCTGAGGCCCTCGGAGGAGGGATGAGCGACTGTAGCCAGTTCTGGGCTGACCACACTAGCGAGGTACAAATTTCTGGTCGACTTATCATTGTCAGATTTCCCTGCTCCGCCCGCCCGCAACCGTCGCGTGCTCAAAGTGCGCCAACCTACAGCCCCACCGCCAACCTCTCTGCCGGCGAGTTGTCCGTCAGCGTTTTTTCTGGTAGTGGCCAGCAGCTCGAGGACCTTGATCACCACAGTGTCTGTCTTTTCGCTCTCCATTGGTGTGAGAGGTGCACGTCTCTTGCCGGCACAGTTCGATAAAGTTCGATGGACTGCTGAACTTCAGGCTCCACGGTGGGTTGTCTTCGTGAAAAAATGTGATTCTGAAGGCTTGCTTGCGCCTTATCCACCGACGGCGTGTGGGGCTCCGCTGGCAGATCATCTCAGTTGAGGGGTGCGTCGTGGATTTCACGTTTCTCCCGAAGATCTGAGGCCCTCGGAAGGGGGATGAGTGACTGCAGCCAGCTCTGGGCGGATCACATTCGCGAGGTACAAACGAATAGATTTCGGTATGACACTTCGCTCCCCCCACTCCGCATCGTATGCGTGTATGTATGTAATGTCCGCGTTGCTTTCGCTACGGGCCTGGTCGTATGAGCCACGGATTCAGTTTGCCTTCGACATGTTTAGCTGCACCCGTCGCGCGTTCATGTTTGGCACTTTCAACTCGATATGCAGTTCAAATGCAGTGGTTTCCCATGCCATGTTCGGCATTGCCATCCACATATGATACGTATTGCGTGATCTGCATAGTTTGCGATAGTTGTTCGGCACGGTGTTTTTGCAGCCGGAACCAGGGAATTTTGCCGCCCAAGTCATCAAACGCTGTCAAGGACAACTCGTGAGGAGTTTCGGGTTTGGTATGTCATAGCTTTCATGCGAGATTTGAGGAAGCCTGTATACGCTGACAAGGTGGTAAATACATAAAACGCGTGCACATCACACACGTCTTACCTAGGCCAACAATGTGGCACCACAGTCGCGATTGAGTACGCACGGGAAGCGAAACATATTCTAGACAGTTCGCGTAACCCCACCAGCCGAACGAGAAACGATGCCCAGTTTGGTCGTTCCGACCAAAGGCATGGAGGCGCATGCAGTGAAATAAAGGGCTGGGGAAGCCGTGATACCCCCGAAGGGAGAGGATGGAGGAGGAAGAGGAGGACGACAAGAGGGAAGGGGCGGGGAGAGGAGGGAGGAGGAGGAGGAATAGGCGGATGAGGAAGAGGATGATGATGCTGATGATGATGATGATTATGATGATGGTGATGATGATGATTACGATGATGAGGATGATGATGATGATGATGATGATGATGATGATGTTGATGCTGATGTTGATGATGATGATGGTAATGGTGATGATGCTGATGATGATGATAGTGGTGGTGGTGGTGATGATGATGACGATGATGATGATGATGATGATGATGATGATGATGATGATGATGATGATGACGATGACGATGACGATGACGATGACGATGGCGATGATGATGATGATGATGCTGTTGCTGCTGATGATGATGATGATGATAATGATGATGATGATGATGATGATGATGATGATGATGATGATGATGGTGATGGTGATGGTGATGATGATGATGGAGGAGGAGGAGGCAGAGGAGGAGGAGGAGGAGGGCGAGCAGAAAGGCCAGATGCCCTGAGTCGCCTTGGATGCCTCTTGAGAGTTTCTTGGATTTCTCTTGGAGGGTCTGGTGGGCCTCGTTGCAGTCCCGGGGGCAAATTGAAGCGGCGTGGGTGCCTCAGAGGAGCTTCCTGGAGACCTTGGGGGTCTCTTGTGGGCTGCTTGGGGACTTTGGGAGCCTCTTGGAGCCTCCCTGGCGCCTCTTGGGGCCCTTTTGGGGCACTCTTGAGAGCCTTGGGGGCCATATTGGAGTAGATCGATCAAAGGAGGGGGTACTAAAGTTGGCCCACTCCCAAGGAGGCCAAGTGGTCCAAAACCTGAATAACATAAATGATTTGTACCCCTCCTCCAGACCCAGGGGGAGAGGCTAGGGGGAGGGGTCAAGACGCTCTCCAGATAGCAAGCCGTCTAGTTCACTCCCACCCGCCCTCCCGACACATAAGTAACACCCGAGCCTCAGCATGTTCAGCGGTCGTCTTCGGATGGACAGCTACTGGGAACCAAAACCGAGCCCATGTGCGCGACGCTGGGGCGAGGTGCGCCACGCGTGCCAGGCGCGCCACGCGTGCCAGGCACCCCTGGGGCCCGAGCTTGCCAGGCACACCTGGTGCGCCAGATTCGACACGCGCCTCTGCGTGCGCCAGGTGTGCCGCATGCTCGAGCCGCGCCAGGTGCGCCACGTTCGGGGCACGTGCAGAGTGTGTCAGATGCGCCTGCGCACGTGACAGCGCACACACACACACACACACATACACACACACACCAGGAAACATGTCGGCCCCCACCATCCTGTTGTCGACAACCAATGTCCATCATTATTTTATTCTTGGGCCTGCGCACTGCAGGCCATACGCCACCACCCCTGCCGTCCCTGTCAAAAACGACTTCACAATGGTCCGAGGGTGGCCGCGCATGATCCGAATTTAGCCGCGAGGTGCATGTTGCATTGTGTTTTGTCAGGGATGGTAACCCTGCGCACAGCAGGCAATATGCTGACACCCCCGCCATCCCGGACAAAAAGCCATAACAAGTGCTCGCGGGCCTCACGAACATGATTCCAGACTTTGCCTCAAAGGGTACTTCGCATGGCTGTTTGATTTGGCAGGGATGGTGGGGGGGGAACGCATCGGGTTGGGTTGGTTGCGCATGCTCCGAATTTGGAGGCAGAGTGCGTTTTGTATTGGTTTTTGTTAGGGGTGGTGCGGGGACGGGAGCATGGTTCCTGGTTGGCTGCCGGTCGCAGGGTGGAGGGGGTGCACACTCGTAGGGAACAGTGATGAAACCCCTCCCAGAAGGGGAAGAGGGAAGAGGAACCACCCTAAACCACTCACGCCCTAAAGGGCTGGCGGGATTACTTGCTTTCTGTCTCGAGAAGGTAAATGCCGACCTGCGTTGAGGACGAATGCGCACACACACACATACACACACACAAAAAAGACGCATACACACATCAAGCAGTGGCGAAGCGTCCTGGCGTGCCTATAGTCCTACCAAGCGATGTTCTAAGAACCTCTTGTGGTTCCCACGAAATGTTCTCAGAATATTTCTGATTTGGACTGTCTTGTTGTATCCCACCGGGCTTACGTTCTAAGAACATTTTTTGTTATCAGAACATTCTTGGGTTCTAAGAACATGTCGTTGTAGGCCTTATAGGACTGCCGGGACGGTCGGTCCCTGCTCGACACAGGTCGACTAGACGTAAGAGTGACCCTTCGCCGGAGTGACCTTTGGTGCGGGCTCATCGGGCCCCCCCCGATCGCCGAGCACGATGCGATACAAGCGGCCCACGCCCTTGGGTTTGGCTCCCTCGCGCCCCCCAAAGCTGCGCACCAAAGGTCACTCTTACCCAGGGTCACTCTTACGTCTAGCCGAACAGGGCCTCCCCCCCGTTGCCCAGCTTTGGTTCGCAATCGCACACTCATTTTTGACGGTAGCGGCCTCGCGCGCAGCGACGAAGCGGAGACAGTAAGAGCACGAAGCGCGGAGCCGCGGCCGGGCCTTCAGGAATCGCTCTGGGTCCCGCTGCTTGGAGGGTGAAAAAGGGGGTCTGCAACAGGGGGTCTTCAATGGGGGCTGAATGGCCCATGTATGCTCAATGTATCGCTCATGTATGTGATCGGGTACGATTGGCATCCAATGTTGGCGGTCATGGAGGGCCAGCCGTTCGTGCCCGCGCGTTGCCCGCGCGGGCAAACGCGCCGTCCATCCACTGTCGTTCATGCGTGCGGGCGTTCTTGCATATTGTGCGTGGGGCGCCGAAGTGGAGCGCAAGTTTGTCTTGATTGTGCGATTGATGGTCGCGTATGTTCCCAAACGATGATTTGTTGACCCCTAAGACAGATTTGGAATGGGCCCCGCGATTCTCCCAAAATGTGAATTCACATATTACTTTTTTCCCAAATTGTGAATTCACATTGTGGCCCCTTCATTAAGACTCCCACACAAAGTTCCCAATTGTGAATTCACACTTTCCTTTTTTACAAAATGTGAATTCCATTTTCCTTGGTTCCCAAAATGTGAGTTCACATGTTGCTTGTCCCCACGATGTGAATTCACAGTTTGCCCTGGCCTTCGAGATCCCCAAAACGGAGGCGCAGTGTTCCGCATGTCAGATTGGCAGGGCAGATTTTGAGATTCACCTCGCCGCTTTTGTTTATTCCAACATTTTTCTTGCGCCCTCAGCGCACGTTGCCTTCGTCGCCTTTTCCCGAGCCCCCCGCCCCCTTGCTTCGTTTACCCTCAAGTCTCGCGCATGGGTTCACGCGGAGAGCTTCAATTGGTTCCCCCGCCGAACACATCAATCCAGGATGCATCGCCCATGCATGGCCCATAAAGACACCATTGCCGGGACCCTGCGCCCGACCCCCACTTTCACCCTCCAAGCTGCAACCACCGTAAACACACAATACGCAGGTGCACGCACACGATTTCTGGCGTCGCGGCCACGCGCGCAGCGACGCGGCGGAGTCAGTCAGCTTGGAGCCAAGAGATTGCCGCCGAGGCCTCAGAAAAGTTGCCCAGGGTTCACGCACCCCGGCACGCACGCACGCACGCACGCACGCGCGCACACGCACACACAGCAGGCACACACGCACACGCAAACGCACACACACGCACACACACACACACACACACACACACACACGGCACGATCGACGAGCACAGCAGACCACAACGACAAAACATCTTCCATGAGCCCAGTGAACAACAACGGCGTCCCCCACGCTTGTCCCATCAGATTCCGTGTGTCATTGAGTTGCACGGCTTCGGTCAGAAGCATCACAATTCCCAGCCATGTTGCCTGTTGTGTCCTCGTGGCGAATCCGCAGCGCCCCCCGACCCCCTCTTCCTCCCCTCCCTGCCCCTGCCGTCCGCAAGTCCACTTCGGCACACCTGGCACACGCTTCGCGGCCCCGTAGGGAGCTCCACCAAGGGCCCCAGTGGTCGTGTCTGCACTCTGGGCGGCTCCATTTCAGCACATCCCTCAAGCACTCCGTTTCATCACTCGGAGTTGTAACGAAGGCCCCAGAGGCAACGCCCGCATGTGGGGCGGTTCCATTCCGGCGCACCCTTCGCACGCGTCGTTGCCACATGGGGAGTTCCACCGAGGGCTCCAGTTGCGATGTCCGTATGTTGGGCGGTTCCATGTCGTCACACCCTCCACACGTGTCGTGGCATCGTAGGGAGCTCTACCGAAGGCCTTAATGGCGATGCCCGCATTTCGGGCGGCCCTTCGGCGCACCCCTCACACGTGTCGTCGCCACATGGAGAGCTCCACTGAAGGCTCCAGTTACGATGCCCGTGTGCCGGGCGGTCCCATTTCGCCACACGCCTCGCATGTTCCGTGGCCCCACAGGGAGCCCTACCGAAGGCCTCATTGGCGGTGTCTGCATGCTGGGCGGCTCCACTTCGGCACACCCCTCGCGCGGCTCGTGCCCTATTAGGAGCTCCACTTGCGGCCCCAGTGGCGAGGAGGAGGAGGAGGAGGAGGAGGAGGAGGAGGAGGAGCAGGAGGAGTAGGAGGAGGAGGAGGAGGAGGAGGGGGAGGGGGAGGAGGGGGAGGGGGAGGAGGAGCAAGGAGGAGGGGAGGAGGAGGGGAGGGGGGGTGCCCCGTAGGGGGCTCCGCCTGCGGCCCCAGCGAGGGGCGGCCTCGGCCAAGATTGCATCGACGGGGTTGGCACCTGGCCCCGTCTGCAGGACTCCACGAGACGGAGCTCGGGCAGCTTCCGATCGCCGAACTCCAGAGACGCACCGCGCCGGCGCTGTATTCTCGAAGCTGCGAGGAGGAGGAGGACGATGAGGAGGAGGAGGAGGAGGAGCAGCAGCAGCAACAGCAGTTAGAGGACGAGGTAGAGGAGGAGGAGGAGGAGGAGGAGGAGGAGGAGGAGGAGCAGGACGGGGGGGAGATGGGAGGGCGAGGGAGGAAAAGGGACGGGAAGATGAGGCGGGCGGGAATGGCAACCTGCCACGTGGCCCCAGCGGAGGGTCAGCCCGCGGCGTCCTTCACAGACAGTCAGAGACGTCCGCTCTCCTTCGGCCGGGCTGCTTTGGCCCGCCCGGCTCGGAATGGCCCCCAATTAGTCAGCCCGTGCCCCCCCCCCGGGCCTCCAGACAACCCGGGAGTGTCCGCCTTTCTCTGCCTGCCCCGCCCCCCCGCCAGTGCGGGGGCACGAAGGCCAGCGAAACTATTTGCTTGAATCGTCTGCCCCAGATCTTGTTCGGATCGTTTGTCCCCATTGCCTTCGGCACCGAGCGCAAGCAAGCCAATGACGGGGCCCGATTTGACAAGCGAGCTCAGGAAGGTGGCCAACATCATGAGCGGCCTTGACCCGAAGAGGGGAACGCCGCCCACGTCGTGACTCGTGCTTCCTGCAGAAGCTCACGCGTGAGAGGGGCCGGCGACCTGCGTGAGCGAATGCGGGAGTGGCCCCCCTTGGCGCGCCTGCCCGCGGCTGCCCGAACAGGTTGCCTGCGTTCTCGGTTCCGAGCCGCAAGCGATTGGCGCACGCAGCTGGCATCGCGAGGGCGGTGGAAAATTGGCCCCGTGAGGGAGTTCCACCGACGGCCCCAGGGGGACGGCTTGCACTCCGCGTCGCGACCACTTCCGCATACCCCTCGCGCGGACCTTGCCCCACAGGGAGCCTCATCGGTGGCCTCAGCGGCGCGGAGGCATGCCGAACTCCCCGCTCGTTTCGGCGCACTCGTTTGCACGGTTCGTGCCCCGAGGTGGAGCTCCGCCGACGGCCCGCACGCCGCCCCCCGCCCATGTCAGCAAACCCCTCGCACGCATCGTGCCCAACATGGAGCCCCACTTCCGGCGGCAGCCCGCAGGGAGTTCCAGGTACGGCTTACATGGGCGTTCTTGCATGCCTCCCCTCGCCGATATCAGCACACTTCTCACATTCGCCACGCCCCACAGGGGCTTGAGTGCGCTCGCGCTTGCGCTTGCGCTTGCTGTCCGCACTGCCTCTCGGCGCGCGCGCTATATGACGAGAGGCCACGCCCCGTTTCGCGCGCAGTTGCAAACAGGTGGTCCATTCGCCAGGTTGTTGCTGTAACGTGCTCCCCGTTTGAAGTCATGTTGATGTTGCTTGCATTTCGCGTTGCTTTGCCCATTGCCATCATCTTGCCGTTCGGACATGTTGTTGGCGCACGGCTGTTTCCAGCTTAGTGAACCGTCGGCGTGTTGATGGCTTGCCCTGGCATCCACGCATCTGACTCCGCGCACGCCATGCCAACCCATGTGCACGCATACATATGTCAGCGTCGCATTAGCAAGTGAAAGCACCACGGTGAGTGTAGCAAAGGTGGTTTGTGCAAGTGATTCCCCGTAGGGGGGCTTAGGCCAGTCAGGTGGTATACTCGTGGTTGCAACAGTATTATATTCAAACACGTTTGTGCTATTGGTGAGGATGCCCAGAGTTGCCCGAGAGTGATTGTCGACTGGTAGCAATAGCACAGGTGGTATCGTGTTCAAGGCATTGCCGACATGGATGCTACGGACAGGCAGTTGCACCACTGGTGTGAACATGCTGCGGTAATCACATTTGACGACGTGACAGACGGAGGGTCCACCACACGAGGCGCGCATCGCCGCGGAAGCCCCGCACGCAGTCGACGCACACGTGGTGAGGCTCGCACCAGCGATCTGCTTCTGGTATTCTTGCCGCTGCCCGTCGGATGCGATTTGTCGGAGTGCTTGCGGGGTTAGCCTCAGGCCAGCCAGCTGCATATGCCGGGCCATTGCGCAGGAGAGCCACGCCCCGCGGGGCGCGGAAGGGAGTGAGGACGAGAGCTGCTGTTGGAGGCAATGTTCGGGGGCCCCCAAACGGTGTGACCACACCGCGCGGTGAGTCAGTGAGGATTTGGGGTCCTTGCGCGGTTTTGGCACTCTGGGCGTTCTCCGATGGCGTTTCGGGCGACTGGGGCCTCCGGGGTCCCAAAACCGTGCGATGACGGGCCGCGCGTTGAGGTCGCTGGGGATTCCGAGGTGACCAGGCGGTCGGGCGGCAGAACATTTCGCGGATTCAGAGTGGATTCGACACGGATTCGGCGCGAACGGCGACGCGATGGGACAGACAAGTTTCCCAAAGATGCAACGTGTGTCCTCTTTCGTCATGATCCCTCCTCTTCTTCCTCCTCCTGCTCCTCTTCCTGCTCCTGCTCCTGCTCCTGCTCCTCCTCCCAGCCCCTCGCACCTGCAACAGCCTTGATAAGGGCGGCCCTCTGTGTAGCTTTCACGCGCCTTGCTCAGACCCGAATCGGGCAAACGGCCCGAAGGTCCGTTGCCGCCCGTGGCGCCCTGAGGTAACGAGCCCTTTCGAGGCAGCTGCGCTCCTCCTCCTCCTCCTCCTCCTCCTCCTCCTCCTCCTCCTCCTCCTCCTCCTCCTCCTCCTCCTCCTCTGCCCGGCCCAACTCGGGCGGGTGGCATTGGGGGGTGACGTACGTCCGGGGTGAAGCAAAGGACCCCCTTTTGGAGCCAGCAGGGCCCCGCCGCCGCCGCGCCAACTGCCCTGCAGGGGTGTGCTGCGCAGGGCACCGGGGCTGGCCGCCTGCAGGCGGAGGGCGCCCGCTTGGCAGGAGCCGGGCAGCTCCGCGCAGCGGCTGCCCCATCGTCAGTGTTGGCGCCTTTCGCCAGAGTGACTCCCGGTGCGGGCCCACAGGCAAGGAGGGCCCTGCCGCGCAGCGTCGAGAGGTTCCAGATGGATTTTCACCCCGGAACCGTTCCAGGGTGAAAATCCATCTGGGACCCTCTCCCGACGCAAAACGGCTCTGTCGGGGATGGGGAGGGGTGTACCCGAGCTCCCAGAATGGCAATTTTCCAAATGAAATCTCTTATTGGGGAGTGGCGAAGCGTCCCGGCTCGCCCATGGGCCTGCCTTAAAGAGTGTTCTAGGAGCTTTTTGCGGTCTCGACGAAATGCTCTTGGAGCATTTCTGGCTGGGACTGGCTTGCTTTATCACATCGGGCTTCTGTTCTGAGAACACTACGTCTGTTCTTAGATCAGTTTTGGGGTTCTCAGAACATGTCGTGGTAGGCCTATAGGGCTGCCGGGACGGTCAGTCCCTGCCCGACACAGGTCGACTAGACGTAAGAGTGACCCTTCGCTGGAGTGACCTTTGGTGCGGGCTCATCGGGACCCCCCCCGATCGCCGAGCACGATGCGATACAAGCGGCCCACGCCCTTGGGTTTGGCTCCCTCGCCGCCCTGCACCAAAGGTCACTCTTACCCAGGGTCACTCTTACGTCTAGCCGAACAGGGCCTCCCCCCCGTTGCGCAGCACTGGTTCGGGCGCATGGCTCCGCCCTCCCCCGCGGCCCTATCAAAGCCGCGCGCGCCGACGGCCACTCCTGCACAGGGGCTGCTCCGGCGCGCAGCCGGGTCAGCAGTGGTGCGGCAGGTGCCGCCAGCAGCCCCGCAGGGGGCGCGCACGGGGCCATCTTAAAACAACGCGAGGATCGGGACAAAATCGTATCGGGATAACTCGAAATCTCTGAGAATCGGCGGGTTTGGAGGATGTATTGGGCGCCGCGGCCATTCCAGAGCGTTCCGGAGCGCCCTGGTTTACGGTGTGGCCTGGTTGCCCCCGTCACGGCGTCTGCGTCCTCCTCGGCCATGCGGGGAGGAGGCTGCGATTTGAGCGTGACGGAGAGGGAGAGGGGACGAGGTTGGCTGAGGAGTGGGACTGTGGAGGGGGAGGCGGAGGCGGAGGAGGAGTGAGAAGAAGGAGGAGGGGGAGGGGTTTGAGTGGGGCGGGTGTCCATCGAAAGGTCTTGAGGAGCAGGCAGAAGCAGGAGCAGCAGTAGCACAAGAGGGAGGAACTTCGACGGCGAGTGGTGTCAGAGAGGAGGGAGTCACCCAAAACTCGCGAGGAGGGAGTCGAGCTGGTAGAGGGTTTATTCTCTTGCACAGGGTGTCTAGAGCTCCGACCGCTTTATTTCGGCACCGCACCCCCCCCCCTTCATCATCATCATCATCCTCATCATCATCATCATCATCATCATCATCATCATCACCATCATCACCATCATCCTCACCATCATCACCATCATAATCACCATCATCATCATCATCATCATCATCCACATCATCATCATGCGCCCCCTCCGTCTCAGCGCCCTCCCGCGGCTCCAGCGCCCGCCCAGTGCCCCCTCCGCCCCGACCACTTTATTTCGGCACCGCACCCCCCCCCCGCTCCGCCCCCTCCCCCGCGCCGTCTCAGCGCCCCCGCGGCTCCAGCGCCCGCCCAGTGCCCCCTCCGCCTCGACCACTTTATTTCGGCACCGCACCCCCCCCCCGCTCCGCCCCCTCCCCCGCGCCGTCTCAGCGCCCCCCCGCGGCTCCAGCGCCCGCCCAGTGCCTCCTCCGCCCCGACCACTTTATTTCGGCACCGCACCCCCCCTCCCCGCTCCGCCCCCTCCCCCGCGCCGTCTCAGCGCCCCCGCGCGGCTCCAGCGCCCGCCCAGTGCCCCCTCCGCCCCGACCACTTTATTTCGGCACCGCACCCCCCCTCCCCGCTCCGCCCCCTCCCCCGCGCCGTCTCAGCGCCCCCGCGCGGCTCCAGCGCCCGCCCAGTGCCCCCTCCGCCCCGACCACTTTATTTCGGCACCGCGCCCCCCCCCCCGCTCCGCCCCCTCACCCGCGCCGTCTCAGCGCCCCCGCGCGGCTCCGCGCCGCCCAGTGCCCCCTCCGCCCCGATACTTTATTTCGGCACCGCAACCCCCCCCCGCGCCTCTCCGCGCACCCGTCCCCCGCGCCGACTCCGCGCCCGCCCAGCGCCCTCCGCCCTGACCACTCCATTTCGGCACCCGCACCCCCCCCGCTCCGCCCCCTCCCCCGCGCCGTCTCAGCGCCCTCCCGCGGCTCCAGCGCCCGCCCAGTGCCCCCTCCGCCCCGACAACTTTATTTCGGCACCGCACCCCCCCCCCCGCTCCGCCCCCTCCCCCGCGCCGTCTCAGCGCTCCCCCGCGGCCCCAGCGCCCGCCCAGCGCCCCCTCCGCCCCGACCACTTTATTTCGGCACCGCACACCACCCCCCTCCGCCCCCTCACCAGCGCCGTCTCAGCGCCCCCCCGCGGCTCCAGCGCCCCCCCAGCGCCCCCTCCGCCCCGACCACTTTATTTCGGCACCGCACCCCCCCCCCCCCCCGCCCCCGCCCCTCCCTCGCGCCGTCTCAGCGCCCCCGCCAGGCCTCCAGCGCCGCCCAGCTGCCCCTCCGCCCCGAACCAATTTTATTTCGGCCCGACACCCCCCCCCCCCCCCGCTCCGCCCCCTCCCCCGCGCCGTCTCAGCGCCTGCCTTGGACAAGCGTTCGCAACACAAGGCCGCCGCGCACTTTGCACCGCGAGCCCCCAGCAGCTGAGTCCGCTCAGTAATTTCTTCCAGCCCTCCTTGGACCCTGGAGGCCTCCCCTTGGAACCCTCTGTAGGCTTCTCGGGCGTCAGTTGGAGGCTTCCTGGGAACCCGTCAAAGGTCTTTGAAGCCATCTTGCGGGGGACGGCCCTTGGAGTCTCCTCGCGCTCGCCCTCTGGGGCCCCTCTTGCGGCCCTGTTTTGTTCACTCCTTCTGCGATGTCTGGCATCCTCCCCCCCCCCCCCCTCCTCCTCCACATCCTCCTCCTCCCCCTTCCTTTTTTGTGCAAGAGCCATGGCACACGTGCCACTTGTTTAATCGCTTCGCTCATGCCGCCAGCCCTGGAGCCCTCTTTAGGGCCTCTTGGGGGCCTCTTGGGGACCTCTTGGGAGTCTCTTGGGGCTCCTTGGCGGCGTTTTGGAGGCCCCCGGGGCCTCTTGGGGGGCTCTCGCGAGGAGGGAGTCGAGCTGGTAGAGGGTTTATTCGATCGGCGCCGCGTGCGCGGATCGGCCCCTGCAGCCCGCGGAAGGACAAAAACACTCTGGGCGCCTCGGAGTGCTGTGGCTCTCCATCGCGATCCGCTCTTGGTCCGCCTCTCCATCTCTCTCTTGCCTCTCTCCTGTGCTGTTTCCTCCTCCTCCTCCTCCTCCTCCTCCTCCTCCTCCTCCTCCCGCCGTCTGCTTTTTTCTTCCCCAGACATATGGCGTCGTAATTGTTGTCGCAACGTGGCGGCCCAGAGGTCAGGACCCCTTCCCGGAGACCAGCTCTTCGCTCCGAGCCGGGTCTTGACACCTTCCAGGGGCCAGCTGAGGCCGACAATCTCGGAAGATGTTGCGTAGCGATTTGTTCATCACGTCGCATCTTCGGGGGACTTCTTGTTCCGTGAAGGGCGGCATCTTCGAGTGTGTCCGACGCGGCTCCGACGTGGAACCCGCCGTGGGTTCGACGCGGACTCGGCGCGGATTCGACAGGGATCGGGTGCGGGCTCGGCGCGGACTGTGGGCGCGGTGGGACGGACGAGGCCTCCCGACGATGCAGCACGATCCGCGAGGACGTCAGAGCCCCCGGAGTGCCCCCCCCACCCCCCCGACGTCAGCGCCACCCCCCCCCCCCCGGCCAGAACCCGTGGGCCAGAGAAAGAAGGGGAGGAGGAACAAGACGGGGAGGAGGAGGAGGAGGAGGAGGAGGAGGAGGAGGAGAGGAGGACTGAAGGTAGTATGGCTTTGGGCGCCCTGCCCCTGTTAGTGGGCCCAGTCTGCTGGAATCACGTCCACGCCCCCCCCCCCCCCCCCCGGCCAGAACCCGTGGGCCAGCGTCGGCCTCCTCGTCGCGGCCGCGCCGCTGCTGCGGCCCGCCGCCGAGGGCGGCGCGGCCGCGGACGCCCCGCGTGCCCGGGGGGGGAACCTGCTTTTCGGAGGGCTCCCGGGGTGGGGCCCCCCTCGTCCTCCTGGGGGAGCGCCTCGTCGTCCTCGCTCCACGCTCTTCCCTCCTCCTCGTCCTCGCTCCACGCTCTTCCCTCCTCCTCCTCCGCCTCCGCCTCCGCCTCCGCCTCCTCCTCCTCCTCCTCCTCCTCCTCCTCCTCCTCCTCCTCCTCCTCCTCCTCCTCCTCCTCCTCCTCCATCTCTTCTCCTTTCACAAATCTCCTCACGGTCGCACCCTGAGACGGTAGGGCGAGCTGGGCGTTTCGCTTGGGATTTCTGTACCGCTTATGGTTTGTAAGTTTAGAAGTTGCAGCAGTTTAGCGGGTGGAAGGCGTGCCGTTTTCAAAATGCGGTTCTCGCATTAGCGTTGCGCACAGTTGTCTTAACAGCGTGGTGTATCATGGATTGAGGGCGGGCCATTTTCAAAATGTGGTTCTCGCCTCAGCACCGCGCACAGTCGTCTTAAAGGTTCGCAAGAGTTTCATTGATGGAGGGCGGGGCGGTTTCAAAAGGTGAGTACCGCCGTAGCGTTGCGCACATTCATCTCAGAGGTTTGCAAGAGTTTCATTGATGAAGGGCGGTTATTGAGAAGGCCTTACGGCCAGTGCTGTCGACCCTGAAGACGACGACGACGACGACGCGGACGGGGACGAGGACGAGCAGGAGGAGGAGCAGGAGGAGGAAGAAGAAGACCAGGAGGACCCCTTAGGGGCCTCGGGAGAGCTTCTTGGGGCCGAGGGCTCCAGCTGTTCGTTTCGGTCCTCTGTCTGGGCACACTCCTGGAGCCGTCCTGGCGCTCCTCGGGAGGGGGAGGGAGGGCGGATGCGCGTCTTGCAGGACTCATGGGCCGCCTGGAGGCCGTGAAGGCGTCTTCGACGGATCGCTCGGCGATTCGAAGCCCGCTCGGACCGTCTCGGGGGCGTCTTGGGGTGCTCTCGGCTCGTCTTGGGTTCCTTGGGCTCCGGGGCACCCCGGGGGGGAGTCGTATCTGACCCGCCCCCCCCCCTCTGGGGACTCACCCTGGGACCCCCCTGGGACCAGACCCGAGACTCCCTTCCCCTCCCGGCGGGAAGGGATCAAAGGGAAGGGGCTTCCCTTCGAGTCTGCTACGACATTGCTCCATTTCGCTTTGGCTGGCGCGCTTGCGGAGGAGGGCCCAGGCAAGGAGGGGGAGCGGCGACGGGCACAGGGAAAGGATAGCGCAAAGAGGACGGCAGGAACGACGATCAACGAATGACGGCGACTACGACGAACGGAGAAGTCCCTCACACACGCCGACAGAGTCAGCGGAGTTTTTGAGGTGTGGCTCTCGCCTAGGCGCCGCGCACATTCGTCGTAAGAGTTTACAGCAGTTCCAAGGACTCTGATGGTTGACGTCGCAGAAGTAGTGTTGTGGGACGATGCAGGCTGGTCCGGGCGCAACAGCTACGTTGACGCGCGGCCTTGAGGTACCAGAAATCATGTTTTGGCACTGTACTGGACTTTGAACTGCGTGGTGACCACACCGCTTGGCGAGCCAGCGGGGATTCGGGATCAACGCACCGTTCTGGGACCCGGGTCGCCCTCCGAGGGCGTCTCGGGCGACTGTGGCCTCCAGGGTCCCAAAGCAGTGCGGCGACGGGCCGCGCGGTGGAGTCGTTGGGGAGTCCGATGTCACCACGCGGTCCGTCACCACACGGTGTTGGAGGCCCGAGAGGGGGGTGTCCTCGTCTTCCTTGGGGGTTTTCTCCTCCTCCTTTCTTGATCCTCCTGTAGCTGCAGATGCTGGCCTTGGCGCTCGCCTGAACGGGGGCCATGCCTCCTCCGCCTCCTCCTCCTCCGCCTCCTCCTCCTCCTTCTCCTCCTCCTCCTCCTCCTCCTCCTCCTCCTCCTCCTCCTCCTCCCTGTCCAGGGAGGCTGCGGAGAGGGAGGCGGCGGAGGGGAGGGGAGGCGGCGGGGGCCCAGAGGGAGGGGGCAAGGGGGCGCGCGGGAGGGCGGGGTTTCTATGGGGTCAGGGGGAAGGCGTCCTGGCCAGGGTCTCCCCCGTTCGATGGCGCTGATGTCAACATCGGACCTCGTCGTGTGTTGCAGCGCAGGGAGAGGCAAGGGAGTTCGAGTGGGACTCGAGTGGCCTGATCAACCCCACTGTGAGCACGACAGCATGGCCGGCGAAAGGAGACAGCACCAACCCCCAGGCCTATCCTGGGCGACGAGGGCTGCCTCATGATTGGTAGCCCTGAAGGGCACGGCGTGGGAAGGGCAAGGGGCGAAGGGGAGGCATGGGGGCAGGAGGCGCAGGCGAGCCACGCATATCGAGGGGGCGCAGTACTCCGGAGGGGCTGGGCCCATCCTCCAGGGGTCCTCAGGTGCTCCCGCGTGCTGCTCCTGGCGCGCCAGGGGCTCCCGGTGTTCCAGGTGTTCCAGGAGCTCCCAGCGCCCCAGGTGCTCCAGTATTCCAGGGGTCCGAGGGGCTCCATGTAACTGCTAGGAAGAGTCCAACTAATCCGCATACTCCTGATGCTCGAGGTGCTTCGGTGTTCGTCGAGATTCTCCATATCTCCGAAGTGCGCCAGATATTCAATCTAGGGCCAGTTACACTGTGTGCTACTGTGGCCTTTGCATATCGGCGTGCTCGGTCCTAGAAGCGAGACATGAAGTGTTTGCATTCAGAGATCCGCCGAAGTTGGGGCCGTCTTCTCCCTCCAGGAGTCGAAGGATGCAGAGAGGAGCTTAGGAGACACCCCCAGAGCACCTGCAGCCCACAGGGCTGGTGGGATTGCGGACGAGGGGTCCGACAATACTCCACCGAGTGCATGGCGACACGGCGGGGGCAGCGTGTCGACTGGGATGCAGGTCGAATCGTGTCGACGACACAGCTGTCCCAGACTTGATCGTTGTCGTCGTCACTGCCGCATGTGACCCCAAAGCGCGCATGCCCAATACGGCCGGGCCGAGGTATAAGATCGAGGTCGGTTCGGGGAGGGTGCCCTGATGTTCTTCGTGCTTGTTGGATGTTCTTGTGCATCCTGGGGAGGGTGCCCTCGAATGTTCTGTGTGTCTTGGCTGGTGGAGGGTCTCGTGTTCTTGGAGGATGTCCTTCTGCCCTAGGTCCAGCCGTAGCAGGACGCAGCTGCCTGCGACAGACCACGCCGCCGTGCCAGCGCAGCAATCGCTGCACGGGGGCAGGCGGAGAGCTCCTTCCGAGCGCAGCGGAGAGCTGGGATCGCCAGGAGGGGATGGGCCGCCGCCCCCCCCCCAGGCTTCCCCTCCTCCTCCTCCTCCTCCTCCTCCTCCTCCTCCTCCTCCTCCTCCTCCTCCTCCTCCTCCTCCTCCTCCTCCTCCTCCCTCCTCCCTCCTCCTCCTCCTCCTCCTCCTCCCTCCTCCCTCCTCCTCCCTCCTCCTGAGCAGCCCGTTCGACGTGTGAGCCCGCTCGGCCTCTGAAGGGGCAGCCGAGCGCGCTCCGTTCCGACGGGGTCGCTGCGATGGAGTCCGCCCCGCCGCCGCACGGGGGTCGATCCTGAGCCGGGTCGGCGGCCGAAGTGGTTCCGACCCTGAACGGCAGCCACGATGGTACGGTAGGTTTGCGTCGTGTCGACCGGCGGCGACCCCGCCGCCGACGTTCAACTTTGAACGCCGACGGCGGCCCAGAATCGGTCGATGTTGAACGATCGGACGTTGCGGAGACGGCCGATCGTTCAAGGTTGAACGATCCCTGCGGTGTCAAAAACCAACGCTGGGGTCGGCACGACACGAACCTGCCGTAGAGCGTCTCGTGCCGCGGCGCCAGGCCAATCGTGGTCGCTCGCCGCCTCGTCGCGGAGCCGTTCCTCTTTTGGCACGCGGCGCGCGCGGAGGGGTCGGAGAGTGCGTCAGGCTGCGGGCTGTCTCGCAGCTCGGCCGGGAGGAGGCCGAGCAGGTCTCAGGAAGCAGACGGCCCCCAGCTTAATTCGGAGGGCACCAACTATACGCCAACACCGATCCTGGCCCAGGATCACCCTGGGCCCAGGATCGGTGTATATGCCTTCTTGCGCAAGGCAGGAGGGCGTATACACCGATCCTGGGCCCAGGGTGATCCTGGCCAGGATCGGTGTTGGTGTATAGTTGGTGCCTTCCTATTAATGCAATTACTCTCCCCCCCCACGGCAAGGCGACGGCACCATTTGAGCAGGCTCAGTGCCACCGGGCGTTGCAGGTTGTTGGGCTGCGCCAGGCGAGCCTGTGCAAAAACACACACGCGGTCTCGGGGGGCGATGAGCCAAACACGCAGGGAGTGGGAACCACGTTGACGCACACACGCACGCATACACGAACACAAGATCCTCTCAAGACGTTCGCGTCGCATTACGAGGGCTAGCAAGAAAGTGAGAAGGACGAGGAGGGCTATGAAGGGGATGAGGAGGAGAGGGGGAAAGAGGACAGAGAGGGAAATGGTGATGATGATGTGAATGAGGAGTGATACGGAACATAAAGACAACTGCGCGGAATAGCTGTAGGGACAGCTGCGCGCAATACGGGCTGCAAAAACAAGGCGAGCACGAATACGTTGACAATCACAACATCAAGACCGCAAACGGCGGCGGAGACATAGGCACCGACGCCTGTCCTGCATTGCCCCCCTTCGCCAGGCACCTGGCGTCGTGATTTGTTCTCACAGTGGCCTCTGGAAGTTCTCGACCTTTGCTCGGGGACTGGCTTCTCATCTCGAGCAGGTTCTTGCCAGCCCTGGGTCCTGACCAGGGCCCCCCGAGGCTGCAAACTTTCAGCAAGCATGCCGTCGCGACTTTCTCGTCGCGGGGGGGGCCACGTCAGAGGGGCAAGAGGTGATGAGAATAATAGGTTTCAAGATTCCCAGGGCTCCCAAGATTTCGTGCTGCAGAAACGAGGGCCGCCGGGCACGTACTCTGGACCTCCTGGAACGCATCCTGAGCAAATCGCATCCTGACATCCTTCTCGTCCTACCAGCAACAACGACGACGACGACGACGACGACGACGACGACGACGACGACGACGACATCGGCGGTGCGTCTCAGTCGCCGGCAGGATCGCGCTGCGCACGATCGGGAGCTGGCCGCGCCGCCACGACGTCCGCCGGCGGCCGCCGCGGAGAGCGCAGGCGCGCCCCGAGCCGCCCACGCGCCCGGCGTGAACACGAGGCCCTTTCGCGCAGGGGTGTGGGGTGGGGGAAGGGGGAGGCGGAGGAGGAGGAGGAGGAGGAGGAGGAGGAGGAGGTGGAGGAGGAGGAGGAGGAGGAGCAGGAGCAGGAGGAGCAGGAGGAGGACCAGCGCAAACTCCAGACTCATCAACGACGTTGGAATAAACCCTCCCTCCAAGCTCCCTTCTCATACGTCATTTCCACTGAGGGAAGTGCCCCGTTGGGAGACAACCGATTGAAGATCTTGAAGCGTGCCAAAGCACAATTCTCGGGACAACGCCACGAATCAACCTGACTGTTGCGTCTTGAAGCTCTGGAATCGTTCCAGAACGCCGCGAATCAACGTAGCTGTTGCGCCTTGACAATCCTGAATCATTCCAGAGCACCGTTTCTGGTACATTACCCATGGGAACCAATGAAACTCTTGAACAACAATTGAAAACGCATGTGCGCGGCGCTAAAGCGAGAGCCACAGTTTGAAAACGACCCGCCCTCAATCCGCGAAGCTTGTGCTCATGTTCAAGACAAATGTGCGCAGCGCCAAAACGAGAGCCACACTTTGAAAACGTCCCGCCCTCAATCCGCGAAGCTTTTGCACATGTTTGAGATTAAGACGAATGTGCGCGGCGCTAGGGCGAGACCCACATTTTGCAAACGACCCGCCCTCAATCTGTGAAACCCTTGCACCGTTTAAAACCGATTGCGCGCGGGGCGAAGGCGAGAGCCACATTTTGAGAACGGCCCGACCTCAATCCGCGGAAAGTCTGCAAAGGTTGAACACGAACGCGCGCGGCGCTAGGGCGAGAGCCACATTTTGGAAGCGGCCCGCCCTCCACTTGTAAATTTGCTGCCAATGTTTTAAGCTTCTGGACCATCAATGGTAAGGAAGTCTCCGGCGAAACGCCCGGTCCAGGGAAGAGGGGAAGGGAACGGAAGGACGAGGGGGAGGAGGAGGGGGTGCGGGAGGAGGAGGAGGAGGAGCAGGAGGAGGAGGAGGAGGGGGAGCGGGAGGAGGAGGAGGAGGTCGCGGGAGGGAGGCAAGGAGGAGGAGGACACGGGAGGGATTGTTTTGGATTGCGCTCTGATTCGCCGAGGAGGCGGTAAGCTCAGCACGGGAGGGAAGCAGGGAGGGGGAGGGAGGGGTGGCGCAGGAGAAGACGACGACGACAAACGACGGCCGCGCGCGCCGCTGCCCACAGCTGCCGCTCCCCAGGGGGGAGGGGGGGCGGCAGCAGGCCGCCTGAACGGGGCCCCAGCAGGCGGAGTCACATGGTTCAGGCTCGTTCTGTCCGTTCTTGGCATCGCTCGGACGTGTGCATTTTTCCTTCGGCGAGGACCATCGAGGAGCATCCTTGATCATTTGGCGAAAAAAACCACACACGAAACCGAAAAAAACACAGGGAATGGACGTCCGAGCGATGGCCAGCGTTGCTGGTCTCACATTGTGTGCTTCCTCTCTTCCGCACGCTCTGAAACGGTGGGATCCCCTTCCGTCTGTCAGTTCGGAAGTTGGCAGTTTCCCTTCATCAGGGTTCGACCATGGAAATGTGTCGCCCCACATCGCCAATACACCAGCGATGCCGCGCGATCCGGACCAAGATGTTGCTGGTCTCGGCTTGGCCGATGCATTTCCGAGCAGTGCATCGGAGATGCGGTGTGATCCCCCGGCTCCATCGAGTCGGTCCACGACTGGGCGGCCTCCACTGGCGGGTGGCGGCGGCAAGAGGTGGTGTCGCGAGACGGGCGGTTTCCGGTTCCCCGCCCGGTCCTTTTCGGGCGCGGCGTTATGGTGGCAGCCAGGCGGGGTGTGAGGGAGAAGGGGTGAGGATGATGGCGACGACGACGAGGGCGGCGACCACGACGACGACGATGACGACGACGACGACGGCGACGGCGACGAGGACGACGGGAAGCGGAAAAAGGGAAGAGCCGGAGGAAAAGGAGGAACATTGAGGGCGTGGCAACAGTCGTTGGGTCTCCCAGAAAGCCGCATAAACGCAGTTCGCATGCGTTGGAAGCGTTGATGGAGAAGGTGGCTGAAGTAGAGGGTTTGCGCGTCCTGTCGGTTGCCGTTTGGGCCTCACGATAACCGCATCTTGACGAAGTGGAAAGAGAAAGGATGAGGATGAGGAGGAGGAGGAGGACGACGACGAGGAAAAGATGGAGGTGGTAGGCAGGAGGACGAGCAGTCTCTAAGGGCGAGGTTTTGCTTGAGCCTTGCTCTCGGAAATGTCTGAAAACGTGGCAAGCGCGGGGGGGAGTGGAGAGGGGGGGGGACGAGGAAAACCCAGAAGAAGTGAGAAAGTGTGGGGGATCTTGGGACTGCTTCCTATCTAGTTGTGTGCCCCTGGGCCCCCCGTGCCGTGCCGTGCCGCGCGCGCCGCCCCCCGTCCCCCGCGGCCAGGCGGGCGCCGCGCACGGCACGCCCCCGCGCGCCAGCGCCAGAGCGGGCCAGCGCGCGAGGACGCGCGGGGTGCGGGCCGGAGGTGCGGTGCGCTCGGCACGAGGCGGGGGCCTTTGTTCACACGACGCGAAGATCGGAACAAAATCGGATCGGGATAACTCGAAATCTCTGAGAATCGGCGGGTTTGGAGGATGTATTGGGCGCCGCGGCCGCTCCATGCAGAGCGTTCCGGAACGCTCTGAGAGCGCTCCGGAACGCTCTGGAGCGATTTATCCCGATCCTAGCCCTGTTTTACTTTGTCAGGCGATCGCAGACATGGTTGAAGGGGGCGTAAGTGAGCGACGGGTCCCGCTTCCGTGGGAGACCCAGATGTCCGCCGCCGAACGAGGCGGCACCGGCCGCATTCTGGGGAGGGCACCTCCCCCGATCCATGTGTTTGGCGGTCGCGCGCCAACTCCATGGATCGCCAATTCATGTTTGCGCGCCCCCGACTTTGGGACGGGCTGGGACGAGGCTAAATGCGTTCCAGAGCGTTCCGGAACGCTAGGCCGCGGCGCCCAAGGCATCCTCCAGAGCCGCCGGATCTCAGAGATCCTCGTCCTAGCTTCGCCTTACTTGGGACGTGGCTCGGTGCCAACGGGGTTCAGCCAAAGTGCCAGAGCTTGCAGGGTGCCGCAAAACCAGGGTTTGCATTGACACGGGTCAACAGATTTCCGAACGAGTACGGAGCCAACAGGGTGGAAGACCGACAGCAGGTCTTGTCCGTTTTGCGCAGATTCGGCTGTCGGTGTCGCCGCGGACGTTGCCGTTGTGCGGGCCAGAGATCCCCTGCCCAACAGCGGCCGCTGTCGGTCTTGGACAGCACGTGCTGCTGGGCATCGTAGCAATTTGTTTGTCCGTACCCGTGTTGGGCTTGCCGAGAAGTTCAGCGGAGGCAGGACGGCCAGTCGAGACAGCGGTGCACCCCACCCTGGCGCGTTTCGCTCTTTTTGTTGAGCCCCTTGGAGGCTTTCGGCAGCCGCCACGCTGGGGAGGAAGGCAGAGGAGGCGAGCTTTCTCAGGGGGCTCTCGGACGGCGTCTGAGAAGCCCCGCCGCCCTCTGAGAGGGCCCGTGAGCCCTGGGGACCGATCGGGCTTAACAGCCCCTCTCGGGAGATCGCCGAAGCAAGAATCAGAAGAGAAGTCCCAGCTGCTCCCGTGCCCGGCGCCGGCTTCCTCGGAGTGGAACGGCGCAGTCAGGCAGCACCGTGGGGGCGCGCACGAAAGAAACCAGGTGCTGTTCGTCGGGGCACCCCGGGTTCCTTCGCTCCGCGCGCTGCGGGGTGGCTTCCCGCAGCCGCTGAAGCAGCTGCTGCTTGCAGGGTGCTCCCGGCTCCCCCTCGTGGTGCGCGCCCCGCGCGCGGGTGTTCAGGCTTGGGTTTCTCGCGAGGGTTCTTCTTGCGGCCGCGCCCGCACTGTGCCCTCCTCTCCCCCCCCCCCTCGTCGGACAGCAAGCACTTACGTCGGACAGCAACTGGTGGTCACAATTGGAGGACGGTCATCTGCACCGTACAAACAGAGACAGGTCTGCCCTTGACTGAATGAGCGGCGCCCCGGCGCCCACTCCCAGCCCCGCGCGCGGCCGCCCTCACGGGCGAACTGGGAGTCGCCTCGCCTCGCCTCGCCTCGCCTCGCCTCGCCTCTCCCCTCCCCTCGCTGCTCCTGCCAGCGCGGGCTGGCAGGAGGCAGGGCCACGAGGGCCACCTTCGGCCCCGGCGGGCCTGCAGAGAGGCGGCGGGGTCGCAGAGGGTGCTCGCCCCGCGAGGGCCTGGGAGAGACGAGCTGTGCCCACCACGGGCTCGAGGTCGCCACCCGTGCGGCATCGGGGGAGGGGGGCTGCGCACGGAGCAGGAGTGTCTGCACCGTATACACCCTAGGCGATGCTTAAGAAAACTTGAGCTTTCGGCCAGAGTCTCGATTATTCTTAACGTTTCAATGCAAATCCTAAGATTTTAATAGAAATGTTGGGTTGTTACTCAAGTTCTGAGACCATGAATTTCTTAACCCATGATTTCTTAACCATTTCGCGTGGTGTATAGGCTTAGAGGCCCAAGAAGCCCAGGGCACCCTGGAGGCAAGCAGGGTGTCTCTTGGCATGGGCCTCCACTGCACTGGGAGGTCCTCGTCGGAGGGACCAGGGAGGACCAGAGGACTGCCACGATAGCTTGGGAGGAGGCGCACAAAACTCCATGCACGCGAAGCAGACCTGCGCACAAAACTCCATGCGGAGCTCCCACAGCTTCTGTCTATGCAGTTCGGTTGCTCTTCTGGCGCCGTGGGCTCGTCGGCGCCGAGAGCTCACCCCGAGGGTCTGGAAAGACGAGCTATCCCCATCGCAGGCTCGAGATCGCCACCTGCCGCATCTCGAGGGAGGAGACCTGCACACAAAGCATGCAGGTCTGGAGCTCCCACAACAGCTCTGTTGCTCTTCTGGCGCCCTGGGCCCGTCGGCGCAGTGGCTTTTCCCCAGGGAGGCCCCGGAGCAATCAGCGAGCGAAGAACGGTATAAGATAAACTTTTCCGCTGTCGGGGGCGCCTGTCCCTGGGCGGCTGGAAAGTTTATACCCCTACGGTGCCACCGTAAGGGTATAAACTTTCCAGCCGCCCAGGGACAGGCGCCCCCGACAGCGAAAAAGTTTATTTATACCGTTCTTCGCCCGTTAGCAAGGAGGCTCCCCCGGACGTGGCCGGCTGGCGCGGTCGCGGCATCGGAGGCCGCGCGCCCCGGCGCGTCTCTTCGCGGCGCGGGCCAGGCGTGGGGGGGGAGGTCCCCGCGCCCCGCAGCAGGAGGTCGGCCACGCGCAAAGTGAAGTCGGGGCGTGCCTTCTACAGGAGGAATGTTCAAACGTAGTTAATTTTTTTCCCAGTGCGACCCTACCTAGGAGTTGGAGCCTCTAGGAAAGCAACATTAGTAGGAGCGGTAAACGCCGTCCTCCTCCTTCTCCTCATCGTCGTAGTTGTAGCAGTAGCGGTAGTAGTAGTAGTAGTAGTAGTAGTAGTAGTAGTAGTAGTAGTAGTAGTAGTAGTAGTAGTAGTAGTAGTAGTAGTAGTAGTAGTAGTAGTAGTAGTAGTAGTAGTAGTAGTAGTAGTAGTAGTAGTAGTAGTAGTAGTAGTAGTAGTAGTAGTAGTAGTAGTAGTAGTAGTAGTAGTAGTAGTAGTAGTAGTAGTAGTAGTAGTAGTAGTAGTAGTAGTAGTAGTAGTAGTAGCGTAGTAGTAGTAGTAGTAGTTAGTAGCAGTAGTAGTGTAGTAGTAGTAGTAGTAGTAGTAGTAGTAGTAGTAGTAGTAGTAGTAGTAGTAGTAGTAGTAGTAGCAGTAGTAGCAGTAGCAGTAGCAGTAGTAGCAGTAGCAGTAGTAGCAGTAGCAGTAGCAGTAGCAGTAGCAGTAGCAGTAGCAGTAGCAGTAGCAGTAGCAGTAGCAGTAGCAGTAGCAGTAGCAGTAGCAGTAGCAGTAGCAGTAGCAGTAGCAGTAGCAGTAGCAGTAGCAGTAGCAGTAGCAGTAGTAGTAGTATCGTAGTCGTAGTCCGTAGTCGTAGTAAGTAGTAGTAGTAGTAGTAGTAGTATAGTAGTAGTAGTAGTAGTAGTAGTAGTAGTAGTAGTAGTAGTACTACTACTAGTACTAGTACTAGTACTAGTACTAGTACTAGTACTAGTACTAGTAACTGTCTATACTAGTACTAGTAGTAAGTAGTAGTAGTAGTAGTAGTAGTAGTAGTAGTAGTAGTAGTAGTAGTAGTATAGTAGTAGTAGTAGTAGTAGTAGTAGTAGTAGTAGTAGTAGTAGTAGTAGTAGTAGTAGTAGTAGTAAGTACATATATATATATATAGCAGCAGCACTAGCGGATGTTGTGCTGCGCTATGCTATGCTATGCTATGCTATGCTATGCTATGCTATGCTATGTTGCGCAATGCTATGCTGGGCTAGGCTAGGCTATGCTGTGCTATGCTGCGCTATGCTATGCTGCGCTATGCTATGTTATGATGTTGCTGTTGCTTTTGCTTTGCCTTCGCTTTTGCCTTCATGTTTGCCTTTGCTTTTGCTTTTGCTTGGCACCCAGTGAGCGCAACTGGGGGAACCGCGCGTTTGCTTTTACCTTTGCTGTTGCTTTTGCTTGGCTCCCAGGGGACTGGGGGAACCGCCTGGGGCGCTTTCCACTGCCCGGCCCCTTTAAGCCAACAGAGTAAGAACCTTTCTAGGCAGCGCCTAGGTAGGGAAATAGTCTGAGGACGATTTTTTAAAAACTATGTTTGAGCAGTTTGAGGCATATTTCCCATGTTCTATTTTTCGTTAAAAATCCCCCTGTGGGAGGACAGGCCCGACTTAAGCGCAAAGGGGGGGGCCGGTGGGAGGGGGAAGGCTCCGTCGAAGCTCCCCTTCTTCTCAGGAGGTGCGGGCCGCATCTGTGGATGCAGGTCCGGCGCCTCCCAAGAAGCAGCCTCGTTCTGCGGAGCCTTCCCCCCTCCCCCCGACCCTCTTGTGCGCGCCGCCAACGAGGCGGAGGGGGGGCAGCAGCAGGAGCTTGTCCACAAGGAGGAGGAGGAGGAGGAGGAGGAGGAGGAGGTGGAGGAAGAGGAGGAGGAACAGGAGGGAGGAGGAGGGAGGAGGAGGAGGGGAAGAGGAGGAGGATGAGGAGGAGGAGGAGGAGGAAGAGGAAAGAGGAGGAGGAGCAACAGGAGGAAGAGGGAGGAGGGAGCAGGGGCCCTTGGCCTGACAACGCCCCGTCGGTCCCTTTCTTATATTTGGGGCCCCTCTCGTCCAGGCCCAGGCAGGAGGGCGGGGCCACCTGGCGACGCTGATGTTGGCACCCCTTCTTTCGTGCATTGTTGTGCATGCGCGCTGCAGGCCCGTATAGGTGTAGCAGTGTATAGATGTGCAGAAGGAGGGAGTGGGGAGGAGGGAGGAGGAGGAGGAGGAGGAAATGATACCCTCCCCCTGCAGGAGGAGAACGATCGGATCGACTCGGCAGGTGCACATGTCGCCCAGGCAGACTGGAACTGGTCAGTGCCTAAGTCAGCAGTGCCTTTCGCGAAAGGAGGAGGGGGGAGGAGGCGGAGGAAGGAGGGCAGGAGGAGGAGTAGGAGGAGGAGGAGGAGGAGGAGGATGAGGGAGGAGGAGGCGGAGTGGGAGGGGGGGAGGATGGGGAGGAGGAGGAGGAGAGAGGAGGAGGAGGGAGGAGGAGGAGGAGAGGAGGAGGAGGAGAGAGGTAGGAAGGAGGAGGAGGAAGAGGAGGAGGGGGAGTGAGGAGGAGGGGGGGGGATAAGAGAGAGAGGAAGGGGGGGCCAGAGGGGGGGGGGGTGGGGGTGGGAGGCTGGAGGGAGCAGCTGCGGCGATGGATGCCGCT
>CAUYUJ010010657.1:221380-226380 GCA_963575745.1 Prorocentrum cordatum
GGCGCAGAGTCAACGATATAGCGACAGAGCTGTCAAATTGTGTCCAACATGTGCAGTCATGCTTTCTCTCATCCGGGGCCGACCATCACGCAACCCAAATCGGCGGCGAGCGAGGGGGGGGCAGTGAGAAGGAGAAGGCCGTCTCAGGTGGCGGCGGGATTTCTCATAAGCCCTCGCGCCTTCTGAGAGGTTTTCCATGTCTTCGGGGAGGGTTTATGAGACTTCTGAGAAGGCCAGAGAACTTCCGAGCCTTCTGAGACGGCCTTCTCTTTCTCATTTTCGCCTCCTCGCCCGCCGCCGACCGAAGCCTTGAGAGCGCTCCCTTCTATTGACCCCTCCGCCAGCATCCCCCCGAAGCGGCGCGGCCAGGAGCAGGAGCGACACCTGTCGGTCGCGCGGGAGCTCGAGCAGGCCAGCCCGCCGCAGCCCGCCCCCGGCTCTCGTCCACGGTGTCTTGGGGCGTCCTCGGACCAGGCTCTTTCGGCAGCGACCGCAGTTCGGGTCGGTGCGATCGTAACGGGTACGGACAAGAATGGGGACGCCGTTGTCTGCGTCGCCGCGGCCGACGTCCATTTGGGGCAGAATGGCGATTGTCCCACATCCGCTGTTGGGCATCGTGCCAATTTTGCTCCGTACCCATGTAAGGATTCCATCCCCAGCCCCCCAACTTTCGGATGCAGTCCTTGGGAGTTCAGGTTCAATTCAGAATCGGGGCGTTGGCATACACTTGGTCGGAAACCAGCCTAATTTGGTTTCGCCTAGCCCAGCTATTCCTGTTTCCCGGCGGAGGCCGGTCAAATTCCGTGCCCGCCGGTGACTGACTGACTGAATGATTAAATGTCAAGAAGGCGCCTTGAACAACACATTTCAAACCGCCCGCGGGCGCGCAACCGCAACGACGCGACACATTTCGACCCGTCCGCGGGCGCGCAACAGCAACCGCAATTGGGCGACACATTTCGACCCGCCCGCGGGCGCGCAACCGCAACCGCACCGGGGCGACACATTTCACCCCGCCCGCAGGCGCGCAACCGCAACTGGGAGACACATTTCAAACCGCCCGCGGGCGCGCAACCGCAACCGCAACTGGGCGACACATTTCGACCCGCCCGCGGGCGCGCAACCGCAACCGCACCTGGACGAAACATTTCAACCCGCCCGCGAGCGCGCAACCGCAACCGCAACTGGGCGCCACATTTCGACCCGTCCGCGGGCGCGCAACAGCAACCGCAATGGGGCGAAACATTTCAAACCGCCCGTGGGCGCGCAAACCGCAACCGCACCTGGGCGACACATTTCACCCCGCCCGCGGCGCGCAACCGCAATTGGGCGACACATTTCAACCCGCCCGCGGGCGCGCAACCGTAGCCGCAGCGACGCGACACAGTTCGACCCGTCCGCGGGCGCGCAACCGCAACCGCACCTGGAAGACACATTTCAAACCGCCCGCGGGCGCGCAACCGCAACCGCACCTGGGCGTCACATTTCGGCCCGTCCGCGGGCGCGCAACCGCAACCGCAACTGGGCGCCACATTTCGACCCGCCCGCGGGCGCGCAACAGCAACCGCAACTGGGCGACACATTTCGACCCGACCGCGGGCGCGCAACCGCAACCGCAACTGGGCGATACATTTCACCCCGCCCGCGGACGCGCAGCCGCAATTGGGCGACACATTTCAGACCGCCCGCAGGCGCGCAACCCCAACCGCAACAACGCGACACATTTCGACCCGCCCGCGCGCGCAACCGCAACCGCACCTGGGCGACACATTTCAAACCGCCCGCGGGCGCGCAACCGCAACCGCAACCGGGCAAGGGGGAGGAGGTCGATGGGGAGGGGGATGCCAGGGTGGTGCTGCTTGAGAAGGTGCACGAGCCGGTGCTTGTTGCGGATGATGGAGGAGGATGAGGTGGTGGACGTCAAGGAGGAGATTGGCGTGGAGGTGGATGTCCTCCTCGCGGCCTCAAGGCTTGACCCGCGGTTCTCCGCCGGGACACTGCAGCGGGGAATCCCCATTCCACGCTGCTGCCTTTGATTTATCTAGTCGAATCCCGTTTGATCCGGTTGAATCCCAGATTTAGTTCAGCCTTTTTTGGCCCAGTGGCTTTTCAATCGGGCTTAACAGCCCGCTGTCATGCTGACGAGGACTTCCCAGGAGTTGACTTCTGACAAACGGTGCGGTGACCACACCGTGTGGTGAATCAGGTGGGATTCGGGTTCACTACACGGTGTTGGGACTGGGGTCGTTTGGGGCTTCAAGTGTCATAGCGCAGTGCGGTGGTGGACCGTGCGGTGAGGTCTTTCGGTGGGTTCCGAGGTACCGCGCGGTCTGTCACCGCGCCGTTTCGGAACCAGTACCAGGTTCCTCGAGCAGCGAGTGTTGTGAGCCGAGCGAGAAAGAATGGCACGCACATACATGTTTTACGATCCGCACGGATTTCCTACGCTGGACCCCACTCCTTGGCGAGCTCCGCGTGCCAGGGGCGGCGCCGGAGGCGCCGCCGGGGTTGGGCCAGCGCAGATCCCAGGAATCCGCGCGGAGCGTCGAGTTATTTATGCAGCAGGCGTTTTTCCCTTTTGTAGAAAATGGCCCAACTCGTGTAATAATATCAGGTTATGTGGCCTCTCGGGCCTGCCCCCGGGGCCCCGAAGGCGGCCCCATATACCCTCACAGAGAGCGCCAAGGCAGCTTTTTGCAGGCCATTTTGGAGCGCGTTGAGGGCGCCGTCAAAAATTGAATTCAAGTCCGCGTTGAGCGCAGGACGGTTTCCGGTTTTTGCGGTCGTCCCTGATTTCTAGGTCATGGAGCCTATTCGTGGCCGAGGTTCGCCGTGGCCACGACAGCCTTTCCGTTCATTAGTTGGCGTTTCTTGTGACACGCAGCACGATGACTGTAAGGACTCCCGGCCCAGTTCCTGCGCTTCGCAAAGAGCCACTGGGCCCTGGAAGACACGGAGATTCCCAGGTGAACGCGGAAATCGAGGGCCCACAATTCTTGGAAACCCGACCTCTTTTCTCAGGAGCGAGTCCGAAGGCTTGAGGGCACTGAGCCGCGTGCTGGAGGCAGGGTGGCGGATATTACTGATGCGGAATTGCCCGTGAGAGGATAGGGCGCAGGATAAGCAAACGTCGCAGCCACGGCGCGAGCAGCGCCTGCGCTGAGTGCGGTTCGTAGCGATGGTGGTTAGAGCATTCGCCCCTCCCCGCAGGCCTCGTTTTCGCCTGTCGGAGACGGGGTGGTAGGCGAGAAGCGGGGGGGCAGATTCGAGAAGGGGCGGGGAGCGGGGGAGGAGGTGGTGGAGGAGGAGGAGGAGGAAGAATGGTCTCAGATAGGAAGAGGTTGCCTCCTCCTCCCTTAGTCCTCCTCCTCCTCGTCCTGGGCACTGCGGGCTCTGGCGCTTCATGAAGCGCAGCCCTCCGTCCTCCTCCCCCTCCTCCCTCATCCTCCGCGCGGTCGCCCGCTCTCGCTCGTCCCTGGTGGCGCTCGCGTGGACGCTGCAGAGTCGTGTCGAGCGCGCGTCAGTCGGTCAAAAGGGGAAGATTGAGGAGGAGGAGGCGGAGGAGGAGGAGGACCTAAAGTGACCATTTGGACCCCCCCGAGCACCCAGAAAGTTTCGTACTGTTTGTTGTAGTGGAGTCTCAACCTTCTCGGGCGAGCCGTTTCAGACCCCCCCCCCTGTCTGGGGATGCTCTTGTCAAGAAATCCCCCCAAACAGCCACCCTCGCCGACGCCGCCGCCCTTCTCCTCTCCCTTTTCCATCTCCTTGTCCTTTCCAGCCTTGGCGATTTTGCATTTTCTTCAGCATCAATCAGGGGTAACGTCAAGGGGGGGGATGGGCTGAGGGGGGGGCATCGACCCCCGCTCGCCCGCTCATCGCCGATACGGGCCCGATCGCCCACCCCGCCCAGGAACGTACGAACTCGCCATCGGGGGCATCGCCGATTCCAGCTCGATGTTTTCTCCCCCAGCCTCGCCCCTCAAGAACCGGAGAACGGTGAGGCTCGAGGTTGTCGGAATACGGGTCTGCCGAAGCTCTTCGGTGGGCCCGCGCTGAGTTTTGACTGTCCGGTTTTCGTGGGATGTCTGCAGCGGGAGATCGCGTCAGATCTCAGTATCGCTCAACCGACTTCAATCCCCATCCTCATCCAAACCCCCACGATCTCGGCTCTCGAGTTGGAATATACCCTTCGAAGCCCGAAGGGGCTGGCCTATATCCCCATCTAGCGGGGTAAATCGGCCAGTGTGGCTCAGGCCACGCCGCGGTGGATACAGTCGGCCCGTATCATAAGGATGCGCGAGGGTGGCGGCCAACCAAAGTGGCGAAGGATGGACCGAGGAGGCAAGGATACAAGGGTACCCTTGGGAAGGTTGCCCATCTTTGCTATGCTGGCGGACTGTAGGGGTCGATTAAAAGATGCTCACTGACGGCCCCATCTGGTCAGCTCGAGCCCGCCAAGCTCGAGCCTGATCGGACGGGGCTAGGACGAGGATGAATCCGTAATCCGTTCCAGAGCATTCCAGAACGCTCTCAGAGCATTCTGGAACGCTCTCGCGCCCGAGACATCCTCCAGAGCCGCTGGATCTCGGAGATTCGATCTGAGGTTCCCATCGCCACTGCTTGATTCGACTCGACAAACGGGTTAAAGCGCACCCTAGGAGAGGTCCAGGGAATAGCTGTACAATGGAAACCCATGCCAAGAAACACCGTGTTTGCTTCTTGGGTTTCGATGGTTTTACGATGGAAAGCGTGACGTTCCCACACCAAAAATCAATGGACGTCCTGGGGTCTCAGAGATGAGTTTATTGTGGAAGGTTCCCACGGCCTGGGGCAGAATGTGTGCACCAGGAATGAAGATGGCCTCACGCTGCTTCGCAACGTCGGCCATGGGCAGGCCGTGCCACCCTGAGAGGGAGCGAGAGAGGAGGGGAGAAGCAGGCAGGCGACAACGAACGCGCAGGCGGGGGGCCAGGGCCGGCGGGACGAGGGCAGGCGGGAGG
>CAUYUJ010010657.1:231380-257111 GCA_963575745.1 Prorocentrum cordatum
TCACACTGCATCCTCGGCTGCATTCCAACATTGACTCTCCTCGTTACCATCTTCCCCAGAAATTCGCTCAGTGCTGTTCGTCATGCGCAAAAATAGCGCTGGCGACGGGCAATGTGCAATGTTGGCATCGTTCGCTGTCGGGCTCCCTGCCTCAAATGCCGCCTCAAGCCTGACCAGCCCACTCCCGCTTGCGGCCCGTGCTGATACGCGAGCACGGTGGGCCGCTATAGCTCGGTCCGCGAGTGGGCCCTCGCCTTCTCCCTGGTGGCGTTGCATTGCAGAGGCTTCTGCCTACAATTCCCCCGAAAAACTGGATGGAACGGTTCAGTTATCCTCCTCCTCCTCCTCCTCCTCCTCCTCCTCCTCCTCCTCCTCCTGGCTGGCCCCAGGAATTGCGCTCGGCTGCCACCCCCGCCAGCACTGGAGGGGGGCAGGGGGGCCACGGTCCACGTGGCCTCGATGCACCTCGCAGCGATCCGAAGAATGTTACACGACCTCATGCTTGCTTCATCGTTTTTTTTTTTTCCCCGGGAGGGTGGCAGTGCCCGACGGCTCCAGAGAGTGGCCGCCGTGGGGGGCGCCAGCCACGCCCAGGGAGACCGGCGGCGCCGCCGCGTGCAGCCCGCGGGGATCGGCAGGACACATCGGGAAGGCTCTCTCGACTGGGTAGTCGAAGGCCAGACTGTCAGACTGGATAGGGCCCCAAGGGCCAATCTGGCCTGGCCATATTGGAGGAGTTGGGTTATTCGCCAGACTGGATTCGCGTTGGCTCCCTCGCCAGATTGCCCCCGTTTGCCAGACTGGGCCTGCCAGGTTGGCGCCAGATTGGCTTCGACTACCCAGCTCGACGGCGCCGTGGACGCGGCGGAGCAATTTGTGCGCGCCGCCCGTGCTGCGACTCGGTCAGGGTCGTTCGTTGCCGCGGCGAGCCCAGGGCCAACCACTGCCGGCAAGCGCGGGGGCGGCAGTGTGCCATACCAGGGGGGATACAGGTGGTGGGTGCCCGCGCCAGCAAGGAGAGGACAAGGCAAGGCGGGCGAAGCCGCAGGCGGGCATTCCACAGACAGAACTCGGCGAAGCAGCCAGGCGGCGCGGTGGCGGCGATGGAAGGACCCATGGCCAGGCTCGGGACGCAACCGCCGCCCGCCAGTTCAAAGAGGCGCAGCGGGCAACCAAGCAACGCCAGCAAAATTGTCCCAGGCGTCGCAATACTAGTCGCAGCTACGAGCTGAAAGGCAACGTTTGGGCCGTTGCAGCGAGTGGCATTGCGCGTGCAGCGCGCTGTCCGGCCAGTCCATGTCGGGCTCCCGCGGGTCAGCCAGCGCGGCGATGAGGCTCTCGTTGGCCCACTTACACCTGGCCTGCTGGAGACGTTGTTGGCCCCAGGATCTTGGCATCGCTCGCACGTGTGCATTTCTCCTTCGGCGAGGGCCATCGAGGAGCATCCTTGATCAGTTGGCGAAAAAGCCACGCACGACACCGAAAAAAAGCACAGGGAACGGACGTCCGAGCGATGGCCCAGGGATGGGCTCGGCGGCACGAGCTGGCCTTCGGGCACAAAGCGGCAGCTGCCAATGGGAGCGCCGCGCGGCCCTCGCGTTGCTCTCGAAGCGCCTGCGCGACATCGCATTACTATGCTCAACCGCCACCAGAAGTCCTCCTCCTCCGGAGGAGGAGGAGGAGCGGCGCCCGTAACGGCGTCTGGACCAAGGTCAGCGAAGCGCAGCGGCTATATGACCGACGGCCCACGCGACCGCGGCGGGCCCAAGATTGCGGTCCATCGCGCCCCTGAGCGCATGGAGCCGGAAGCCGTTGCTGCTCGAGCGGAGGCCAGAGCCGCTTCCATGTGCGGCGTATCTCCGGCTCGCTGGATGGTATTGACATGTTGCACGGCAGCTTCTCCGATCATGAGGAAGAGTTCCTGGCCCGCAGGTTGGAGGTCAGGTTCGCAGTCTGGACGGCGAATGGTAGTGCGTGGAGTGAGTGCACTTGAGAGGACGGTGGGGCGCGCGCGCGGTGACGAGGTTTGAGGGGGCAGCGGCCGCCATCGATGGGCCCTGCTCCAAGGCCGACACCCTGGGGCTACGATTGGAATTTCGGCCCTTAGCCTTGCGCGACCCGCAGTCTCCCAAGCCGGCGAGAGTGACGTGCGTCCCAGTGTCAGCACCTCACACACAACTCAGCGGCGTCGGAGTGCCAGCCTCACGCATTCGCAGGTCAAGCGGCACTGACGAAATTGGGCCGTCTGCTTGGCAGACAACTCCAAGGGGCAGCACCACCGCCCACGTCTGCCTGAGCTCGCGTCGCCGCACTTGCGCGGAGCTTCCTGGGCGCCGACTTCACCGCTGCGGCCGCGCACGTCAAGGCGCATAAACCCACGGAGGAGCACGAGGCGCATAACGATGCCACCCAGCGGATCGCGAGAGGCAGATCGACATGCGAAGGTTGCAGCGGAGCTAAGCCAAGGCATCGGGCCAAATTTTGCAGAGGCGCGATCGCCGAGGCCATCGATCGGGCCCCGCCGCGCGGCGGGCTCGTCGCCGCAGCGATGCCCCCACGTTCGAGCGCGAGCCCGCGCCATGGACTCGACGGTCCACCAGGGCGAAGGGCACCAGACCAGCAGCGCGGCACCAGCGGCAGGACATCCCCCACAGGGAAGCAGCGGCGGCATTGCCTTCGACTGCATCCTCCCGTCGCTGGGCGGCTGCCTGTCATGGGACGCCGTGGGACCCCAGCCTTCTCTGCAGATGATCTGGCGGAACCTTGCCATCGCAGACCTGCAAACACCGACAACGAAAGGCTGGAAATCGCTGGCTCGCCCGCGGAAGGGGGCAGGCCCGCGCAAGAGGCCGGCGATGATCACCGACGCGATCGCGCCGCTTCAGGCGACCGCCGCGGTCCTCGAGCCGATGCCCGGCAAGCAGTCGGTTGCGAAGCGCGGACGGCCGATCTGCACGAGCGATCGCGGGCGGAGGAGATGGCCAGGCAAGGGGGGGCCGATGCTGGCCACACCCTGCTCGGCTGCGCCCAGGTGCAGCGCCCCGGCGGAAGGGGCAGCGTCAGTGGCGGGGCGCGCGGCGCGAGCAAGGCAAAAGCTCAGACGACGGCTACCGCGCGGGATCTCAGACGTCGGGGCGCCGCGCGAGAAGCAACCGCCAGCGAGCTACCGACGCGGGCCCACCAGTGGCCCCAAGGCGTCCTGCTGCCGATGGCGATCGAGATCACGGGGCCGCCGGCGGCGCCGCGCGCCGTGGCCCGCGACGCCGACGAGTCGAGCGGGCCTCGCCCAGTGGAGGTGCTGACCTGGCTGGCCGCGCCAGGCCGTCGGCGGCGGCAGATGTCGGCCTCTGGGGGCGCGGCGCCTCAAAGTGGAGCCAGCTGCTCGGCCGCCCGACGGCGCCGCGGGGCCGGGTGCGAGGCCAGGGGCCGCCGCGTGCGCCGGGGCAGCCCTGTGACCTCTGGCCGCTCGGTCCTGCAAGGTTCAGGTTCGGGAAGACAGAAACCCAGAAAATATAGGAAAATACGGGGAATATTTCTATTTGTGTGTATTTATTTGTGTGTCCTGGAGCCCCTTCAAAGGCGCGAGGTCGGGGGCCGATTCTTTGGCCGATGCGGCCCTGCTTGGAGACGGGGCGCAGGGGTGTCGTTGCCTTGCCGGCCGCCCGTCGGCCCCAGCCCCCAATTGAGGAGCGGCGCGACGCTCGTCGTCGGAGTGCCCAGAAAGCGGCTATCGCACGGCGCCGAACGCATACAAGAAAGCGCTTGGCTCCGACGGAACATTGAACCTCGGCTACGTAAGTATGTGGTGTTCCCCAGTGCAGTAAAAGCCAGTTTCTGGCATCGACCGAAAAGCAAAAAACTGGCCACATGTTTGGTGCCTTCCGAATGTCAGAGCACATTTTTCCGTCGCAGCGCGGCAGAAGCAATCCGCACGCGCGCTCTAGTTGGCCGGGCTCGGACAAGTGTCAGAGCACATGGTCGATTTAAAATTGTACTTGTTGCGGGCCCAATGATGCGTCGAATTCTATCGCGCTGCCGAGCACGCTGGAGCCCTTCTTGGCAGAAGTCTTGGACTCGTTCGTGGTTGGCCTGTTCAACGAGCCCTGACGGGTGCAGCGCAGCCCCAAAGAGGCCGCCGTCGCAGCCTGCCGCGAGCAGTCTCGGCCGCCTCCCTGGCGCACGCGTGTGTGGATCCGTATCAAAATTTCTCAACCATCCTGTGGAGTTGAGTCCACGTTTCGAAGAGACAGCGCCTCGCGTCTCCTTCCTTCCTCTCCCCTTCTCCCTTCCCCCATACCTGCCTCTACCCTCCGCATATCCTCATCATCACCCTATCCGCATCATCCTCATCATCATCACTACCATCATCATCATAATCATCATCGTCATCGTCATCATCATCAGCACCGTCATCATCATCATCATCAACATCATCATCATCATCATCAACATCACCATCACCATCACCATCACCATCACCATCAGTAGTACCATTCACATTACCAGTATCATTATCATTCGCATCAGCACCACCACCACCATCATCATCATCATCAGCATCATCATCATCATCGTCATCATCATTGTCGTCATCCTGCTCATTGCCAGAATTGGTCTCATCGTTATCAGAATCTTCTTGCGTGTGTGGCCCTCGCACGCTTCGTGGTCCCATGGGGGGCCCCACCGAAAGTCCCAAATTGAGCAACTCGCATACGTCCCCGCCCCAGGTCGGCGCACCCCTCACACGTTTCGTAGGCCCCCAGGGAGCTCCACCGAGAGTCCCAAAGTGTGCAGTTCGCTTCCGTCCCCACAACCAATTTCGACACGCCCCCCACACGTTCCGTGGCCCCACAGGGAGCTCCTCCGAAGGTCTCAAGTTGCGCAGCTCGCGTGCGCCCCCGCCACCCATGCCGGCACACCCCTTGCACGTTTCGCGGCCCAGCAGGGGGCTCCACCGAAGGTTCCAGTGGCGCGCTTCGTGGCCCCATACCCTCTCGTTCCGTCTCGGGCCTTTTTAGGGCTGTCTTGGGAGTGGGGGTCTTCTTTGAGCCCTCTGAGGATTGTCCTGGATTTTTGTCGATCCCTCCGAGACACTTAGCCGAGAGCGCCAGGCATTGCACGAGACCCGAAATCTCGAGGTTGGCATCCCTGGAGAGGGGGAGGGCCTCTCAGCCGTTCGGCCGCTAGGCTCGTGGGCACTCTTTGAGGCCCCTGTGGGCCTCGTGTCTTTTTTTTTGCGGGGGCACTGCTGGGTGCCCCTGGCCCCGGGGCGATGATCACGGCCGCCTTGGCGGCCGTGGTGGCCTTGCCGGGCCCGTCATTGGAAGCCACCGGAGAGCCACCTGGGAGGCGTCGGGACCGCACCGGGCGCCTCGGCAGGGGGTGTCGGGGCTCAAGAGACGGGGGTCAATGCAGACGGGGGTCAGCTAGGGCGCCGGATTCAGCAGGATCCTGCAGTGGCCACGGTCGCACTGATGACCCGGGCCAGGGGGTGCAGGATCCTGCAGGATACCGCAGGATCCTTCGCATTGACCCCGGCTTGGGCGCAGGTAGGGGGCCACATGCGAACCCTACCCCTACCCCCCAACGATTTCTGAGGGGGAGGGTGGGGTTCACCTCGTTCGGGAGCTCCCGAGCGAAGTGAACCCCACCCTCCCCCTCAGAAATCGTGGGGGGTAGGGGTAGGGTTCGCATGTGGCCCCCGTAGCAGGATCCTGCAGGATGTTGCAGGATGTTCTGCAAGGCCTGACTGTGGCCCGGGTCTGGACTGCCCCGGGCCAGGAGGTCCCCGAGGGCCGGGGCGAGGCGCGCAGCGGGGCGTGGCGCGCGAGGGCGCGAAGAGATGCACGTGAACCCCGGGCATCGGAGGAGGTCCGGTCGAGGCAGCAGCGGCCCTGCACTGTGTTGCTGTTGGTCCTCTTCTCACCACCCGCCAAACCACCCCAACCCAACCCGAAGGTCTCGATTTGCCCTCCATTTCCAGTTGGGGGGGATCGGGGAACATCGAGAAAACACATATGGAACCCGTACCCCCCCCAACCCGAAATTCGGGTCTTCGGGTTGGGTTGGGGTGGTCTGGTAGGTAGTCATCTTCGGGCCTTCTGGGGGCTCCTCGTCGCTGGGAGAGCCGCCAGTGTCTCGGCATGCTTTCCTCGGCGAGTGCCAGACAGCACCAGGCATTATCAAGCTGCCTGCGGCAAGCCCCGCCGCCGTGCCAGCCAGCATTTCCGGGTTGCGACTCCTCGGGGGGGACCAGGATGCCGTCACGTGTGATCCCTCGTTTCCCTAGGCTTGGGAGAGCCAGAACATGTGACACACTCTTCCGGGTCGTGTTGTGGGGTTCTCTTCTCGTCTCCGTCGTCGTCCTCTTTTTCGCTCGTGTTTTCCTCGGCTTCTGTGTCGCAGCCCTGGGGATCCTTTGGGCCAATTTGGGCAGACGTACGGTCCTCTTCGGCCGTCTTGGAGTTCCTCTGGGCCGCCTTGAGGCCTTCTTGGCTGCCTTGGGGCTGTCTGAGGCTGCCCAGGGACCCTCTCACGCGATCTGGGGTTAATTTAAGGCTTTCTTGGGGCCGTCTTTGGCTATCTATTGGCCCTATTGGGTTGTTTTGAGGTCGTCTTCGAGGATCATTGGGCCATTTGGGGACCCTCCTCGGCCGTCCTGGGGTCATCTTGGAGACGTCCGTGGTCTGGAGCTGACGCAAGTCTGGAAAGATAACGCCGCCTAAATGTCGCGAAAAGTGTAGGGAATGTGTGTATATATATATGTATATATATATATATATACATATGTATGAGTTTGGCCACTTCGTGCCCTTGTAGATATCAGTGTTGCCCTCTTGGGCCGTTTGCGGGACTCTTGTGGCCGTATTTAGGCCATCTTGGTCCGTCTTGAAGCCATCCGTCTTAGGCCGCCTTGAAGCCATCTTGAGCCGTCATGGAAGGATCTTCGGCCATAGTGGCAGCCTGGGTTGTCTACCCTGGCCGTCTTGAAAGTTTGGACGCGCGAACCCGAGTTTTTGTCTGTCTAATGGCCTTCAGCTCATCCCGCCACCGTGCCTGGGTTATGAGTATGAAGCGTATTGGATGTTCGCTGGGATCTCGTGGGAGGCCTCCCAGAGGTAGTTTGGAGGCCTTTCGGGAGCAGTCTGAGGACCTCTTGGCGCCTCTTTTGGGCCTCTTGGGGGCCACTTGGGGTCTCATGGGGGCTCTTTGGGGCCTCTTGAGGCCTCCTGGGCGCCTCTTTGGGCCTCCTGGGGGTCGCTTTGGGCGGAAGGCTCGGATTTTCGGTTCGTGATCCCTCTATGGGGTCCCTTTTGGGGCAGTTTCGGGGCCTCTTGGGCCGTCTTGGGCTCCTCTTGGGCCGTCTTGGCCGTTTTGGGGTGATCTTGGGGGCCTCGTGGGCCGTGTTGGAGCGTCGGAAAGCCGAAAAGGCCAGAACGCCAAGATCCTTCAAATACCTAATTCGTAAACATCAATCACTTTGGCCTCTTGGGGTCCTCTTGAGAGGCCTCTTGGGCCATCTTGGAGGCCTCTTGGGCCATTTTGGGCTTTGGGCGTCTCGGGGTCCTCTTGGACGGTCTTCGGGGGCCTCTCGGGGTGCCCTCGGGGCACGAAAAAAAAAAGGCACGCGGGGAGACGCGCCGGCGCCCAGAGGGGGTACGCGGGGAGCCTCCTCCTCCTCCTCTTCCTCCTCCTCCTCCTCCTCCCTCCCCCTTCCTCCTCCTCCTCCTCCTCCTCCTCCTCCTCCTCCTCCTCCCTCCTCCTCCTCCTCCTCCTCCTCCTCCGCCTCCTCCTCCTCCTCCTCCTCCTCCTCCTCCTCCTCCTCCTCCCTCCCCCTTGAGGCTTAAGAGGATTTGGCAGAGTGCCCGAGGGCGCGCCCACTCCGTGCCTGGAGGCACGGTGGCGGATGGGATCGTGGCGGCTTGGGCTGCCTGCTGCAGCTCTGGCGGTCTTGTAAGCTGGGGAGCGCGGTCCCATAGTTGTTTTCCTATGGTATCGTGGCACCGAGAGCGCAGATCTAGAGTCTGTGCGCGAGGGAAGGAGGGGGTGCGGTGCACGCGATTGAGCGTGCTGAGGAGCGTTTGGCATTCTATCACGCCCCAATGTGCCAGGGGGGCATCGTGGCGGATCCCACGACTCACGCACCAGGGTGCATTGTGGGGAAGTTGCCCTCCTCACACACACACACACACCAGTCCGTCCCGCTGGGGCCCCCATCCATTCCACCCCACCCCACCCCTAGTGTTCGTGCGATTGGTTTCATGGGCGCTCCATTTATGCAAAGGCATCTCAGACTACAAGGATTGCCTGGTTATGCGCATCACGTCCATCACGTGTCAGCCGCCTCAGAGCCCGAGTTGTCATATCCGTTTTTCAGTGGAGAGTGTTTCGTTTCAGGGGACTGTGTTCAGTGTAGTGTCGATTGCTCGGCTGAACCGAGTGCCCTTGCAATACAAATACGCAATTTGGGCCATCCAGTTAGATGCCCAGGTCCTTGCTGCAACTTCCGCCACCGCGCCTGCGCAGCAGAGCAGCAGGAAGGAGATTCAGTTTCAGACACAATCTAAATCAGTGCCCTGAGTAAACTGGCACGGGTCTGAAATACCCCTTTCCGTGTCATCAGCACCTTTTCTTCTTCTTTAGCCATTATTTTTCCGCGTAATTTACACCGCATAGTTTTACCATTCAGCTCACCCCTCGTAGCCTTCACAACACAGCTTGCACGATCTAGACCACACTGCATGTTTATCACCACATCGCTCACACCGCATAGTTTTCCCTTCCGCAGTGCGGCACCTTACTGGTTTGGGGTCCACATTGGCTAACATTGGATTTTGCTTATTGTGGGCTATAGCTTTATGTTCAGTTTTTTGGCGTCATGGCGTCCAGGGGTTGTGTGAAGGTTCGGGGTGAGGCTTATAGTGGTTGGTGTCCATGGAGTGGGAGTTCATGATCGCGGGAAGGTTTCGTTTTGCTCGAGCCACTTGGTTCGGTTTTTTGGTGCGTCAGCTGTGTCTCGTCGCGGTAAGCATCCCGCCGCCTTGCAACAATGGCAGCCATGAAGAAAGAGATCATGGACCTCGCCGCCAAGTTCGGCAAGAAGGACGAGGCCCAGGGCGCCCTGGAGGCCATCGCCACGATGGCTGCGGAGAAGGGCGCGTCTGCAGAGCCGTTCCTGGTCGGCGTGCTTGACAAGGTTCTCGAGGCGGCGAGCGACAAGTCTAAGAACGTCTCCGTCGCGGCGGTTGCCGCTGGCAAGGCCATCGTGGAGGCCATGAGCCCATTCGCCATCGACGCGGTCATGCCCCACCTGCTGAGCGGCCTGGGCGTGAAGTCCAAGCCTCCGACGAAGGAGGCCACGCTGAACATTATCTCCTCGATCGCGGAGAGGAGCCCGAAGGCCGTCGGGTATGCGCTGGTCACCCTGTGCGGCCCAGTGGCCGAGCTCACCTGCGACATCAAGAAGGAGGTCAAGACTGCGGCGCTGGCAGCCATGACGGCGATCGCAGGCTGCACCGGGAACAGGGACCTGGAGCCCTTCCTTCCGGCGGTTGTGGAAGCGGCCTCTTCCATCAGCAACACGCACAAGTGCGTGGAGAAGCTCGCCGGCTGCATCTTCGTGCAGAACGTCGAGACCCCGGCGCTGGCCATCATGCTGCCCGTGCTGTCCCGCGGCCTCAACGACAAGTCCGAGGAGGTCAAGCGAACGTGCTGCCTCATCGTCGACAACATGTGCAAGGTGGTGGAGGATCCCGCGGCCGTGGTCCCGGTGATGCCCAGGCTGGAGCCGCTGGTGAAGGCAGCCGTGGAGAAGATCTCAGACCCCGAGGCTCCGAGGAGGAAAGGGTGCCCATACCTCGACCCTTCGGCCGTGCTCCCCTTCTTGGGGGGCCTCGTGGGAGGCCCTCGTCGCCACCGCTGGATTCGCCTCGAAATTCTGGTCAGAACGCCCCCCGGGAGAGGTCCGGGGAGTACAGTGAGCGGCTTGAATAAGGAACACTTACTCTTCAAAAGGGGCTCGGTCGTTCACATGCGTTATTTACAGTTCCTTATGCGTTATCTATTATTTATCGTTCCTTATGCGTTATTCCTTGGGATAAAAAGGGGCTTCGTTCCTTATTTATCGTTCCTTAGGTCAGGCCGATGACTGTAGCGGTGTCGGTACCTTCTCGTTTCCCCAGAGGCCCGTTCGGTGGCCGAGAGGGCGCACGGCACTATGTCCAAGGCCGCGGCCGGCGCAGAGCTCAAGCAGGCGACGGTGGAGAGCGCCACGGCACTGTTCGAGGCCAGCTTGGGTGGCAAGATTGACGACGAGGCCAGGCTGTCCTTGTCGTACATCGCTGCCCTGGCTGCCGCCGCCACCAACATGCGCTCGTACGACCCAGCGGACTGGAAGAAGAGCATCGCCATCTGTGCTCCCTACGGCGACGTGATCGACGAGATCCGCACCAAGATGGAGCTCGCATCCAAGCCTGCGGAGGAGGTCGAGGAGGAGGACACTGAGGGAGTGGATCTGTACAAGGGTGCCTTCTCCCTTGCATACGGTACTCTCACCCTGCTGCGCGACGCCAAGATGCACTTGAAGCGCGATCGCTTCTACGGGCTCCTCGGCCCCAACCAGTGCGGCAAGACGACGCTCATGCGTGCTATCGCCAACGAGCAGCTCGAAGGTTTCCCCAAGCGCGACGAGCTCAAGTCCATCTTCGTGGAGCATGAGATCGAGGATGAGGAGGTTGGCGTGCAGGACGACGGCTTCCCGATTCTGAGTGTGGACAAGCCGGGGTGGTGGTGGGTCATGCACACGTGCAACGACATTTACAAGATCGCGAACCTTGTGACTGAGGAGAAGGCGAAGGAAGTCATGAAGGAAACTGGATTCGGTTACCCTGGCGGCCCAGACCGCGCTGCCCACCTTGACAATCCCGTCACTTCCTACTCTGGCGGATGGAAGATGAAGATGCAGCTCTGCGCAGCGCAGCTGATGAACGCGGACGTGCTTATGCTTGACGAGCCCACTGGGCATCTGGACGTGGATAACATTAAGTGGCTGGAGGATTGGCTGGAGTCCTTCACAGGCAGCATCATCTGCACGTCGCACTTCTCCCCATTCCTCGACAAGATGTGCACCCACATCATCGATTTCCAGGACCGCAAGCTGAAGACGTTCAAGGGCGAGAAGGGCAGGACCTTGACGCAGTTCGTCGAGAAATACCCGGAGAAAAAGTCCTACTTCGAGCTCAGCAACGAGATCATGAAGTTCGTCTTCCCGGAGCCCGGGGCCATGGAGGGTGTGAAGAGCCGAAGCAAGGTCATCCTGAGGATGGACAAGGTCACCTTCCAGTACCCCACCAAAGACAAGCCCACCATCATGGACGTGAGCCTGACCGTCTCGCAGGTCAGCCGCGTGGCCGTGATCGGTGCCAACGGCGCGGGCAAGTCCACCGCCATCAAGGTCTTGGTCGGCGAGCAGAAGCCCACGGAGGGCACGATCTGGAAGGCCTCGGGCCTGCGCATGGCCTACGTCGCTCAGCACGCGTTCCACCATCTGGAGAAGCACATGCAGGAGACGCCCACGCAGTACATCATGTGGCGTTTCGCGGGCAACGACGACAAGGAGAGCCTGGAGTTCAAGTCGACCGAGCTGTCCGTGGACGAGGAGAAGGCCAGGGCATGCAAGTGGTGCATCGACTCGACTACCGGCAACGTCCGGAGGTGCACTGACCCCAAGGAGGACGCCAAGAAGGCCAAGGTCGACGAGGCGGGCGCGGTGGTCCCCGACGCGTGCGTGAACCGGCGCCAGAAGAAGAAGGAGAAGACCTATGAGTACGAGGTGAAGTGGCAGTTCAAGGCCATGGACCAGACCACGTGGGTGGAGAAGGACATCCTCGTGAAGATGGGCTACCTGAAGATCGTACAGCGCGAGGACGAGAGGCAGGCAGCTATGGCCGGACTCATGACCAAGCAGCTCACGCAGCCATCTGTGGAGAAGCATTTGGGCGATTTCGGCGTGGACCCCGAGTCCGCTTCCCACACCCAGATCAACCAGCTCAGCGGTGGCATGAAGGTCAAGATCGTCTTGGCCGCCTCCATGTGGCAGAACCCGCACGTCCTCATTCTCGACGAGCCCACCAACTACTTGGACCGCAATGGTCTCGGAGCCCTGGTGCTGGCCATCAAGGACTACAAGGGTGGCGTGCTGATCATCTCGCATAACAAGGAGTTCTGTGAGAACGTTGCCACTGAGAAGTGGATCATGAAGGGCGGCTACCTCCGCATTGAGGGAGAGTCCGTCGAAGCAGAGGACGATCAGAAGGACGGCAACAAAGTCGTTGAGGACGTCTACGACGGTGCCGGCAACAAGATCGACGTCAAGAAGAATGTGTCACTCAGCGCAAAGGATGCCAAGAAGGCGATCAAGGATCTCGAGAAGAAGTTGAAGGACGGCAAGAAGAAGAAGACTCTCTCTGAGGAGGAATGTTGGGAGATCGAGGACAAGCTCAACGAGCTGAAGGAGCAGCTCTCCAAGGAGTGAGGTAGTTGCGTGTTGTACTTAGCTTTCGTTGTTATCGAAGATGCTTGCGGCGAGCCACCGCCGCCCGCTGCCTTTTGAAAGCGCCAAAGTGGCCAAACGTGGGACCTGAGTATTGCCAACCTATCAGGCTATGTGTTCCCCGAGCCGTTGTGGAAGCTCTTGGGGGAACACCTGGGGAAGGAAAAGCGAATCTGGTCGGAAGGAGGAGGAGGAGGAGGAGGAGGAGGAGGAGGAGAGGAAGGAGGAGGAGGGCGGAGGAAGCATCTTGGGGCCTCCTGGAGACTTCCTGAGGGGCCTCTGAAGGGCCTCCGAGGGGCGCTTGCGGGCCTTTAGGATGCATATACGGTGCCGCGTGATCTTCGGAGGCAGTCGCAGCGGTTTTTCTGGGCAGTTCTGATCTTTCGTGAAAGTCTTGGGCCTTATTGGAGGTCTGTCTGTTGGACCCTCTTGGAGGTCTTTGGGGCCGAATTGGGACCTTATTGGGGCCGTCTTGGCAGAGGTGGGTCTTTATTTTGGCTTTTTATGGCCGTCATGGAGGTCGATCGGGCTGCCTGGAGGACCTCTTGGACCGCCTTCGGGCCCTCTTTGGGTTATCTTGGGCCGTCTTGTGGGTCTCTCGTGGGCCTGTTGGGCCGTCTTGGGGCGATCTTGGTGGCCTATGAGGCCGTCTTGGAGCGACGGAAAAAACGAAAACCGAAAAGGCGAAAACGCTACAAGCATCGACAAACTTGAGGGCAATCAATGATTCCCAGCCATCCTGTGGTGTTGGGTCCTCGTTTTGAGGAGAGAGTCCCCGCGTCTCCTCCTCCTCTCCTCTCCTCGATTCCTCCCCTCCTCCTCCGCCTCCTCCCTACTCCCGCCACCCCCCCTCAGTTTGGCACACCCCTCACACGTTCCGTGGCCCTATAGGGAGCTCATCCGAAGGCCCCAGTGGCATGGTTCGAATGCAGCCCCCACCCATCCACTGTGGCACCCCCCTCATTCGTCTCGTGGCCCCATGGGGAGCTCCACCGAAGACCCCAGCGGCATGATTCGAATACCGCCTCCCCTCGACTTTGGCACACCCCTCACACGCTTCGTGGCCCAATATGGAGGTCCACCGAAGGCCCCAGTGGTAAGGTTCGCATGCCGCCCCCCCATCCACTTTGGCACACCTCTCACACGTTTCTTGGCCCAATATCGACCTCCACCGAAGGCCCCAGCGGCATGGTTCGCACGTCGCCTCACTTTGGCACACCCCGCATACGTTTCGCGGCCCCAACGGGACTCTACCAAAGGCCCCAGCGGCAGCGCCCGCATGGGGGCCCCGCCCCATTGCGGCCCTTAGCGCGCTTCGTGCCCATAGGGAGCCCCACCCAAGGCAGTTCTCACAGCGGCGGTACTCACAACTGCATACGGCTGGGCCCCTGGCCAGGATCATCTTGGGCCTCCTGGAGGTCCTGTCCTCCTTGGAGCCCTCTGGGGGGCGTCTTGGGGGCCCCTTAGACCGTCTGGAGGACATCTTTGGCCGTCTGGGGGCCATCTTGGCCGCCTTGGATCAAGGGCATAAAAAACGCCCCTACCCTGGTTTACGAGGCGCTGTGCGCTGAAACTGCTGTGGGCTGACAGGGCAAACTCTGCGTGATGTGCCGCGTCCTCGCGGCTCTAGGCTCTGGGGGTTCCCAGGAGGTTTACAGACCACGCATTTGTAACCCAGGGTAGGGTAGTTTTTTCATCCCTCGATTGGAGGCACCTCGAAGGCCGTCTTGCAGGCCGCCTGCTGGGCGGCCTTTCCCTTCCTCCCCGGGCGGCCGGCGCGATCGGCCGAGGGCCCCACTGGGCAGTCTGTGGAAGAGCGAGGCGTCCCGCACGCTGTGCACCCCTGCGGCAAGCAGCAGGGGGGCGGCGGGAAACCAGCTGCCGTGCCGCCTCGGCGCGGCAGCTTCTCCTCCTCCTCCTCCGCCTCCTCCTCCTCCTCCTCCTCCTGCTCCTCCTCCTCCTCCCCCCCTCCTCCCTCCTTCCTCCTCCTCCTCCTCCTCCCCCTCCTCCTCCCTCCCCTCCTCCTCCTCCTCCTCCTCCTCCTCCTCCTCCTCCTTCTCCTCATCCTCCTTCTCCTCCTCCTCTTGGAAACGCCCATCGGTGGTGGACAGAACCCCCAACAGCGACACGTCGAGTAGTGAAATGTCCGTTCTCGGTTCTCGAGAGGGCGCCGTGGCTGCTATTTTCCAGGCTTGCGCCTGCCAGGTTTGGGCCTCAGGTCGTTTTCACTAAGCCACGTTTTACTAAAGGGGGGTATGTCCATCCCCGAGCCCACGCGGCCAACAACGTGGGGCCAAAGTCTGGCCAAGCTATTGGACTATGCGTTGACCCCGGCCGTTGTGGACCCCCATGGGGGGAGCGCCTAGGAGAGAAAGGGAAAGGAGGACGAGCTGGAGGGGAAGCAGGACGTGAAAAAGGAGGAGGAGGAGGAGGAGGAGAAAGATGCCTCTTGAGGTCGTCTTGTGGTTTCTTAGTGTCTTCCTGGGAGCCTGTCTGGGGCCTTTGAGGGGATCCGTTGGGGCCTGAGACCTCAGTAGGCCTTCTGGGCTCTCTGGGGGCCTCGCAGGGACTTCTTGCCCTTCGGAAGCCGTCTTGGGTGCCTCTCTGGGCAGTCGTGGCCCATCTTTGGGCGCTGGGTGCCGTCTTCGAGGTCTTTGGGCAGTCTTCGAGGTCTTTGGGGCCGTCTCGGGGGTCTTCTGGGGCCGTCTTGAGGCGATCAGGGGGGCGGGGTATGGGGCCGTGAAGGAGCGTCGGAAAACCAAACACCGAAAAGGCGCGAACGCTACAAGCGTTGAAAACATCTGAGGACATACAATGATGTTGGCCTCCTGGAGATCTCTCTTGGAGCCCTGTTGGGGCGTTTTGGGAGCCTCCAGGGCCATCTTCGGGCCATCTTTGGCCGTCTTGGGGCTATCTCGGGTTGTCTTGGAGACATCTTGGGGGCCATTTTGCGCTCTCTTGGGACCACCTTAGCCGTCTTGGAGTCCATCTTGGCAGTCTCGGAGGTCATGCGGAAACCGGCTGCGTAGGAAAACCGACGGGGGATGAAGTTTCCTGGTGGCCGGCGGGATGGGCCGAGGCAATTTGGGGAATTTTGTATGAACGGAGGCCACTCAGAAAGTTAGCACGCCGGGCACCCCTTTGGCAAGCACAGGGGGCGGTTGATGGAAGACGCATACGGCGAATCACCGCCGCCCCCTGCCTTTTGGAAACGCCGACCATGCGGCCAGACGTTGGGCCGAAGTCGGGCCAAGCTATTGGACGATGCGCTCCCCCAGCCGTTGTGGACCCCTTTGGGGAAGCAAGGAGAAGAAGGAGGAGCAGGAAGAAGAGGAGGCCTCTCGAGCCGTCTTGGGGCCTCCCGGGGGCTTCCCGGGGGTCCTCTGGGGAGCCACTGAGGGGCCTGCTTGTCTCGATGATTGTCCCGATGCGGTGGGTGTCCTGCGACGCTACAATATAAAGGACATGTGCTTTGCGAGGCCATTAAAAAACAAGCGTGTCAACAAGCCAAAGTAGGGAGAAATGCTCGCTGCGAGGCGACTATAGACTACAGCACAACATGTGGTCTGCGACGCGCTGGTTCGAATCACTGGGGCTCCCGAGGGAGAATAGCGACATGCCCTGCGGGCCAAAACGTGTGCTCTGATAGATACATGAGCAGATAAACAAGTACACGAGTGCACAAATTAATACTGGTGTCCACGATGTGTGTCCACTCACGAGTTGAATCACGCGTCCAATGCACTGCGTCCAATGCGCTGTCTTATCACCCCCAGCGTGATCTTAGCGGCATTCAGTTTTGAGAATGGCGTCCTCTCGAGGACCGTGCCTACGGCACGGTGGCGGATTCTTCGGTCGAATCTCCACGCAGAGCGTGTAAGCCGTTGGAGTTTTTGCGAAGGTTCAGCTGAGGCCGATGGAGCAATGCAATGCACGGCGTTCGCATACAGCGAGGGTGTTGGGTATTGGCGATCAGCCGTTTCCAACAGTGCAAGACATTCCATGGAGCGGTTCTCAGCACAGCAATAGAAAATATCACCGTCATAATCAGCACTATCGGCATGGTGAGGAGGCAGAGGGGAGAGGAGGGAGGAGAAAGGATAATCACAAACAGCATCCTCTGGATGAGTAAATACGATGAGGAAGAGGAGGGAAGAGTTGGAGGGCACGTCATTGCAAATTGATATGAGGGGGGCACGCTGGGGGAGTGGGGAGGCTCTGAAGACTTTGCATTTTGGCACGTCGTCCAGTGTTCTGATGAGTCAATGCTTTCCTTCCTGGGAGCAGTAGGACGATGGGAGCCTGTGCAGTATCATGTGGAGTCCGTGCAGGAGGAGTTCGATGGGGGAGACGATGTCGGAGGAGCAGTAGGAGCAAGACAAGCAAGACGAAGACGAGGGTGAACGGGCCGGAGGAGGAGTAGGAGGAGGAGGAGAAGGAGGAGGAGGAGGAGGGAAAGGGACGAGGAGGAGGAAGGTGGAGGATGAAACGGACGAGGACGAACCGAGGGGGAAGAGGGAAAAGGAGGAGGAGAGAAGGAGGAGGTGGGAGACAGAGGAAGAGGAGGAGGAGGGGAGGAAAGGGGAGGCGAGGAGGGAGCAGGAATGAGAAGAAGAAAAATAAGAAAACGAGCAGGCGGAGCAGGAGGGGGAGCAGCAGGAACAGGAGCAACTGAAGGAGTTGGATGGATGAGCGAGGAAGAGTTTTACCACAGCTGCAAGTGGGGGAGAGGGAGGGAAAGGAAAGGAGGCACGGAGGCAGGAGGGAGGACGTGGAAGTGGAAGGGCAAGGGTGGAGGGGATGTTGCAGGTGACAGGTCTGTGGATGAGAGATGACAAGGCCGAAGCGCCCCACTTCTCCCCCTCCCCCTTTCTGTCCGTCCCCCCCTCTCCCTCCGCGACTTCTCATGACGATCTCTGCGCTTCATGCTTCGGAACTTGCTTACAGAAGACGCGCTTCGCCCCTAAGCGGCTGCGGCCACGGAATGCGGAGTGCGAAGCGGTACTCGACATGGTCGCACACATGCGCGAGAGGGCACGAGTGGATAGATCGTGGCCCCTCCCTCCCCGCCCTGCTGTTGCCCCCGCACCCGCCCCATTCTGGGACAAGCGGCCGCCCCGGCCGGGCGTGCGAGGAGCGAGCAACCAGGACGACCCTTGCGCGGCACGCACGCGCAGGGCGCGTCGCGCCGGTGCTCCCAGCCTCCACTGGCAATAGTCGCGTCCTCCCCTGCTCTTGCTCTTTTTCCCACCCGCCCCGAGCGGTGCGTGACCACCGAGCGGCAAGGTTCGGCGTGCCCGAGCGCCCCCGCCGTGCCGCTGCACTGGGCCTTGCTGCGGGACTTTTCCAGCGATGCTCTTGCATTTGCTCCCCCCGCCCGCTCAGTCCCCCCCTCGTCTGAGCGGGAGCCCGATACGCACGTCATGCGCACCTTGCTGAAGTGGGTCAACAGCCTGCTGCCACCGAATCGTCCACATCGGTCGGGGCCCTGAGATCAGGTAGATTCATAGTGGTAGCGGAGCCGGGGATCCCATCGGCTCGTACACGCTTTCACTCCAGCTCTCAGGGCCCCCATGGTGTGCCAAGAGATGTCGGCGGCTGCTGGCGAGTGTGATCGCAGCCCAGAGGACGCCAGCCCGGACAAACGGATACCAGGAGAACATATTGATCCCAGCGCGCATCAGCAGGCGCTGCTTTCGATGAGCATCAGGAGTTCGAGAAGATACTCCGGGAAATGGTGCGCGAGGAGCTGAATGTATTGGACACAGCTGCCGAATGATCACTCGCTCCTTCGGACGCGCCTAAAGATCGGTCAGTGCAGGAGTCGGCCGCTGTCTGTTCAGACGATTGGTGGATGTCCTCAGAGTGAGACGGCGGAGGTTGGAACGGACGTTGGTGGAAAGATCGCGCGGGTGACCGAGAAGGTGGTGATAGGTGGAAGGAAAAGCATGGTGGATATGAACAGAGTGATGGCAATAGGTGGGAAGAGCATCATAGTGGAGACCCATGGAGCCAGGGCTGAGACCCCTGGCACACGCCGCCGGACCCCGATTAGACCGTTGAACCAAAGCCGCGGCACGACACTGAGCGGAATCCGTACGCACAGCAGGTCTCAGTGTCGGACTGCAAAAACAACGGCTCGACTTGGAGTGGTTGGTGAACACAGGAGAGCCCGAAGAATGGCGACTGCACGGATCCAGAACAGTGGATGTGCAGGTCATATAGCCGACTACGGAAGCAGGAAGTATTGCGCTGTGTTCAGAGCACGGGTGCCCTTCCCTCCAAGAGGGGCCGATCGTGTGCTCAAGATGATGGACACAAATCATCGCAGGAAGCTCGAGGGCATCACCAACGCCATCTCACCAGTCCGGAAGAGCTCCCCGGTCGAAAGAGAGACCCGCTGCGGAATCCCCGCTCGATTCGACGACGCTCGAGTCGATGACGTTCGAATCGACGACACTGGGACCTTTCACGAGCCTTCAGAGATGCGCAACGAGTCCAGGGAACCACATGAACACGCTCGTTTCCGAAACCTCGGAGGTTAGGGACCAGGGACCGACAGGGATAATAGCGTCGAGGATCCACTGGCATCTGGTAGCGCATCTTTGCTCAAGCAAGGTAGGCTTCCCCTCGACAAGTGGTTGACCAGCGCACTGCCGGGCGCAGTGCTACGAGATCCGCGACAAGGCGGGCGGGCCGACCCTGCCAGGGCTCAGTGGCACGCGCATCCTCACGGGCAGCGAGGTCCCGACGGATCTTCCAGCACGTCAAGGCCGCTCGGCTGCTCTCACAATGCCGACCATCAACGCGGCATGCACGATGAGCCAGGATATCAGGAGGATGCTTCTCGACGGCAGGCTCTTTATCATCATATTCGCAAGGCAGGCCCAGCTGGGGCGCACGCGCCCAAAGGCGGCCCCTCCGCGGCGAACACGAACAGCAAGTGGTGGATTGCGAAGCTTGCGGCCAGAGGGTAGCCAACCGCGCGGCACGGGAGTTGCAGGAGCACGCCGCGAACGCCAGGAGGGCCGACTACGCGCTCGATCTCACGATTCGGGGCGCGGTTCCAGACCCGAAGCGCCGGAGCGGAAGATCGGCCCGAGGCGCGATAGGCAGGGCCAGGGCCAGAAGACGGCGAAGGAGCGGCCCGTCAAGAGCCCCCCAGTCTCCGCGGACGGACGCGCGCACGCGAGCCGTCAGCCTCATCGCTCCAGGGGGCGTGGCGGCGACGACGACGAAGCGCCGATGGGGGAGGGCCAGCTGCCCATCGCCCATCCTCGCCTGGTCGCGCATCCAGCGCGCGAGCGACCAGTCCCCCGGGCGGCGACCCTCTCGTCACTGCAGCGGGCGGGCGAGGGCATGGCCAGCCCCCCGAGGGCGCAGATGGAGCAGCTCAGCACCCCGATGGGGCCGGCAGAGCACCGACCAGATGGCGCAGGAGAACCGCCAGGCCATGGAGCGCACGCAGGGTATTCTCCAGGCGCTGGGCCAGGCCACCCAGCGCTTGGACAAGTTCGATTGGCACCCCTTGCCGGACCAGCGGCCCCCACTAGCTCAGTCGGCTTCCTCGGGCAGCCAGCCCGAGCTGGAGGCGCGGGCGCCAGAGGGGCGTCGCTGTCGACGGCGTTTTCGCTCGCCCGCGTGGACGGGCGCAATCTTGCGAAACGCCGCGAACAACGTCCGCGAAGTTGCAGTGCCCAAGACCTTGACAGAAAAGCTTTCGGCATCTCCCAAAGAGCGCCCATTGGCAAATGACGAGGAGTTCGTTGAAATTCACCCGCCCCCGCACGCCCCTGCCCCCTGGGCCCTGGGGGGCGGGCTCGGCGTCGAGCCGGGGTTTAAGAACGGGGGGGGGGGGATTTTGCGCGACCCTCGGGCCGACGGGAGGCGAGCAGGAGGGTCGAGGTGGAGGCCCTGACTGGCGCATCGCTTTACAGCTTCCTGGCGACGCGTTCAGTCAGACCCTCGCCATCGGCGGAAAACATGTCTCCGCGGAGAAGTCCTCAGACAACGCCGCCCCCGCCGAGGGTTTTCGTCGCAGCGCCCAGCGGGGGCTGGCTCGTGGAAGGGGAAGTATTAAGAGGACCTGGCCACCTTGAGTGGAACGGTCACGGCCACGTTGACTCGCGCGGGTTCGGCGCGGCCGCCAGGGGCCAGGGCCCGTCCAAGAAGCCCACTCGCGTTCTCGCGAATGACGAGCGCGCGCGGCGTCCAGCTCGGACCCAGGCGCGTCTGCAGGCGGCCCCGCGCTCCTGTCGGGCCTTCGGCCCCCACTCGGAAGTCCCAGATATACCCCAATGTCTCTGCAAGGGGGCTCGCTCTGGGAGCGCGGAGAAGCACGGCTGCCGGGGTCTTGAATGGCCCCGCGAAGACTGAAGCGAGTGGCGCTGCCGTCTACTAAGGTTTCCATCCCTGGCGAGGCCGACGGGGCCGGGGGCCGCCAGATGGGGCGGGGGGGGGGGGGGGGGGGGGGGGGGGGGGGGGGGGGGCGACGTCGAAGGCAGCGCGAAGAGGCCGACGCCGAAGACCCCGCCAAGACCCCACTCCAGATCACGGCGCAGATCTTGGCCATGATCGAGAAGGCCCACGTCAACCTCGGACATCTCCGGACCGAGGTCTTCATTCAAATCCCAAGGGCGGCCCAGGCGCGGCCCGACGCGCGCGGTTCTCAGAAGTGGACTTCGGGACATCGAGAGGTCGCGATTCATTGGGCGTTTCAGTTCAATCGGACCGTCGCCCGCGACGCATTTTACGCCCCCCCCCCCCCCCCCCCCTCCGGGGCGATTCCGTTACTCGGCGCGAGCTTCCAGTTCGCCGCCAGGCGCGGCGGCGGAACGAGAGACGCTCGGCGACCCGCGTTAGAATGATGGATTTGCTATTTTGGCCCACCGGACGTCCTCGCCACGGACGGCGGCCCAGAATTCCAGGCCGAGTTTGAACGCGCATTCGAGCACCGGGGAGCCCTGCAGCACGTCGCGATTGGCGAGTCGCCGCGGGAGACTGGACGTTGCGAGAGACGCGGCGGGCGGGCGGAAGACCCCATGCTTCGTGGCATCAAGCAGACTCGTCACCACCCACGCTGAGCTCGACATGTTGTTGTTCGGGATTGCGAGCTCCAAAACAGATGCCCGCGCCGATGCGGCCATGCACCGTGCCGACTTGTCCTCGGTCAAAATCCGCGGCCACCGAAAGACCCATTCAGTGACGACGTTGCATCGGGAGTGGGCAACGACGATCTCACGCAGACTGCATGGGACGCGGGCGCGGCAGCTTCGGGCTTTGCCCAGGAGCAGGCCATCCGCGAGTTCGCCAGGGGCCCCTTTTTCGAAACAACCAGGAAGCAGCGGGCCCGGGAGGCCAACCGCAACAGGAGGCATCGGGAACAAACTTCGCGGCAGGACAGCGGGTCCGCGCATGGCGCAGGGCCCCCTTCGGGGGGCGGAAGACCTTCATCCTCCAACGAGATCGCTGGGCGGGGCCAGGAATTGTCGCGGCGCAGCGCGGCAGCGCGGCATGGGTCGCCGCGCGCCCCAGGCTGCGGGGCCTGTTCGACGGGACAGGTGCGCCCCGCGACTGGCGCGAAAGCGAAGGTACCGAACGGGGGTCGACGTCTTGCGCGAAAGCTCGGGGGGGCCCTCTCATCCCTGGGTCTGACAGGGGGCGCGAAGTTGTCACGCCGCCCCCGCTGTCTCCTGCTGCCGTCGCTCCCACGGAGGAGTTCGCTTCGGTTCTCGGGGGCGGTTCGAGCGCGGGGCCGGGTCGCGCCAGCTGCGTCGACGATCAGTTGCACGCAGATGGCTGGAGTGGCGATTGGAGGGCCTTCTCGAACGGCAATGCCGACGTCGTCGCGGATCCCCCCACTTTCACCTCTGGCCGGCCTTGGCCAGGGGGTCCGATGGAAAGACTTCGATGAGAAAAAGCGATCAGCCTTCGAGGAGTCAGACGCGCCAGAGTGGGAGCCACGCGCCAGAGTGGAGCTGTCCCCACCCACCCCCCGGACGTGGGTCGAGAGCCCCGGGCCGCCTCTCCTGGTCGGGTGGCGAGCTCGAAGATGGCGCGTCGATGGGAGCCCGCGGAGGGCACTCTCGCGCTTCCGAAGGTGAAGTCTCGTTGGCGCGTCTGGGGCCGCGAAGATGGAGCTCCACGCGCACGCCCAGTCTCCCTAGATGGAGTCGTTTATGATGTTTCATGTTGTGTTTCTCAGGTATGGCGTCGATCTGCATGCGGGAGATATTAAGAGCGCGTTCTGTCAGCGCGACAAGCCCCACCGCCCTGGGGGGGCGCATTCTCATCGAACCGCGCGACCGTCTCATGTTGGCCCCAAGTTTCTTGGTCGAGCTGCTCGCTCTGGTCTATGGCTTGGACGACGCCCCCCACCCCCCCCCTTGCGTCTTCCACCAGACGGCTCGCGGCCACACGGCGCAACAGAGGCATCAGAAGGCCAGCGTGGAACCTCCCTAGTTTTACGACCGACGGGGGGAGGTGCGTCTTCAAGTGCTTGTCGAGGTCGACGACTGGTTGATTGCTGCGTTTCCTGAGATCGCCGAGAATAGGACCCCCATTCCCCCCGGCGGCTCAAGTTCGGAAAGTTAGCGAAGGTGGGCCAACAATAGGACAGCGCACGCGTCGAATGCTGGATCGGGCGCTGATCGACAGGGACAAATACATGTTTAAGAACCTCTAGAAGATAGAGCTCCCTCGCGATCGACTTCCCAATCGCTCCAGGACTCTGCTGCCCCGCGAGTTTGAACAGCCCCGGTCCCTGATATATCGCCTGAGGTGAGTTTGCAGGGAGTCCGCGCCGAGGCGGCTGGCATTGCTGGCCTCTCCTCGGCCAATCAGACATGCATTGGCGACACTATGGAAGCCGATCGGCTGGTCGAGCATTTCCGGAACACGGCCCAGATTCTTGCGATTGTCTGGCCCTTCTCGGCCAGGTCGGATGGCCTCTGCAACGGCAAGTGGCTGCGGCGGTGGGGGGTCCGACAGCATCAAGGCGCAACAGGCGTGGCAGGTCCACGCTGTTGGCGCGCCCATCCAGGACAGAAAGCTTTCCAGAGTCACGCCGATCGCCTGGAGGCCCAGTCGGGTTCGCAGGCAGGCCCCTCCACTTTTGGAGCAGGGGTTTTGGATCTTTCAGGGGCGATCGCGGAGGTCGAGTGGCTTCAAACGTGGCTCTTGGGCGTCACCCAGGGAGGGCTTCTGACCGAGCATTGGCGAAATTCTACGTGCCCTTTGACTGCCGTCGTCCGCAGGGATTGCCAGTTTAGCGTTCAGCCCCTGAACATCCCTTGCAATGTCGACGCAAACGACTGATTTGACACACCTGACAAGGAGACGAGCGGATCGAAGGCTGTCCGCCGCATAACCGTTGAGCTCGCGGTGATAAGACCAGCGATGACCAGAGTCGGCAGTCAGGGTGCCACATCCTGCCATGACAGTCGGTCCGCTCACCGAGTCAGATACCCAGAAGGGTAACATGGCTCAGTTGAAGAGAGATCACTCACGAGCAATCTCAGCCAAGCACGTGGCAAAAATACACGGCGAAGTACCAGATGAATCAGGTCACCGACAAGGTCGGAGCACGGGTCGGCCCTCTTAGCCTTCGCAGTAGACGAGACCCCAGGTCCCTTCCACGGTGGTTGGTGGTGGTGGTTCCCCGGTCGGCATTTGTTTTTCCCCATATCCTAAGGATTGGGGTTCTTGTTCCCCATATCCTAAGGATCGGGGTTCTTGTTATTACTCTGACGCCTCCCACTCCTCCTCCTCCTTCTTCCTCCCGCTCGCGCCTCCCCCCTCCCAATGATAATCACCAGATAAGACAAGACAAGATAAGATACTACAAGATAAGATAAGATAGCACAAGGTATGATAAGAAGAGATTTCAAGATAAGATAAGATAAGTTAAGCTCACACTCACACTCTCTCACGATCACAAAACGCTGCCAGGGGCATCATTTGGGAGCCCCAAGGGGGAGCCACCCTGGCTGATCTCACGAGCCCGTTCGCGCCGATTTTGGTGGGACGTCTCAGCTAGAATTGCCGTTTGGCGCCCCCAACATGTATCTCTTGAGAGCCTCATGGTCACAAAACGCTGCCAGGGGCATCATTTGGGAGCCCCAAGGGGGAGCCACCCTGGCTGATCTCACGAGCCCGTTCGCGCCGATTTTGGTGGGACGTCTCAGCTAGAATTGCCGTTTGGCGCCCCCAACATGTATCTCTTGAGAGCCTCATGGTCACAAAACGCTGCCAGGGGCATCATTTGGGAGCCCCAAGGGGGAGCCACCCTGGCTGATCTCACGAGCCCGTTCGCGCCGATTTTGGTGGGACGTCTCAGCTAGAATTGCCGTTTGGCGCCCCGAACATGTATCTCTTGAGAGCCTCATGGTCACAAAACGCTGCCAGGGGCATCATTTGGGAGCCCCAAGGGGGAGCCACCCTGGCTGATCTCACGAGCCCGTTCGCGCCGATTTTGGTGGGACGTCTCAGCTAGAATTGCCGTTTGGCGCCCCCGAACATGTATCTCTTGAGAGCCTCATGGTCACAAAACGCTGCCAGGGGCATCATTTGGGAGCCCCAAGGGGGAGCCACCCTGGCTGATCTCACGAGCCCGTTCGCGCCGATTTTGGTGGGACGTCTCAGCTAGAATTGCCGTTTGGCGCCCCCAACATGTATCTCTTGAGAGCCTCATGGTCACAAAACGCTGCCAGGGGCATCATTTGGGAGCCCCAAGGGGGAGCCACCCTGGCTGATCTCACGAGCCCGTTCGCGCCGATTTTGGTGGGACGCCTCAGCTAGAATTGCCGTTTGGCCTCCCCAACATGTATCTCTTGAGAGCCTCATGGTCACAAAACGCTGCCAGGGGCATCATTTGGGAGCCCCAAGGGGGAGCCACCCTGGCTGATCTCACGAGCCCGTGACGAGAGAGAGAGAGAGAGAGAGAGAGAGAGAGAGAGAGAGAGAGAGGAAGCGAGAGAGAGGGAGAGGAGAGAGAGAGAGAGAGAGAGAGCGGAGAGGAGAGAGAGAGGGGGAGAGAGGAGACAGGCGAGAGAAAGAGAGAAGAGAGAAGAGAGAGAGAGAGATATAGAGAGAGAAGAGGGAGAGAGGAGAGAGAGAGAGAGAGAAAGTGGAGAGAGAGGGGGGGGGGGAGAGAGAGAGAGAGAGAGTCAAGAGAGAGAGAG
>CAUYUJ010010657.1:257211-297211 GCA_963575745.1 Prorocentrum cordatum
CCCAATGATAATCACCAGATAAGACAAGACAAGATAATATACTACAAGATAAGATAAGATAGCACAAGATAAGATAAGGTAAGATAAGATATATGACAAGGTAGGATAATAGATAAGATAAGACAGCCTATGGAGTAATAAGATAAGACAAGATATGATGCGATGAGATGAGTTGATATATGATAAGCTAAGACCAGATAAGAGATTTCAAGATAAGATAAGATCACACTCTCTCATGATCACAAAACGCTGCCAGGGGCATCATTTGGGAGCCCCAAGGGGGAGCCACCCTGGCTGATCTCACGAGCCCGTTCGCGCCGATTTTGGTGGGACGTCTCAGCTAGAATTGCCGTTTGGCGCCCCAACATGTATCTCTTGAGAGCCTCATGGTCGCAAAACGCTGCCAGGGGCATCATTTGGGAGCCCCAAGGGGGAGCCACCCTGGCTGATCTCACGAGCCCGTTCGCGCCGATTTTGGTGGGACGTCGCAGCTAGAATTGCCGTTTGGCGCCCCCAACATGTATCTCTTGAGAGCCTCATGGTCACAAAACGCTGCCAGGGGCATCATTTGGGAGCCCCAAGGGGGAGCCACCCTGGCTGATCTCACGAGCCAGTTCGCGCCGATTTTGGTGGGACGTCTCAGCTAGAATTGCCGTTTGGCGCCCCCAACATGTATCTCTTGAGAGCCTCATGGTCACAAAACGCTGCCAGGGGCATCATTTGTGAGCCCCAAGGGGAGCCACCCTGGCTGATCTCACGAGCCCGTTCGCGCCGATTTTGGTGGGACGCCTCAGCTAGAATTGCCGTTTGGCCTCCCCAACATGTATCTTTTGAGAGCCTCATGGTCACAAAACGCTGCCAGGGGCATCATTTGGGAGCCCCAAGGGGAGCCACCCTGGCTGATCTCACGAGCCCGTTCGCGCCGATTTTGGTGGGACGCCTCAGCTAGAATTGCCGCTTGGCCTCCCCAACATGTGTCTCTTGAGAGCCTCATGGTCACAAAACGCTGCCAGGGGCATCATTTGGGAGCCCCAAGGGGGAGCCACCCTGGCTGATCTCACGAGCCCGTGACGAGAGAGAGAGAGAGAGAGCAAGAGAGAGAGAGAGAGAGAGAGAGAGAGAGAAAAGAAGCGAGAGAGAGGGAGAGGAGAGAGAGAGAGAGAGAGCGGAGAGAGAGAGAGGGGGAGTTGAGAGAGGAGACAGGCGAGAGAAAGAGAGAAGAGAGAAGAGAGAGAGAGAGAGAAGAGAGAAGAGAGAAGAGAGAGAGAGAGAGAGAGAGAGAGAGAGAGAGAGAGAGAGAGAGAGAGAGAGAGAGAGAGAGAGAAGAGAGAAGCGAAGAGAAGAGAAGAGAAGAGAGGAGAGAGAGAGAGAGAGAGGGGGGGGGAGAGAAAAGGGGAGAGAGAGGGGGGGGGAGAGAGAAGAGAGAGAGAGAGCGAGAAGAGAGAGAGAGAGAGAGAGAGAGAGAGCGAGAGAGAGAGAGCGAGAGAGAGAGAGAGAGAGAGAGAGAGCAGAGAGAGAGAGAAGAGAGAGAGAGCGGGAGAGAGCCAGGGAGAGCGAGAGAGAGAGCGAGAGAGAGCGAGTGAGAGCGAGAGAGAGAGAGAGGGCGAGAGAGAGCGACAGAGAGCGAGAGAGAGCAAGAGAGAGCGAGAGAGCGAAAGAGAGAGAGAGAAGAGAGAGAGAGAGAGAGAGAGAGAGAGAGAGAGAGAGAGATAGAGAGAGAGAGAAGAGAAGAGAAGAGAAGAGAGAGAGCGAGAGAGAGAGAGAGGGAGAGTGAGAGAGAGAGGAGAGAGCAGAGAGAGAATAGAGAGAAGAGAGAGAGGAGAGAGAGAGAGAGAGAGAGGCAGAGATAGAGGCAGAGAGAGAGAGGCACAGAGAGAGAGGCAGAGAGAGAGAGAGAGGCAGAGAGACAGAGGCAGAGAGAGAGGCAGAGAGAGAGAGAGAGGCAGGGAAAGAGAGGCAGAGACAGAGAGAGGGCAGAGAGAGAGAGAGACAGAGAGAGCAGAGAGAGCAGAGAGAGAGGCAGCTCAGTCACACTTAAATCCAGATTCGTCCTCACCGAGTCCCACCACCAAGGGAGCGCCAGCAAGGAGATGCACATATGGGGATCCCCACGCAGTGAATAATTTTTATGTTTTTCTGTTTCTCTCTCTCTCTCTCTCTTTCTCTCTGTTGTTTGTTCATTGTGTTCTCTCTTCCTTTTCCGGTTTAATTGCGCGAGAGATTTCGAGTTGTCATTCCACGCGCGTGGCCGGCACGAGGTGCAGTTTTGAATGGCCGGACCTTTGTCGGCCACTGCTCATGTTTTGTCATGTCATGTTTGAAGTGCCGGGGGATGCCACTCTTCGCACGCAGTTGACCACTTCAAAGTTCAGAAATTGGGAATGAGTGGCGATGCGGAGTCTGGCTGTGTGAGTTTTGAAGTGTTACTTGTATACATTTGTTGCACAACAGGAGTGTGCATCTGCCACAGCCATTTGGGCGCGAGGCACCTCGGTATGCTGGTTTGTCCGAGAGCTTTACTACTGTTGCCACCGAGTCATCCACATCGGTCAGGGCCCTGGGAGCAGTTGGACTCATATACGATGAGCGGCTTGAATAAGGAACACTTACTTTTCAAAAGGGGCTCGGTCGTTCCTTAGGTTTTACATCCGTTATTTACAGTTCCTTATGCGTTATCTATTATCTATCGTTCCTTATGCGTTATTCCTTGGGATAAAAAGGGGCTTCCTTCCTTATTTATGTTTCCTTAGGTCAGGCCGATGACTGTACCGTCTCATTTATGCCCAGAGTTCCCAGAATTCACTCCCAGCCCCGTTCCTGCTTGCCACGAAGGACAGAGGGGGGCGCCCCTGCAGGCAACGGCGGGTCCCGGAACCCGTCTGGGCCCCCCGCGGGGCCAGCTCCTCCGCCCGAGCCGCTCTGTGGACGGCCCCATGTGGCCGGTGTCTGGGGCAAGGTCAGGGAGAAGGAGGAAGACAATTTCGTTGGCGACGCGAGGTCAGGGATAAAACGACGCGAAGATCGGGGCAAAAACGGATCGGGATAACTCGAAATCTCTGAGAATCGGCGGGTTTAGAGGATGTGTTGGGCGCCGCGGCCGCTCCAGAGCGATTTATCCCGATCCTAGCCCTGTTTTAAGGGAGAAGGAGGAAGACATTTTCGTTGGCGCTTTTGAGGTTGGAGATGTTCGGACATGGTCGTTGGTTCTCGTCGGCATTCCAGTGTCGGGATGCCCTCCAGCGGCTGCGCCTCGCCGAAAAGGTCCCGGGGGTGCCCAGATCGTCCCGACAAGGCGCTGGAGCCCCGAGTTATGGCCCGAAAACCAAACGGGTAGGCTCAGGGTGGGATGCAGTGAACATCGACCCCCTACTTCGCCCATGCACCGCCGCGAGGGGGCCAACATCCCCACCCCGCCCAGGAGCCGGCGCACGCGCCATCGGTGGCCTATCGCCGCTCTATCGCCGATTCCACGGCGATGTTCCCCACACACACACACACACACACACACACACACACACACACACACACACACACACACCCCTGAGCTGGCCCCCCCTTACCGTTGCCCCACAGTGGAGGCCCCAAGAGCGCGGTGAAAGAGTCTGGTCGATCGGCGATACATCACCGATAGACCGGCGATGCATCGCCGATGGATCGACGGTTATTCCCATTTCCCCCCCGCGCCTCTCTCTCTTTGAGTCGGTCCCCCTGAAACGCTGCCCCTTGGTGGAGGCCCAAAGGCGGCGGAAGAGTGCTGGGCCGGGACACCTCTTTTCCAGGACCTGCCTCCCCTACCAAGGTGGGGGGGGTAGGGATCGGGGGCCCCAAACGTTGTGGTGACCGCACAGTGTGGCGAGTCAGTGGGGATTCGTGGTCACCGCACTGCTTTGCGACTCGGGTTCTTCTCCGATGACAATTCGGGCGACCGGGGCCTCCAGATTCCCAAGACCGTGCGGTGACGGAGCAGACGGTGAGGTCTCTCGGGGTTCCGAGGCCACCGCGCGGTCTGTCACCACACGGTTTGGGATCCCCAAGAGGGAGGGGGAGGAACGGTGTGGGATGAGGGCGAGGATGAGCTCTTCGGGGAACCTCCTGAAGGCCAGACGTGCTCCGGACCTCAGGGGACTGTGTGTACACATGTGCTTCTCGAACCTCGACAGAGCACTGCGCACTGCAGAACCGCCAACGAATGATGAATGGTTGCCCATCCGTGTCCAGAATCCCGCTCGCCCATCCGGGTCGATAATCCTGCGCCCAGACGAGCGAGAGGGAGGACGAGGAGAGGGAGGACGAGGAGGAGGAGGAGGAGGAGAAGGAGGAGGAGCACGAGGAGGAGGAGGCCGCCCCACACCCGTTCGGGTCCACGCCAGCGTGGATTAAATCAGGGATCCGTGGCTCTGGCGCCTGGGCGCCGGAGCCGTGGATGGGGGAAGGCACTCCCCGAAAATTGAAGCCACTGCCGCCTCACCGGGCGGCGGAGGACGACGATCCTGCACGGAAACGGGGCTCGCCACTACAGTCGGGGCCCTGAAGAAGGAACCCTTTTCGTTGGGGAGGGGCTCCGCGTTCCTTAATTGTTTCGCAGCTTGCCTCAGGTTTTCCTTATGTTTTCGACCGGAAATCGAAGGTTAACTTATGGAAAAAAGGGGCCTCGTTCCTTATTTAGGGTTCCTTAGGTCAACGCCCCGACTGTACTCCACGCTGCTGTCATTCGTGTTTCCCTGACCCGCCAGCCGGCCCGTGCCCGTGGCTCCCCGAAGGCACTGCGGCGCCGATGGGCGGCGCAGCGGCGGGCCCCCCCCCCGCGGAGCGCCGCGGGGCCCTGGAGGGCCGGCCGGCCTCCCTCGACGGGGGCGCCTTTCGCAGCCCGACGAGGGGTGCGAGGAGCGCGCAGGAACCTGGCGCGCGCGAGGGGAGAGGGGCGAGAAAGATTACCTCGTGACGCACCCAACCCATGTGCATCCAGTGAGAAAGAAGAGGTGGCCCAAACTCGCCAGGACAGTGACAGGACAGACGCCGTTATACGTTGTGCAAGCTGCATGGGATGCGGTCACGTGGCACGATTCACTGGACAACAGCAGCAGGACGAGGGGCGAGGGCCCAAGCTTGAGGACGACATTGGGGCGGGCACGAACGGCAGGAGAAGGACACGCGTGGGGCTGAACCGTCGGCGCGGCAGCAGCAGAGGGAAGATGGCAGGGGGCAAAGGACGACGACGAAAGTGACGGGATGAGGCCGAAGAGTGTTGTTTTTTTTGCCTGCAGCGCGCTAAAAAAGTAGCGCTGCCTGCGTCATGTCGCCGCGGCGCTCGACAAAATTATTCGACCTGCTTGTAGTTAGTGCAAAGAGCCAACGAGGCCTAGCTCGCCCGCCAGCTTCCCTGCATCCTTCATTGTTCCACGCGGGAGCTAAACGTCTGCAGGCGGCTGGCGACAGCGCCCCGCTGGACCCCCCAGCAGCTCTCGAAAGTGGCGACAGTTTGGCAGATCGCAGCCCCCCGAGGGTGGCGAGGTCTCACCTGGGTGTGGGTGGTGCCTCACTCCGCTGGACGCCCGAGCAGCTTTCGAAAGTGGCGACAGTTTCGCAGATCGCAACCCCCCAGGAACGGCCAGGTCTTATCTGGTCTGGCTGGCGCCTCACGGCGTTGAACCCCCCAGCAACCCTCGAAAGTGGCGACAGCTTCGCATACGTATCGCAGCTTCCCAGGGATGGCGAGATATTATCTGAGTCTGGGTGGTGCCTCACTCCGCTGAACCCAACAGGCTTCGAAAATGGCGACAGTTTCGCATGTCGCAGCGCCCAAGGCCTGCGAGGTTTAGTATGAGTCTAGGCGGTGCCTCATCTTGCTGACCCCCACCAGCCCGTCAAACTGGTGACAACTGCAGATCGCAGCCCCCCAGGGATGGCGAGGTCTAGTGTGAGTCTGGGTGGTGCCTTACCCCGCTTACCCTACCAGCAACCTTCCTAAGTGGTGACAATTTCGCAGATCGCAGCCCCCGAAGGACGGCGAGGTCTAGTCAGAGCCAGGGTGGTGCCTAACTCCGCTGAACCCCCTGCAGCTTTCGAAATCGGTGACAGTTTCGCAGATCGCAGCCCCCCAGGGATGGCGAGGAATAGTGCGATGTTCGGTGGTGCCTCACTCCGCTGGGCCCCCCAGCAGCTTTCGAAAGTGGCGACAGTTTCGCAGATCGCTGCCCCCCAGGGGGCCTGGGTGGTGCTTTACTCCGCTGAACCCAGCTGCCCTCGAAAGTGGCGACGGCATCGCAGGTCGCAGCCCCCCCGCCCGAGCATCCAATCGGAGGAGGGGCCCGCATCTGGCGGCGATCTGCAACAAAAGGTAACAGGCAGGAAGGAAGAGGAGAGGAGGAAAGAAACTGGAAGGAAGGAAGGTGTGCGACCGCAGTGCTCTGTTCAAAACGAGTACCGAACGCAAGGGGGGTGGGGAAAAGCCTGTTCGCGGGTGAAAGGGAGGGAAATTGAGAGAGAGAGAGGGGCCAGAGGCGAGAGAGAAAGAGAGAGCGAAACAGAAAGAGAGAGAGAGAGAGAGTGAGAGAGCAGCTCCAGAGTATGCCGCGTGGGGGGGTTGGGGGGTTGTCGAAGACGGGAAAACGCATGAAGTTAAAAATCCGGCGGTCCGCACGGAGTGCCTGGACCAGTGTTTGGTCCCCTTGGCGGCGCCTCCGGCGCCGCCCCTGGCGCGTTCTGCGCGCCAGGGTGGGGTCAAGCGCCGATCCACGAACTACGCGGGAAGTTCCGACAGTTTTATGTTTATACCGTGCTGCGCGAAGCTCCGAAAGTTTATGCGTGTGCTGTGTGTTTTGTTTGTTCTAGGGAGCGAGAGAAACAGAGAGAGAGAGAGAGAGACAGAGATACAAACAAACACAGAAAACTGTCGAACCATTTGCAGTTGTGGATATCGCCATTGTGAAAATTGGTTTCGGTGAAACTCCCTATGAGGCCATGAAGTGCTGCACTGGGTGGGGGGGACGCATGCGGGCGGTAGCACTGGGGCCGTCGGTGGAGCTCCCTATGGGGCCACGAAACGCTGTAGTGGGGGGGGAGGAACCATGCGGGCGGTAGCACCGGAGCCTTCGGCGAAGCTCCCTACACAGCCACGAAGCGCTGTACTGGGTGTGTGGGGGACGCACGCAGGCGGTCCCATTGGGGGCTTCGGTGGAGCTCCCTGTGGGGCCACGAAGAGCCGTATTCGGTGGGTGAAAACGCCCAATTGGGTGTGTGGGACGCACGCGGGCGGTCCCACTGGGGGTTTCGGTGGAGCGCCCTATGGGGCCACGAAACGCTGCACTGGGCGGGTGAAAATGCCAAATTGGAATTGCACATGCTGATGGTACTCTGTACTTGAGGTGCGACCCACTTGCCACAGTTGCCCCACTTGCCCCACTTGGGTGAGTGGGGCGAGTGAGCGATCTGTTGAAGGAGTGGGCCGAGCAGGGCAAGTGGAGCAAGTGGGGCAAGTGGGGCGGGCGGGATTCAAGTTCGATCCCCTCTGCGCGAACAGGTGGTCAAGCTCCATGGCCGCCAATTGCAAAAACTTGTTTTGTAGGCGGCGGTAGCCCAAACGATCGGCGATCGCCTTCGCCGCTTCGGCTCTTCCATCATTACTCCCCCCTCCTCCTTCCCCCCTCCTTCCTCCCTCCTCCATCCTCCTCCCCCTTTTTCCATTATGATTCCTGCCCCTGTCTACTTCCTGTTCGTCCTTTCTCCTCCTCACACACTCCCTCCCCCCTCCATCCATACTTATCTTTCCCATCCCCTTCTTCCTACCTTCTCCATCCGTCCACCTTTTCCATCACGATCTTGTGATTGGTCCCTTTGTTGGCGGCGGTCGCCTGGACGACCGGTGATCGCCATCGCCGCTTCGGTTCCCCGTTCTCCTCTTTATCCTCAGCCTACTCCATCGCTACTTCCCTCCCACCTCCTTCTCCCCCTCCTCACCCCTTTTCCCCACGTCCTCCCTCCCCCGTCCACTGCCATGCTCCAGGACTTGTGACAGCTCCCCTCCTCCCCCACCCCCCTGGTCCATCCTCCTCCTCACCCCTCCTTCATCTTGGCTCATGTCCCTTATTTTCCCTGTTCGTCCTCCTCTCCTCCCTCTCTCCCTCCTATCGTTCACCCTTTTTCCTTCCTCCTGTCCCTCTTCCACCGCCCTTGTTTCCTTTCACCTTCTCCCTGAGGGCCTTGTGATAGGTCCCCTCCTTCCCCTGCCTCCTCGTCCGTCCTCTTGCTCCTCGCTTCCGTAGCGAGTGGTAGTTCGAGCTTCTAGGCCATAGTTGGGTGCGCCCGGGAATCATGTCTATCATGCGGTGCCCCAACCCCGGCTGCCCGTGGCAAGTTGTTCTTCGCATCGTGGTTTTCAGGCGGCACGTCGGCCGCCGCAAGGTGTTGTGCGCGACGCGGTGGGATTGTATCCGGACCTGTTTCTCTGAGGGCGACGTGCGCCTGCGGAGTCCGAACATCCCCGCGTTCATGGGCGGGCCGCCTTCGACCCACAAGAGCAGTTTGCGGGGATGGAGGCGTTCAGAGCCTTTTGGCGGGAAGGGGAGCTCGTGGCCTCGGCGGGCCGCGCGTTCCCTTTCTCGGCGGCTTCGGGCATCGGCCGCCTTGCCCCTCCCCCCCAGCACTTTTTGCGCAAGCGCGGCGGATGGATGGGCCGTTTCGCGGGGCCGAGCGAGGAACGCCACTGGCCCGACGGCTTCGCGAGCGGCATGCTGTCCGCCGCGCTGCAGGCAACGGAGGACTTCTCGAGGAAGCCCCAGAAGCGGACAAGTACTGGGCGCAGAAGCTCCTTTTCAGCGACGCGGGCATCAGTCGCTTCGCCAACCTGGCAATGCGATCGGCGCACTTCGATTCCAAGCGGCGCCGACAAGCCGACCAGGTGCTGCTGCGATGTCCACGAGATGGCCGTGGCGCTCCGGACTCGCCAGGTCCACGCCCACCACGGGTTCCACATCTCTCGGGCGGCGTCGGCGCCGACGGGCGGCGGCGGCGGCGCCGCGCCGCCCTCCGACGCAGGCTGCTGCCCGCCAGCGTCATCCGAGGGCTCCGGGATGGCGACTCGGCAGTTCGAGGCGTCTTTGACGAAAGAGAAGCGGTTGAAGCGCGCCGTTCTGAAGCGGCCCGCGAGCGGAGTTGAGTCGACCGACGAGCCGCGCATTGCCGTGAAGGTGGCGTTGAAGAACAAGCGGGTCGCCGGTGCGTTGCAGGCCTTGAAGAGAGCCCTGATGGCGCTTCGCGACGTCCACTTCGCAACCTTCGCGGAGCCACCGGCTAAGAAGCAGAATGAGGATGGATGGCCAGTGATCTGCTTCAAGAAGTTGACGTGGGCCGCTACCCACAACGATTCGCAGTCGAGGGAGGCGGCAGAGCAGCTGCGTCTAAGCGCGGACAACTTCGACGCGTGATGGCGGGCTGCCACGGGCAGCGCAGCTGCCGCGTGCATGGATGCGAGGACAGGTGCGGCACGCCCGCTTTGGGCATGAATCGGGGCGAGGGCACCTGATCGTCTTGACACTTGAGTTCCGAGAGGCGGGGCATCGCCAAACAACTATCGGAAGGTCGCAGGCGGCGCGCGCCGTCCGTTCCAGCGACCGCCGTTTACAAGAACTCAGTTTCTTGTTTTCGGCGGCCCCCGCACGCTGGGCCGACCCGTCACTGGCCAGTCGAAGCCTGGCCAAGCGGTCGCGGAGAAGCGTTTTCCCCCAATCCTTTTCGCCCACTTGCCCCATTTGTCCCGCTTGCCTTGGTCGCGCGAGCGCGGCGCGGTTGAGCAAGTGGGCCGCGTGGAGCGCGCGAGGCAAGCGGGGCAAGTGAGGAAAACGGGGCAACGGGGGCAAGTGGGGCAAGTGTGCAGCAAGAGGGTATGTTTGTAGCAAGTGGGGCAAGTGGGCAGGTGGGAAGCGTGCAAATAGTATAGCGATACCACGTGCGCGGGCACTGCTAATTGGGCTTCGGGGCGCATGCGGGCGGTCCCACTGGGGGCTTCGGTGGAGCACCCTATGCGGCCACGGGACGCTGTATTGTGGGTGTAAATACCAAATTGAGCGCGTGGGACGCACGCGGACGGTCCCATGGGGGGGTTCGGAGAAGCTCCCTACAGGTCCACGAAACGTGGCAGTGAATAGGAAAATGCCAAATTCTTGCTTCCGGGACGCACGCAAACGCTCCCACCAGGGGGTTCGGGGGAGCTCCCTATGGGGCCTCGAAACGCTGTACCGGGCATGCGAAAATCCCAAATTCGGCTTCCAGGGCGCACGCGGGCGGTCCCAGTGCGGGCTTCGGTGGGGCTCCCTATGGGGCCGCGAAGCGCTGTACTGGGTGGGCGAAAATGCCAAATTGGGCGTTTTGGACGCTTTCGCGCTGTCCCACTGGGGGCTTCGGTGGAGCTCCCTAAGGGGCCACGAAGCGCTGTACCGGGTGGCCGAAAATGCCAAATTGGGTTTCCGGGGCGCATGCGGGCGGTCCCACTGGAGGTTCGATGGAGCCCCTTTTCTGGGGCCACGAAACGTATCGGGTAGGTGAATATGCCAAATTGGGTTTCCGGGACGCATGCGGGCGGTCCCTACTGAGGACTTCGGTGGAGCTCCCTATGGGGCCGCGAAGCGCTGTAATGGGTGGGCGAAAATGCCCAACTGGGAGTGTGGGACGAATGCGGGCGGTCCCACTGGGGGCTTCGGCGGAGCTCCCTACGGGGCCACGAAGCGCTGTATCGGGTGGGTGAAACGCAGGGAGGAGGGGGAGGAAGGAAGGAGGGAGGAGGGACGCGGGGACCGTCTCTTCAAAACGAGGGCCCAAAACCACAGGATGGCTCGGAATAAACAGCGAGGAAAAGAGAAAAAGAGAGAGAGAGAGGGATAATAACAAAAAAGAACAGGCGAGGAGAGGCGACAAAGATAGCGAGCGAGAGAGAGAGAGAGACATATCTATATATATATATATATAGAGAGAGAGAGAGAAAAAAAAAAAAAAAAAAAAAAAAAAAACAAAAGAGAGAGAGAGAGAGAGAGAGAGAGAGAGAGCGAGAGCGAGAGAGCGAGAGAGAGTTAGAGAGAGAGACAGAGCGAGACAGCAAGCGAGCGAGCGAGAGAGACTAACTCCAGCACGTGCCGCTAAGGGTCGTCGGGGCGTCGCTCCCCCCTCCCCCCGCCCGGGCGCCCACGAGGCTGGAGAGCCAAGCCCGCGCAGGGGGCGCTCCGAGGGCGAGAGGGAAGCCGAAGGAGGAGAAGGAGGAGGAGGAGGAGAACGAGGAGGAGAACGAGGAGGAGAACGAGGAGGAGAACGAGGAGGAGAACGAGGAGGAGAACGAGGAGGAGAACGAGGAGGAGAACGAGGAGGAGAACGAGGAGGAAAACGAGGAGGAGAACGAGGAGGAGGAGGAGGAGAAGAGGAGAGGAGGAGAAGAGGAGAAGAGGAGAATGAGGAGAAGAGCGAAGAGGACGAGAAGAGGAAAGAGGAGAAGAGGAGAAGAGGAGAAGAGGAGAAGGAGAGAGAGAAGAGGAGAAGAGGAGAAGAAGAGAAGAGGAGAAGAGGAGAGAGGAAAAGAGAGAGGAGGAGAAGGGAGAAGAGAGAAGAGGAGAAGAGGAGAAGAGGAGGAGGAGGGGGAGGAGGAAGGGGAGGTAAGGAGAGAGAGGAGGAGGAGGAGGAGAGGAGGAGGAGGAGGAGGAGGAGGAGAAGGAGGAGGAGGGGAGCTGTCGCGGCCAGGACCCTGGCGGCCGGAGCCCAGGCCTCCCACATCGGGTTTGGCGTCATTGCGATGAGGGCATCGGCTGCAGGATGATTTTACCCCAGAAGTATTTGCTCGTCGAGTCTACGAGAAGCGCGCAGCATGTTCGGAGATGATTCGGCCACCATTTCCACGCACGTTGCGTTGATTCCACGAACCAAACTAACTTCTGGGATGAATCAATAGTGTTGCCGATCCCCTACTCGCACCCTCGAAACCGATGTTAAGGATGGGTCACCTTCCCAAGGGAACCCTTGCATCCGTGTCTCTTCGGTCCGTCCTGAACCACTCTCGATGACCAGCCCCGCTCGAAAGACTTCGACATGGGCGTCGAATGGGCTTGCATCTCATCGCGTTTCCTTCCTGACGCGGACCCTGGCAGCCAGAGTCCAGGCCTCTAAAATGGGATGTTGTTACGGTAGGTGCACGTGGCGATGGCGCACCGGCGACGCTGACGAAGGCAGTCGAGGTTGAATTTCGCGCATGACAGAACGACGCGAAAGCATTGAGGGTCACGGTAACGCCACAGGACCCGACGCAATTCAACCTTCAAAGATCGACGCGGTGTCAAGCATTCTTGCGCGCGTCGACGCCCCACGAGCTCGCCGTGAGTGTTCCGACGGGTCCTCTGCGAAGGTCCTCCTCGAAGGGCCAGCGTGCCAAGCGCGCCAGCCACCAGTCTTCGGGCCGCCCTCCGGGGCGAGGACAGCTGCTCTGCTTTCACGGCGCCAGAGACGGGGGCACAGCAAACGGGGGAACAGGGAACGCCGATTTCCACGTTTGGTTACAGTCGGGGCGCTGAAGAAGGAACCCTTTTCGTTGGGGACGGGCTCGGTGTTCCTTGATTGTTTCACAGCTTGCCCTAGGTTTTCCTCAGGTTTTCGATGGGAAATCGAACCCTCACTGATGGGAAAAAGGGGCCTCGTTCCTTATTTAGGGTTCCTTAGGTCAACGCCCCGACTGTATGCCCCCGCTTAGCTAAACCCCCGTTTACGAAGCCCGGATGCTCTGCTCTCAGCAGTTAGGCGCATCTGATATCTCAAGGGCTTCGTCCTCTGCCGCCGGCCCCCCTATTACTAGTGCGGGCGGCTGCCCGGGGGTCTCCTTGGGGCGTATTGGGGGTCTCCTTAGGGCCTCTTGGGGGGATCTTGGGGGTCTCCTTGGGGCCTCTTCGGGGTCTCCTAAGGGCCTCTTGGAAACAATATGTTGGGTATCTTGGAGGTCTCCTTGGCATCTTGGGGGCCTCTTGGGGCAGCTGGGGACCACCTTGGGGCCTACTGGGGCCCTCTCGGGGCGGAAAGATAGAGTTTTCGGTTCGTGGACTTCCTCTTGGGCCTCTAGGGCCCTTTCGGGCCGTCTGGGGCGCCTCTTGAACCGTCTTGGGGCCCTCTTCGGCCGTCTTGGGGCCGTCTTGGGGTCCTCTTGGGCCGTCATGGGGGCTTCCTTCTAGGGCCCTCGTTGGGCGATCTTGGGAATCTCTGGGTCCGTCTCGGAGCGTCGGAAAGCCGAAAAGGCGAGAAGGCCCCCCCCCAAAAAAAACGTCACGGAAATCTTTGATTTTTGCTTCGTGGGGCCCTCTTGGGAGGCCTGCCTCTTGGAGGCCTCTGGGACCGTCTTGGGAGCATCTTGGGCCGTCTTGGGACCATCGTGGGACATCTTGGGGCCATCTTGGGCCGCCCAGCCGGCCGCACAGCGGGTACGACACGCTGGGACACGCGTAAAATTCGGTGGGTCCGAAGATGTCCTGGTCGGCCGAAGGCAGTTGCATGTGTGTACGGCAGTAAGTAATACGCAAACGGGGCATGATTGCATTATTCGGACGTCTGGGACGCGACTGGTGCTTGCTTGAGGACCGTCTGTGCGGTCATGTCTATGCTTCGATGCCCACAGAGAATCCGCAAAGTGCAAAATTGGAAAACCGGGCAGGGCAAGGAGAATGGCATGGGTGGAGGAGGAAGAGGAGGAGGAGGAGGAGGAGGAGGAGGAGGAGGAGGAGGAGGAGCATCAGCAGCAGGAAGGATTGAGAAGAAATGATTTGCGAAGGCCGAAGGACGAAGGCCTCAAGGAAGGGAAACGCAAACGAAGCACGAAGGACAAAGCACACAGGAGGAAGGAGGCAGAGAGGGGAAAGGAGGAGGGAGGACCACTGTGCTCTAAGCGTGGGTAAAGAAAGAGAGACAAGGGAGGAGGCATGAGGACGGAGAAGAGGGAATATGTACGAGGTGGAGGGGCAGAAGAGAGAAGGATGGAGGAGGACGAAGAGGAAAGAAGCAGTCGACAGACAGAAGAGGGTAGGAGGAGGAGGAGGAGGAGGAGGAGGAGGAGAGGAGGAGGATGCAAGGAGCAGGAGGAGGAGAGAGGAGGACAAGAGCCAGGAGGAGGAGGAGGAAGGGAGGAGAGTGGAGGGAGCAAACAGGAGGGGGGAAGGAGGAGGGCAGAAAGGAGGAGGAGGAGGATGAGGAGGAGGAGGAGGAGGAGGAGGAGGAGGAGGAGGAGGAGGAGGAGGAGCAGGGAGGAGGAAACTAAGAAGAGGGAGGAGGCAGGTGGGGGGCAGGCAGCCGCGCCGTGACCGCCACGAGCATCTCCCTCCACCCTCGCCCCCCTCCCGCCCCTCGGAGTTTTGGGGGGGGCCCTGCCCCCCCCCCCACACCCGCCAGGACGGGCCGAGGCCTTGGCAGAGGGAGCGCCCCGCTCCCCGCAGGAGTGAGAGGGCGGCGTGCGACGCCGGGGCCTCGCGGGCCTGCGCCGCTCTCCTCCTCCTCCTCCTCCTCCTCCTCCTCCTCCTCCTCCTCCTCCTCCTCCTCCTCCTCCTCCTCCTTCCTCCTCCTCTCCTCCTCCCTCCTCCTCCTCTCCTCCTCCTCCTCCTTCCTCCTCCTCCTCCTCCCCTCCTCCTCCTCCTCTCCTCCTCCTCCTCCTCCTCCTCTCTCTCCTCCTCCTCCTCCTCCTCCTCCTCCTCCTCTCCCTCCTCCTCCTCTCCTCCTCCTTCCTCCTCCTCCTCCTCCTCCTCCTCCTCCTCCTCCTCCTCCTCGCGCTCTCCGCTCCCCCAATCCTCCCGCCTCCCCAGCCGCGTCCTTCCCGTGCTCCTCCAGGCGTTCCCCCCCTCCCCCCCCCCAAACCTCCGCCCTCCCTCCGCGCGGGCAGACCGGCGCAAGAGAAAAGGGCGCGCGCCGCACGGCGCGGGGGTGGCCGCACGATCGGCCACGCGCACGAGGGGGGCAGGGGGAAGGGGCAAGGCTTCCTCGAAGCCCCCCCGTCGCAGGCCTTATCTGTGGATGTCAGGCCCACGCCTTCTAAGAAGCGGCCTCCTCCTAAGAAGCCGGCCCCCCTTCCCCCCGTTTCTTCAGGAGCGACAGAAGGACGTACACGTACATGAATCCACGCTTGTTTCGAGAGTACGACTTGCGCAAATGTTCGTATAACGCGGCCGGTCTCGCGGGTCGAGGGGCCGTGTTCATGTACATAGGTGGGCGCGTACGTCCTTTGTGGGCTCCCTATTTCTGCGCGCCGCAAAGGCATGAGGAAGAGGGAGCGAGTGGGGGCAAGGAGGGGGAAGGGTTCCCAGGAGAGGATGAGCATAAGGAGGGAGACTCAGGAAGGGGAGCGGGATGGGGAGGGGAGGGGACGGGGAGAGGGACGGAGGGAGGCACAGGGACGGGGAGTGATAGTTAATGCATAGGCGTGAAAGGGGAGGAGAAGAGGCGACGTCTCGTCCGTCCATCTCCTCAGTGCTCGGGAGGCGTTGGGCCTACGGGGACGAAGGGTGCATGGCAGCAGCTCCTCTGCTGCCATGGTGGCCTAGGCGCGAACGCTTCTTGAGGCGATCGCCCGCCCACGGGTCCCAGTTGGAGCTGCAGCGGGTCGCGCACCAGCGAAGGGCGAGGAGGAGGAGGAGGAGGAGGAGGAGGAGGAGGAGGAGTGCTGGCCCAGACAGCGGTGGCCATCCCTGGCGTTCCTCTCTCTTTTCTTGCGGGGGCCTCGCCAGAGGGTCCCTCCTCGCCACGGCAGGCCCCGCGCCGAGAGCCGCCCAGGCTGGCTCCCGGGAGGGCCGGGGCAGCTTCGAGCCGGGCGGGCCGAGCCACCGCTCCTCTCGCCGGGCCCTGCGAGGCCCCGCCCCGCCCCCCAGCTCCGCCGATACGGCGGGCCCCGCTGCGCGAGGGCCCCCCCCCCCCCCCCCCCCCCCCCCGCAGGCGACAGCGCGGGGGGGCGCCGGCCTCCCCAGCGGGGCGCTGCTTTCTGGCACGCTGCGGGCCGCCGGGCTCCTCCTCTCCTCCTCCTCCTCCTCCTCCCCTCCTCCTCTCCTCCTCCTCTCCTCCTCCTCCTCCTCCTCCTTAGCCCATATGCGCCACACACCGGATCGAGGCGCATGAGGAGGTCCCCTCAGAGCCCCGAATCATCAGGGGTAACTCGGGTCAGGGCCAACTCGGGTTCGCTTTTTCGGGGATCCGAGCCGAGTTGCCCTGGACCCGAGTTACCCGGAGAACTCGGGCGCCCAATGGGTCCCCGTCTCGTCGACGGCGGCGCGCGGAGCCGCCTCCCCACGGGCGGCGCCCGCCGCAGGGCCCCGCCGCTCTCCGCCGGCGCGGCGGGCCGCCGCGGCGGGCCCGGCGCCCGCGGGCGGCCGCCGCGCGCCCCTGCACTGCAGCAGCGGGGGCGGCCCCCCGCCCTGGCGAGCCCGACGCCTGCAGGCGGCCGCCGCGCGCCGGCCACGGGTTTCGATCCGCGCCCGCGGGTGCGGTGCGCAGGCGGCGGGTCGGCGCGGGTTCTGCCGCTGCGCGGCTGCGCCGCGCACCGGGGCGCCCGGGCAGCGCAGGGTCAGCGGTCCGGGCAGCGGTCCGGCGGTCCACTTCACGGTTGACCGCTCCGGGCATCTCAGGAGGGGGACAAACACACAGACACTATTGATCGGCAATTCACCGGAGAATATGGGAAGTGGGGGGGAACGGAAAGCCAGAAAATATCGGAAAATATTGGGAATCTTGGGATGTATGTTTTGTGTTTATTTATTTGCGCATCCTTTGGCCCCTTCAACAGTTGACCACTCCGGGCAACGCCGGGTTCGGCGCCACGGGCAGTGGTCCGGGATCCTCCCGCGCGACTGCGCAGGGCACTGCCAGGAAGGAGGGAGAAGGGAGGAGGGAGGAGGGAGGAGGGGAGCAGGAACGGAGGGAGAAGGGAGGAGGGAGAAGGCAGGAGGGGGAGGGAGGAGGGAGGGGGAGAGAGAGGAGGGAGGAGGAGGGGAGGAGAGGACGAGGACAGGGGGGGGGCGAGGAACGAGGGACAGGAGGGTAAGGGGAGGGAGGGAGGGAGGGAGGAGGGAGGGAGGGAGAGGGAGGGGGGGGAGGGAGGGATGAGGAGGAGGGGGAGGAGGAGGAGGAGGAGGAGGAGGAGGAGGAGAGGAGGAGGGGAGGAGAGGAGGAGGAGGAGGAGGAGGAGGAAGAGGAGGAGGAGGAGGAGGAGGAGGAGGGTGAGAGGAGAGGGAGAGAGAGAGAGAGAGAGAGGAGGGAGGAGGGAGGAGAGAGGAGAGGGGAGAGAGGGAGGGGAGCAGGAAAGAGGGAGGAGGAGAAGGAGGAGGAGGAGGAGGAGGAGGAGGAGGAAGAGGGGCAGAGGGAGGGAGGGAAGAGAGGGCTCCAAGAGATGGAGGGACGAGGGAGGAGGGGCCCGTGCCGGCGCCCAGGCGCTCGCCGAGGGCCGAGCCAAGGACGCCGCCGGCCGCGCCGTCCGCCGCCAGAGGAGGGGCGAGGAGGTGGGGCCTCTCCTCTCACCAGGGGCAACGAGGTTCGAGGCCCAGGGGGGGCATCTCAGGTCCAAGGGGTTTTCGAGCGCGCTCGCGGGTTCTCGTCGCTTCGGCTTTCAGCCTCGGGGTGCCTTCCAGTGGGTGCGCCCCGCCGAGAGCGTTCCAGGGGCGCCCTGTGCGACCCGGACGGCCGCGGAAGGCCCGAGTTATGCCCCGAATGCCACTGGGGACGCCCAGGTCGCCCATTGATCGCCGATGGGGGCCCGATAGCCCACCCCGCCCAGGATCGTGGGGACTCGGTGTGGGGGGCCTATCACCGATCGATCGGCGATGAATCAGCGATTCCAGGTCGACGTTCCCCCCCTGAGCCGAGCCCCCCCCCCCTACGTTGCCCCTCATGTCCTCCCCTCGTCCTACAGGGTGGTTGGTCGGGGTCGCGGTGTTTTTCGCCCGCCGGGCAGATTTCTCAGGCTCAGGTTACCTCCTCTTTCTGGCAGGCTTGATGCCCCAGGCGGCGCTGCGGTTCTGGACGAGCCCGCTCGCCCGATCCCGCACGCTCTCGGGGATGTGGGCAACGGCGCTGCAGGTCTCAGTGTTGCAGGTGGGGTTGGTTCGTGGCCAAGCCAATTGTAGGAGAGCGTGGTTCGCACTCTCCTACAATTCGCCGTGTCGTTTCTGCTCGACACAGTCGCGCATCTGGGATGTAGGAAAGTGTGGTTTGCGATGTCCTCCCGTTTGTTCTTCGCGAACTCGGCGTTGCAAACAAAAAATGTTCTCGACATCACCGTAGATGAACTAACGCCGCCTTTAGCGCGGCCTTGGTGATCGATCCCATCCGATCCATCAATCTCCATGTCCCGTTCCTCGCCCTCGGGAGGAGCCCCCTGTCGGGTCGGATGAGGGGGACCGGGAGCGGGGAAGGGCACGACATCTGCCTCTTCCGGCCCCGCCGCTGGGTGCATCCCTCGATAGGCTTGGCGCCTCCCGCGCTGGGCGGCGCCAGGAAACCGGAGCCGGGAGGGCACGGAAAACGGGTTGCGCGCGGCTGCTCCCCACCCACCCGCCCGCCCATCCCTTGCGGCCGCCCTGGCTCATCTGCTCTCCTCCGCCCAGAGCCGCGGGCCTGGCCCTTCCGCCGACGGCCCCTCCCGGGCGCCGTCCTGGCTGTCCTTCGGGGGGCACAGGATCACACGAGCACAGCCACTCGGCGGTGCGCGGAGAATGCTTGGATTGTGGCGCTAGACCCCCCTCCCTGGCGCGCGGAGCGCGCCAGGGGCGGCCGCCAGGGGGGTCCAGAGCCGATCCGCGACATCTGCGCGGACCTTCGAGCGGTCACGCTGACGTCATCGCTGAGTTCGCCAATCCTGTCCACAATCTTTTTTCTCCGCCCGCCGTCCTCCCTGTCCTCGCTTGCCTCCTCCTCGGAGGGCGGCAACCGTACACCTGCACCGATCCTGGCCAAGCCAGCAGGGGGTGCACACCGATCCTGGGCCCAGGATTGGCCTGGCTAGGATCTGCGTGGATGCACACAGTGGGGGCCCGTGCCAAGAAGCACCCTGCTTGCCTCCGGGGTGCCCTGGGATTCTTGGAATTTCGATGCTTTCGCTGCGAAAAGCGCGACGCTCCCACACCGAAAGTCCGTGCACGTCCTGGGGTCTCAGGGTTGGGCTTCTTGTGGACGGTGTCTTGTGGACTGGCCTCGACTGTATGCGGGATGAGGATGCAGAGACTGCCGAGAGTCCTGCTCACGCGGCGGCGCCCAGGATGAATCGGTCCCCCCCGCCCTCCTCGGGCGTGCGCCTGGACGGTCCACGGGCCGTGCGGAGCCGGAGCGAAGCGGATGCCGACGATGCGGAAGCTATCTTGTCAATCGTTCCCCCCGCATTCTTTCATTACAGTCGGGGCCTTGAAGAAGGAACCCTTTTCGTTGGGGAGGGGCTCCGCGTTCCTTAAGTGTTTCGCAGCTTGCCTCAGGTGTTCCTTATGTTTGCGATCGGAAATCGAAGTTTAACTCATGGAAAAAAGGGGCCTCGTCTTTCTTTAGTTTGGGTTCCTTAGGTCAAGCCCAGGACTGTAATCGACACCTTACATCAGTTGGCGTCCTCCTCGCGGGGAGCGCCACAGTAGTGAGAAGAGGAGTGCTGGCTGGTTTGAACGACATGCACGTGTGTGTGTGGTACTGGCAGGTTTCGAAGCATCAGGCGTTGCCGCCGCGGCCGCTGCAGTGTCGTCGTTGTTCTGAGTACCAGTGTGAATGGTGCGCGCTGCTCACAGTGACAACCACACAGCTCCAGCGCGGGGGCCTCGAGCAGTGCCCCCCGGCAACCGATGGCGAGATGCAATGTCCGTGGTCCGATCTGTGGGGTGCGGTCGGTGGGGCGCAATCGATGGGTCTCGAAGCGTGCGGGGCACCACAGGGTACCGAGGGTGCCGACGCACAGGGCACCGACCAGCGGGCACCAGCCACATGGCATGGATCGGGAACGGCTGGCTGGGACGCCGAAGGTCCGCCACAGGGCACCAGCGCACAGGGCACGAGCCACAGGGGAGCGACCAGAACGACCGATGGCTCTGCACAGGGCCAGTCTCGTGGGGACCAAGTATAAGCCATTGAGTGTATGGACCGCTTGGGAAATATCACTGAGTGAAGAACGGTGTAGGGTAAGTTGTTCCCCGACCAGGAGTGCGCTACCCCCACTTGCCACCGTAGGGGAACTTCCCAGCCGCTCTGGGACAGGCGTCCCTGATGGCAGAACAGCTAGTTTCATCCAGCTGCTTGCGACAAACCCGGCCACCGTGCCTCAGCCTCAGCGTAACAGGAAGAAGTTTGAATTCTTAACGCTTCGCCTAACCCTAGCAGTCCATCCAGGAACGATGCCCAGGGAACTGCCCTTGTCGGGGGAGCATGACATCATTTGGAGAGCTCGGGGAGCCCCCGAGGCCACAGGCTTCTTGGATGCCTCTCGGAGCATTTCAGGAGATCTCCCGGGGTCTCTTGAGGACCTCCTGGCGGCTCTTGGGGGGCTCTTTGGGAGGCCTCTTGGGGCGTCTTAGGCCCCTCCTTGGCGGATCTTGGGGGCCTCTAGGGGCGGGCGCCTTGGGGGATCTTGGAGGCCTCTTGGGACGTCTTGGGGGTTCCTTGGCGATCTTCAGACCCTCTTTGGGCGTCTTTGGTGCCTTTAGGGGGCCTCTCGGGCGCCCCTCGGGGGGGCCAGCTTTGGCCCCCGTCAGGAGGCCTGTTTCGACCCCCGTCAGGAGGGGGGGTCGGCTTTTTATTGCTGTATATGTAATATGGTGTTGATGATTGCCGAACATCGGCTCCAGAGAGAGGGAGTGATGTTCTATTGATGCGTGCTTCGAGGGGGTGTCGGCCCTAGGAAACACTAAACAACCTCACCAGACAACAAAGGAGCATTCTAACATGCCCACTGAGCAGGCACGGTGGCGGATACCGTCTTTTGCCTTTTAAGAATAATCGAAAGGTTGCCACCTCTGCCGCGACCTCATTCAGCGGAATCTGGATGCACGCGGTCAGCGGCGAATGGTTGCCGTCGGGTTTCCAGCGGGGCGCACGCGCCTTGTGCCAGCTCTGCCTTGTAATGGTCGTAAGTTCTCCTTGGAGCCCAGGGTGGCATGCTCCAGGCTTCGAAGAAGGCTACGCGCCAATCCCCAGGAGTCTACGAGAGTCGCTGTCATAATGGTTCTGGCTCTACACACTGCCGGGGCCTTTATTATTCGTACTTGGTTAGGACCATCAAGAACTTGAGAGCACTCCATTACGTGCGAGAAGCACGGAGGCGGAAATGTGTGCCTCCTCCAATTTATTTGCGTGTTCCTCTCTGCAGGACACCGAGGTCGTAAAGCTGAAGGAGAGGTTGGTCGTTGTGGAGAGGGAGAGAGAACTGCTGGAGAAGGAACGGATGGTGGCGGAGGGCCTAGTTGCCCGCGCTGGATGTGCAGGTGGAGGTACTGCGGAATGCGCTCCTCCAATTGCCAAGGTTGCGAGTTCTTGTCACAAGTTCAAAGACAGGAGGCACCGACACTCAAGTAGGAGGTCATGGCCCTTCCCCCATAGTTTCCATTACTTCTGCTCGTCCGTGGTGTGGTGCGTCTCGTACTGGTGCTCCCTGCTGGACTTCAGGGCAGTCCCCCCCCTGTACATGGTTGGGCGACCTTTGCCCCGACTCGATTGCTGGACGAATCAGGCCAAGAGATGTGACCATCAGAGTTTGTCGATTTCTTTCTCGTGCCCCCCCTCCTCCTCAATCCGTCTTGGTCGCAAAGGCCCCGCCCTTTCCGGTCATCAGGTTGATTCCCCCCCTCGGTTCAGTGCCCAGGCGGTTTCCTTATGCGCCTCGAGCCTATGAGCGAGGTTGAACTCAGGTATCACGGCGCACCTCACCGCAGGTTGAAAGTGCGTGCGCAACACATGAAGTCAGGGAGTTTCTACGTGAGGTGGGCCAGGGAGCTTGTACGCATCATCCTTACCGCGATCGACGGCATGCTACGTGCGGGCTGAAGTTGCCGTCGGCCTCTGCGAGAGCTCGGCGCATCACAGCCATAAACATCATCATAAACAGCATAAGCATCATTGCCATCAATCACCATCATCATCGTAGTCATCGAACCAGAGGCGGTCACGTCTGCAGAGCTTGGAGACGGTGAAGATGGAGGGAGGGCAAGTGGAGGATGGGTTGAGGGTAGCAGGGGAAAGGGGGATTGGAGGGGTAGGGGGAGGGGAGAGGAAGGGAGGGGAACAGAGGTGAACAGGAACAGATGGTAGGAGTGACACCGACAGGAGTGGAGGGGTGTGGGGCGGGGAGGGGAGGGGAGCAGCAGGAGGAGAAGAGGGTGCTAGCGCAGCTCTCGGCCTGACAACTCCGTCCGATCCTCATCCCTTCCTCTGCCTCCACGTGGGGGTCCTCCGGCATCTAGTCGTACGCGCCTTGTTTCTCTTCGTGTTGTGTTTCAAGTTTATCCTCTTCCTCTTGCCCATCGTCATCATCTTGATCAGCTTCCTTCAGTTTCTACTCATGTTTGCTTTGCTTCTCGTGCAACATTACAAGTGTGGTGGGGTGTCTTGAGAAGGCTTAAGCGAGAACCTCATTTTGAAAACGTACTGGCCTCCATCCGTGCAGCTGCAGAATTTATTTCGAAAACGCAACAACAAAAAAAACGCGGCGCTAAAACGAGAACCGCATTTTGAAAACGTCCGGCCCTCCATCCGTGTAGCTGTTGACATATTTAGCTTCAGGATGGTATAATGTATTGCAGTTTCAAGCGGAACGCCCGGACCGACCTGCGGACTCGTTTGGTGGTGCGACAGGGGGGCGTAACTTGTAAGGAAGATTGATGTAAGAGGAGGAGGATGAGCAGGAGCAGGAGGAGAAGGAGGAGGAGTAGGAGGAGGACAGGGAGTGCAATGAGGGCAAGGAGTAGGAACGAAGGAGAAGCGGAGTAGCCGCAGGAGGGTGAGGATGAGCATTGGTCTCCCCGACCAATTCGGGAAGAGACTCAAAATGAGGAGGGGCAGGAGGATGAGCAGGTGCAGGGTGAGAAGCAGGATGATGAGGATATGCGGGATGAGGATGCTCAGGAGGAGGGAGGGAGGATGAAGTGGGGGGAGGATGAGGGTGATGTGGGCTGGAGGAGGAGGAGCAGGAGAAGCAGGGCGAGCATGCATGAGCGGAAACCAGTGGATGATCAGGAGGAGAGGTTGAGGACGAGGAGGGAACGCATGAGGAGAAGGGGCAGGGTGGTTCCTTCCCAAAATTGCGTGATCGCCTCAGATATGTTGTATGTTATTACCAGATGTTGGCATGCGCAGTTGCTGCACGGACAGTGGGCCGTTCCTTCTCAGAGGAGGGCTGTCGTTTGGCACCTTCTAGAACTTGGAACCCCACCCTGCCCTATTCCTTCTAGCTCGAAGATGAAGGGCGGTTTCTTTCACAACGGAGCTCCCGCATGAATTTCGGGCCCATGGGGCGGCAGTTAGTCTTTCAAGGGGAGTGCTTCGCGCAGTGAGAAAAAAGGCTTGCAGCGACTGATGTGGAGGGGGTCCTAGGACGGGAGAGTGTGTTGCTACATGGTACATCTTGGCTCTTACTTGGCCTCCTCCTCATCCTCATCCTCCTCCACTCCCTTCTGCCCATCCTCATCCCCATCCTCCTCCTCCTCACCCTCCTCGCCGTCAGGCCAGGGTATTTTTAAAGTCCCTGCCACCGCGGCCAAGCGGTGCAGCCTGGGCGCCGTGTGGCACCTCCTGTATGAGGTGCACTGCCGATTATGATGCGGAGGCAGTGTCCAACCACGTTGGTTGGAATGCTAATTGCCGCGGGCAAATTGCTGGCCGTGTTATGATGAGGTTCTGGCGCTGGGTCCGGCTCCGTGTTGTCTTGCTGGGTAGGCCCAGCACTTGACCAACCCCGCCCCTGGTGGGGCCTCCTCCTGCCCCGCTTGTTGGCTGGGGGGGAAGGGGGCCAGGGGGCGACCTCACCCTGCGGGGTTGCGGTTGCTGGTCCAATGCTGCGGTCCTGCCCGTTGCTTCCTATTTGTTGGTTTCCCCCCTAAGGCACGACGTTTCGGCGCTATTGGGGGTTAGCCAATAATAGGAGGCCGGAGGACGGATTCAGCTTGTGCCTGCTTCCTCTTCGTACACGTGTGCCCTTGGTTTGGGCCATTTGGCCCGCGCTTTGCTGAGCGCCGCAGATTTGTTCTGCCTTCTGGGCTGCCACGTCCTCACCCTCCCCCCCTCCTTCTCACTCCTGAATCGCTCCTCCTCGCTCGAGCTGACTGGGGTGGCCGAGGTGGTCGACGGGGCCAAGGAGCACGCTCGCCGCCCGCTGCGGGGGGGGGGCCGGCGTGACGGCCTGGGCGCCGCCGCGCACGGCTTGCCGCGGGCATGCGGGCCGTCGGCGGCGATTCCGCCTCTCCTTTGGGCGGCGGTTCCTCGCCTCCCCCTTGGGCGAGGAGGGGGAAGGAGGGGAGGGGGCCGGGGGGCGGGAGGATGGCAGTGTCGAACTCGCCGGCATGCTGGAGAGCTCTGCGGGGTGCCCAAGTCTCGAGCTCAGGGCGCAAAAAAACAGCGGGGGCGACGGCGCGGGGGGGGGGCACTGGCCCAGGGCGGGGAGCATCGACCTTCGAGTTGCCCACTTTCCCTCCCCACCCGGGAGCGCGCGGTTGCACCCTCGAGGGGCCTGTCTCCGATCTGCCCGCGTGGTGTCGTGGGTTCCAGGTGGTTGCTGCTTTCCCCCTGGCATCGCTCGGACGTGTTTGTTTTTTTCCTCGGCGAGGACCATCGAGGAGCATCCTTAATCATTTGGCGAAAAGTCCACGCACGAAACCGAAAAAAAAACACAGGGAATGGACGTCCGAGCGATGGCGAGTCCCTGAGGCGGTCCCCCTCCCATCCATTCGCTCTCATAGGGGACCACATGCGAACCCTACCCCTATTCTCTGAGGGGGAGAGCGGGGCTCACTTCGTTCGGAGGCTCCCGAGCGACGTGAAACCCACCCTCCCCCTCAGGAATCGTGGGGGGTAGGGGTAGGGTTCACATGTGGTCCCCTACCTCAGGCGAGGGTGAGGAAGGAGAGGATGGAGGTGGGGTGAGTACAGAGAGGAGGGGAAGCCTCCCCCTCCTCCGAAGCGTGCCGCCGTCACCTGCCTTTTCTCTTCCAGCGCAGGCCAGCCGACACAGCCGCAGGGTGCCTAACGGCCGAATGATGGATCGCGAGAACGTGCCGTATTGTTCCATACGCACAGCTGCCCTCTTTTATCCTTCCTTCTACTGTGTTCCCCCTCGTCCTCGCTCCACCTTGGCTCCTCCCGCACTCCTCTCTCCTCACTTCGGTGACCTCCAGAGCATCTCCTTGCCAGGCTGTGCCTTACCTGCCATTCGTCGAATTGCGTTACGCATATCGTATTTCGCCCCTCCCTTCTCCCTTATTTTCTTTCTCGCTTAGGCGGCCTCCAGCGCACATCCTTGCAATGCTGCGGCTGCCCTGCAACTCGCTCCTTTCTTGCACTGAACGCGTCGCACCACATGCTGTCCCACATGATGTTCCCGTTATTCCTATCGAAGACGCCTACGGCGAATCACCGCCGCCCCCTGCCTTTTTGGAAGCGCCTATGTGGCCGAACGTTGAGGCCAGACCTGCCAAGCTATCGGACCACGTGTTCCCCGAATCGGTTTGGAAAGCCTTCGGGGAACACGTGGGCATCTTGAAGGTCATCTTGGCCGTCTTGGAGGCCTCTTGGGCAAGCTTTGGGCGATCTTTGGGGCTTTTTGGGCCGTCTCGGGCCAGCTTCGAGCCAACTTCGGCCATCTTGGTGGGTTCCTGGCACGTCTGAAGCCGTCGGAAGCCGTTTGGGGGGCCTCTATGGGCCGACTTGGGGCCCGCTTGGAATGCTCCAGGGCCGTCTTGGAGGCCATCTTGGGCGTCTTGGGAGGCCATCTTGGGCGTGTTGGAGGCCTCTTGGGCCCTCTTGGGGCCCTCTAGGGGCCATCTTGGAGGCCACTTGGGCCATCATGGGGCTCTCTTGGGGGCCTCTTGGGCGATCTTGGGGGCTTCTTGGGCCGTCTTGAGCCGTCGGAGAGCCGAAAAGGCGCAAATGCCAAAATCCTTCAAAAACCAAAGGAAAATCAATGATTTTGGCCTCTTCGGACTCTCCTGGAGGACCTCTTGGAGGCCTCTTGGGCCGTCTGGGAGGCCTCTGGGGGGCCTCTTGGGCCGTCTTGGGCCGTCTTGGACTCTCTTGGGCCGTTTTGGAGGCCGTCTTGGACCATCTCGGGCGGACTTGGAGGCCATCTTGGGCCATCTTCGCGATTTGTTGAGGATGTCCCGAGCGAAACGGCCGTTTTTGGGCATTGAGAGATGGATTTTGTGAAACTTACGGGTGGCCGGCGGGACGGGCCGAAGCCCACTGGGGAGTTCTTTTAGAAAAAGAACCAAAACCAAAACCTGAATCATCCAGCACGCCGTGCACCCCTGCAAGCAGGGGGCGGCGGATCGAAGACGCCTACGGCGAATCACCGCCGCCCCCTGCCTTTTTGGAAACGCCGATGTGGCCGAAAGTTGGACTAGAGCTTGGCCAAGCTATCGGACCATGAGTTCCCCGAGTCGGTTTGGAAAGCTTTCGGGGAACACATGGGAGAGAATGATTATGAACAGGAAGAGGAAGAGGAAGAAATAGAGTAGGAGGATGAGGGTTGTTAGGAGTCTCTTGGGGCACCCTTGGGGTCTGTTGGGGGCTTCTTGGGGGCCTCTTCGAGGCCTCTTGGAGGCATCTTGGGGGCCTCCTTGGGCCTCTTGGGGGCCTTTGGGGGCTTCCTGGGGGTCTCTTTGGCCGTCTTAGGGCGTTCCTGGTCCGTCTGACGCCGTCTGGAGCCGTCTTGGGGGCCTCTCTGGGCCGTCTTGGGGCCCTCTTGGGGCGCTTCAGGGCCGTCTTGGAGGCCATGTTGGGCGTCTTGGAGGCCTCTTGGGCCGTCTTGGGGCGCTCTTGGGGCCGTCTTGGGGGGCCCTTGGGCCGTCATAGGGCCTTCTTGGAGGCCTCTTGGGCGATCTTGGGGGCCTCTTGGGCCGTCGGAAGGCCGAAAAGAAGAAAACGCAAAAACCTTCAAAAACCTAAGGAAAACCAATGATTTTGGCCTCTTCGGGCTCTCCTGGAGAACGTCTTGGAGGCCTCTTGGGCCATCTTGGAGGCATCTTGGGGCCATCTTGGCCGTCTTGGAGGGCATCTTGGGCCGTCTTGGAGGCATCTTGGAGCCATCTTACCCGTCTTGGAGGCCATCTTGGCCGTCTGGGAGGCATCTTGGAGGCCATCTTGGGCCATCTTGGCCGTCTTGGAGGCCATCTTGGGCCAAGTTGGGGCAACAAAGGCATTGACAGGGATTTTGGGAAGGGTGGCCGGCGGGACGGGCCGAAGCCCACTGGGGAGTTCTTTTAGAAAAAGAACCAAAACCAAAACCTGACCAGACAGCTCATCCAGCACGCCGTGCACCCCTGCAAGCAGGGGGCGGCGGATCGAATGGCCTTCGGCCCATCCCGCCACCGTGCTTGGGTTGTGGGTATGACCCCACTGGATGTTCGTTGGGATCTCGTGGGGGGCCTCTTGGAGGCAGTGTGGAGGCCTCTTGGGAGCTGTTTTGGAGCCTCTTGGGTCCTCTTTTGAGCCTCTTGGGGCTTCTTAAGGCTGCTGGGGGGCCTCTTGGGTACCTCTTGTGGCCTCCTTGGCGCCTCTTGGGGCTCTGTGGGGCCCTCTTGGGGCGGAGGGCTCGGATTTTCGGTTCGTGCTCCCTTTCTTGAGCCCCTTCTGGGGCCATCTTGGGGCCATCTGGGGCCGTCTTGGGCGCATCTCGGGCCGTCTTGGGGCGCTCTTAGTCCGTCTTGGGGTCCGCTTGGAACCATTTCTGGCCCTTTTGGGGTGGTCTTGGGGGCCTATTGGGTCGTCCAGGAGCGTCGGAAAGCCGAAAAGGCGAGGACGCCACAAAGTCCTTCAATTATTTGGAACAGATGATTTGTACCTCTTGGGAGGCCTGTTGGGAGGGCTCTTCTTGGGCCCACTTGAGGCCATCTTGGGCGTCTTGGGACGTTCTTTCGGCGATTCGGGGCCCTCTTGGATCGTCTTTTTTTCCCAACAAAGCCTAAGTCACTCGTGAGGTGTCAAGGCACCTCGTAACGGCCGCGCACGAAAGGACAGTATTTGCGCCAACGCCTGAAGAGCCTCGTCCATGGCGATGGCTTCTGCTAGAAATGAAGATACAGGGTCAGACATAAACGTTCCAGCCCTCTTGGATCGTCTTGGGGGCCTCTTCGGGCCCTCTTGGCTTGGCCCGTCTTGGGGGCCCCTTCGGGCCCCCAGAAAGGCATGCGGCATCACTTCCGGAGCCCATGGGGCACGCGGGAAGCCCCGCCGAGTTCTGGAATTTGGGGGTGCGGGCCTTTTCAGGGCTCCGCAGGGCTGAGGACCGAGGCTCCAGGGGTTGGGCGAAGATCCTAAATCGACGCGAAGATCGGGACAAAATCGGATCGGGATAACTCGAAATCTCGGAGGATCGGCGGGTTTGGAGGATGGATTGGGCGCCGCGGCCGCTCCAGAGCGTTCCGGAACGCTCTGAGCCCGATCCTAGCCTTGCTTTAGATCCTGAGGGCAGGCCCACTCCGTGCCCAGAGGCACGGTCGCGAAGCGTACGTTTCTCATGCTCCCGATCGTATTATACTGCTCCTCTTGTCCCTCCTCGTCCTTCCCCCTCGGGGCGTGCAGCGTCTGACGTCATGTTGTCCTGATGCGGCGCCACTTTCGTCGCCTGCCTTTGCGCACTCCCACTCCTGCCTCTGCCCCTCCCAATTCAGCACACCATGTCGCTCGGACTCGCTGTTCGAAGAAACTATCTTCGGTGTGGTGGGTAGAGGAGGGGTGAGGAGTTTGAGGGGAGGAAAGAGAGGAGGAGAAGGAGGAGGAGGAGGAGGAAACGGCGGAACGGGCGATTATGATAATCTTGAGGAAGGCGAGGGTGGTTTTTGCAGTGGCAAGACACTCGAGCGGTTTGGGCGGGAAGCTCAAAGAGAAGACGGACGAACAAACAAGCAAATCAAACAACCAGTCGACCATTAGTTATCCAGGCAATGGTTGGCCTGCGAAACAAGCAAGACAATTGCAAGTTTGCCCACAATCAGGCGAAAGTACGATTGGGCAAGCATTCGAAAAGATATGTTTACTAAGTCATGGGCTGCCTCAACCTCGCGTCCGAAAGGTCATGGTGTGCGAGTGTCTGCGTGAATGTGTTGGGGCTCCCGACCGACCGTCCCGCGCTCGTGCCGTGCTGCTGGCCGCTCCCAGAGGCTGCCTTGTTGAGCCCGCCACCGCAGATGACCCAGGCGGACGCCCGTCCGTGGTTGATGGCAGCGCTGAGATGGGCCGCCTCCCAGTCGGGCCGCTCCCTCTCTCTGTAAACCTCTCTCTCTCTGTCTGTCGTCCTCTCTTCCTCCATCCCGAGGCGCCGGCTCGCTCGCGCGCGCGCGCGCCTGACCGCCAGAATTGCGGGGCGCACGGCCACCGAGCTGGGTCGTGCGTGCGCGGGCGGGTGTCGGCGGATGTTGTTGCTTGTCGCATTCCTCCCGCGCCTCGTCTTCCTTGAGGACCAGCTTCTCGTCCCTTAGCTAACCTGAGAAAGCACGACTGGTGGGCACCGTCACGAGCAAAGTGCCATGGCCTACACTCATTCGGCGTGGCCCCGTGTCATGTGCACCCCTGGTTACTTCAGTGCTGCGTTGGAAGACGTGTGTAAGGAGTGGGTGGGCATGCGGGATGCGGTGCCCCATCCGGTCCCCAGCAGTCTTGTCAAGATTGCAGTTGTTTTGCTGCAGCACCCTCGCGCGCTGATCGCGGACAGGATGCGGGGGGTGCAGGGAGAGAGGTAGGAGAACGAGAGAGCAGGCGGATGCTGCGGAACTCCTGCCCGTGCCCAGAGGATTTGGACGGCGCGGCCAGCGGGGGAGCCGCCGCCGCCGCTGCGGCGGTTGCAGTGCAGGCCCGCGGCGTCTGGCATCTGACGACGTCTTCCACTGTTTCTCGGCAGGGGGGGTGCTCATCAGAGTTACGCCCCTGACGTCGGACCCCGCCAGCCGTTCGTAGTGTTGATCCTGGTCGCGCCCCATCCGCGTCCTCCTCCGCCTGCTCCTCCGCCGCCGCCTCCTCCTCCGCCTCCGCCTCCTCCCTCCTCTGTCCACACTCGCCATCCACGCCCTCGCTCTTGCTCCCCGCTGATGAATACCTCGGTGGAGTCCAGGAGGAGGGACACGGCTCTCGACCCCCTTGATTCTGGGAGCGTTGTCTTCAGAGTCGGGATGAGCTTGGTTCATCTATCACTGGAATAGTCCATCCCTCCTCACCCTCACCCGTCCGCCCTCCATCATCATGATCCTCAAACCACCGTGATCCCTCATCACTCCTCCTTCTCAGATCGTACCCATGCGAGCCTTCTGGGCCCGCCTTATCTTTGAAACGTTGTTCTGTCGCATGCACCGCGAGCTTGCTTATCTTTTTGTTTGCGCGATGCTGCAGTCCGCTCCAGGAGTCGATCAAGGCGATGTGGATTGCAATATCTTTGGCCGATTTCATGATGTGCGAGTTGCCTTTAATGTGTTCGTTTTGGCCACCACGGGACAACCGCGACGCCAGAGGTGTACCGAAACGTTAGTTCGTGCAAGTTGTTCGGAAGCGACCCGTCAAAACGTTGTTTGGCCGCCCTCTGCTGGGCACATCGAGCTCTCGTATAGGTAGCGACGCGTTCGCTTCTGTTGTTCGGCTTCGCCTCCTGTTTCATCCCCCTCCGCTCCCTCACCGTCTTCTCTGCAGACGCGAAAGGGCTGCTCTCGCTGGCTCGTCTCGGCTGTGCAGCCTGTCCGTGCTGGAGGTTGGAAACTTCTGCATGCGTGCAGATTCATCCCCTTCCTCACGATCGCCTCATGCCGCCCTCGAGGAGAAGGAGGGGGTGGTGGTGGAGAAGGAGGACACCCACCCCCGAACCATCCGATCACGCACCCACGCCCGTCTCACATCCCCAAATTGCAAACTTGTCACGCTTTAGGCTGTCGGTCACAGCGAGCCGCGGTAGCAGCTGACACGTCCAACATTGCTACGGCGGTAGACGCCGTCCATGAAGAGGAATCCTGATGTTCTGTTCGTCTACGGACATACACACACACACCATCCATCCATCCATCCATCCATCCATCCATCCATCCATCCATCCATCCATCCAGTGCGCTTAACCACCGATCTAAAGATCGTCCATCCAACGCGATTGCTTGCCACCCACAGCCAAGTCGCCCACGCCGGCCTGCAGGGACGATCGGCATCTGCGGACTTGAAAAGCAGCCCCGCAGCGCATCCCACTGGTACTACCGTTGCTGTCCGACCTTGCTGTAGTTCAATGTTTGCAACGCCGTGATCCTCCTCCTCCTCCTCCTCCTCCTCCTCACCCTCCTCCTCCTCCTCCTCCCCCTCCTCCCCCTCCTCCTCCTCCTCCTCCTCCTTCCCCTCCCGCGCAGAGGCCTTCAGCGCTGTACGCAAGACCACTCCGGAATGCGATCGTGAATTTCATGTCACAACAGGTCCCGTCGGCCGATTTGTCCGCAGTGCCCCCGGTCCCCCGGTAGCTGAGTCCGATTTGCCAACGTGTTATGGTGATTGGGGCTGTGCGAAACGAAAGAGAGGGATCCAGTAGGGAAGAAGGCGGGGAGGATTCAGGAGGAAGCCGAAAGGAAAAGGGGATGAGGGAGAGACAGGGCAAGCTCATCCCTCCTCTCCTTTTTCTTCCATCATTCCACATGCAGTGTGGACGCGCATCAAGAAACCGATTGCTTTTCGTCTGGATATCCTGGGTTTCTTCGCTCTGCGCGCTGCGCGGCGGCTTCCCGTGGCCGTAGGAGCTGCTGCGTTCAAAGTGCTCTGGGTTTCCCCCACTTGCGTCTCGTGCCTGCGGGTTTCAGGGCTGGGTTTCATGCAAGAGATGATTGCGGCCGCACCCGCATTGTATCATCCATCATCCCTTCCCCCTCTTCCCCCTCCTCCTCCTCCTCCTCCTCCTCCTCCTCCTCCTCCTCCTCCTCCTCCAGTCGGTTTCCTTATGAATAACTCTTCCCTGTCGCACCCCGAGGCCAGTCGAAAGGGCGGGCCGGGCATTTCGCCTGAGACTTTCTCACCATTCATGACCCTGAAGCCTTCACATTGGCAACAGTTTCACAAATGGAGTGCGGGTGGTTTTCAACATGTGGCTCTCGCTTCTGCGCCGCACACATTCGGCGCAAAAAATCGCAAGAGCTTCACGGATTGAGGGCGGGTGGTTTTCAAAACAAAGTTCTCGCCTTATTGCCACGCACATTCATCTCACAAATTTGCAAAAGTGTCACAGGTTTGGGGCGGGTCGTTTCCCAAATGTGGTTCTCGTCTTAGCGCCGCGCGCATGCGTTTCTAATTTGCATAGAGTTTCGTTGTTGAGGGCGGGTCGTTTGCGAAATGTGGTTCTCGCTGTAGCGCCGCGCGCAGTCATTTCGAACAGTTGCAAGAGTTTCACAGATTGACGGCGGGTCGTTTTCAAAATGTGGTTCTCGCTTCAGCGCCGCGCACATTCTTCTGAGAAGTGTACAAGAGCTCCACGGATTGTGGGTGGTCCTTTTTTAACATGTGGTTCTCGTTTTAGCGCCGCGCACCTTTTTCTTTTTTCCTAGAAATTCACAAGAGTTTCAAGGGTTCCCATGGACAACGTGCCAGAAATGGTGCACGATTCTGGATCGCCAAGACGCAACAGCCATCTTGATTCGCAGCGTTGGAGTCCCGAGAATGGTGTTTTGGTATGCTTCAGGGTCTTCAATGGGTTGTCTCCCACCGAGGCGGACCCCTCAGTGGAACTGAACTCTTGTAGGGGCCTGCCAAGAGGGAGCTTGGGAGGGAGGGTTTACTCCAACATCGTTGATAAGTCTTTGGTTTACAAGGGTCCTCCTCCTCCTCCTCTTCCTCCTCCTCTTCCTCCCTCGTCAGCCCCTCCTACCTATTGCCTCCCCTCCTCACTATTCCTTCCCCCTCTCCCCCCCCCCCCTCCCTCTCCCCTCTCCTCTCACATTCCCTCCCCTCCCGCCCCTCCCTCATCCACCCCTCCCTCCCTCCTCATCCTCCCCTCCCTCACTCCTCCCTCCTTCCCCCTCCTGCTCCTCCGTCGTCGTCCTCCTCCTCCTCCTCCCTTTCCTTCTCCTCCTCCTCCTCCTCCTCCTCCTCCGCCTCCTCCTCCTCCCTTTTTCCTCCTCCCCCTCCTCCTCCCCTTTTTCCTCCTCCTCCTCCTCCTCCTCCTCCTCCTCCTCCTCCTCTCCTCTCCTCTTTCTCCTCCTCCTCCTCCTCTTCCTCTTTCTCCTCTTCCTCATCATCCTCATCTTCCTCCTCCTCTTCCTCCTCCTCCTCCTCCTCCTCCTCCTCCTCCTCCTCCTCCCCCGGCGGCCGCCGCACCCAAGAAGAGGCCTCGGCGTCGCTGGGCGGCCAGCTGGCCGACAGCGAGCGCGCCAGGCAAGCTGCCGCGGAGGCGCGCTCGCGCGCGCGCCCGCCTTGCCGTCCCCGAGCGAGGAGCGAGGCTTCCCTGGGCCTTCTCATCCTCCCGCTGTTCCTAAGTCGGGCGGGTCCCCCTACAGGTGGGTTTTCGACGAAAAACAAAAAATTACCCCAAGAATAATCAAACAATGCTCCAAAAATAGTCTGGTGACTATTTTTTGAGTATATTTTTAGATTTTGGGGACATTTTTGGGTATTCTTCATTTTTCGTTGAAAATCCCCCTGTAGGGGGACACGCCCGACATAACACTACACTATTCGTCCTCCTCCCACCCTCGGATCTTGGCGTCGCAATTTTTGAACACTGGGCGACTTCGCCCGGGCTCGGGTCCTAGGACCCCGGCAGCTCGATCCGGCGCGAGAACTGCCGCGCAAAGACGAGGTCCAGGGCTCCCGCTGTGATATTTCGCGGCGTTGCATTGAAGCTCAAGCTCCTCCACCTCCTTTTCCTCCGAATCTTCCTCCTCCCCCTCCGATTGAGGATCGAGGTCAAAAGCCCGTCCTGCCGCCCACCACCCCCGATGGAGGACCAGAGTTCGAGGATGGAGGCCCGAGGGTCGAAGTGTTTGCACGTTTTTGTTTGCCTTTTCGATCCTGCCCCTCGCGGCCTCGGCTGCATTCGCCTCGGGATCCTGGTCGGAGGGCGCCGCGGGATAGGTCGAAGCGTCACCTCGTTCGAGGTGCGGCAGGGTTCCCGAAGCCTGGACAGACTTCCTGCAGCAGGGCTGGCGGGAGCCAGCGCCACCGGAGTTCGTGGGGAAGCCAGGCGGCTATCGGAAGAGAAGCCGCCATGGGATCATGAGTAGGAATCCGAGCGGCCGCCGAAAAAGTGTTGCAGAGGGTCGCAGTGGGAGGAAGGAACATGATCGCATATGACACCGTAGGACCGTAGGAGAATAGATGGTAGCATACAGGAGCCCCAGATGCCGCTGGAAGGAGTGCAGCAAAGAGTGCAAAGAACGGAATAGAATGGGAACATGGAGGAATCCAAACCACCACCAGAAACATGCAACAAACACGGCCAGCGAAAGGAGAAAAGCCACAAGAGTCCATCGAAGCGCATGGGAGTCCAAGCGGCCGCTAGGAATGTGTGAGAAGACAGGGCGAGTTGGATGGGAAGTCATAGAAGCCCATAAGAACCCGTAGGGGTCTAAGAGAGGGGGCCGTGTGAATCCAAGCGGCCACCAGAAAAAAGGCGCCACAAACAGATACAGTTCTTTGAGAACAGATACCCAGCGGGTGATATCTACAGAGTCGAAGCGAAGCCATAGGCAACCGTAGAACGCCTGAGGAATCCGAGCGGCCACCAGAAAAGTGTCACGCATAGGTCCAGTTGTTCAGAGCACAAGTGAAAATCCCTCAGCTCAAGGACTGCTTGGGGGTATGAGTAGATGGACGGGTGAACGAGAGATATACAGAGAGAGAGAGAGAGACAGAGAGCTGCATCGTTTTGGCAGAAATGTGCAGGAACAGATCCTGAGGTAGTTAGCTAGATCGATGCATGAAAATATGTATACACATATACACAATTGTATGAGTATGGGCTTAAATGGGTTAGAAGTTAGTACATGTCGACCTAGTGGCGTACATGTTGGTAAGCAATATGGCTTCCAACCCGACGCGATTCAAATTCCAATCGACTAATTGATCCCGTCCCCGCAAAGATTATCATCACCGAAGGATGATATATTAGGTGCACCATTTGTTTTCGAGTCGAATCACGTTGGGCCAGGGGCCAGTGAAGGCGATTAGTTTGTTATTGTCAGCCACAGTTTCCCACTTCCTATTTATAATCCACGCGCACTTGTTTGCAATCATCTCACAAGCCCGAAAAAAATAATGAGATGTGTCGCGGCTGCAACGGCAGAAAGATTGACACATAGTCCTCGGTTCTCAGTTGACCTGCCATGCTGGATCAGTCGGCCCGCCCATCATCAGGTTGCCACTGGCCTTCGAGCTCTGAAGATCTTGCATCGGCCTCATCGGCGATGGCGCCAGTCTCTTTCAGGGCCCCAGGACTATCATAATCCCAGCCGGGAAGAGAGATCATTCGTTCTGGAACCAGAATGGGGCAAACATGGGGCTTCGTTTCGTATCCGACGTTCCATGTGGTAGCAGCTTGCTTGTGCAAGAAGAGTCAGGGGCAACGACAGGGGGCGATGGGCTCAGGGGGGGGATGCGTGGACCCCCAATCGCCCACGCATCGCCGAATGGGGGCCGGACAGCGCCCACCTGCCCAGATCTGTGCGGACTCGCTGTCGGGAAGCCCACCGCCAGCCTGCCGGCGGTTGGTCGCCGATCCCAGGTCGGTGCCTCGCCCCCCCCCGGGCGGGACCCCCCTGTCGCTGCCCTTCCCGAGCTCCTCCTCCCCCTCCTCCTCCTCATCCTACTCCTCCTCCTCCTCCTCCTCCTCCGCCTCCTCCTCCTCCTCCCCCTCCTCCCCCTCCTCCTCCTCCTCCTCCTCCTCCTCCTCCGCCTCCTCTCCTCCTCCTCCTCCCCCCCTCCCCCTCCTCTCCTTCCTCCTCCTCCTCCTCCTCCTCCTCCTCCGCCTCCTCCTCCTCCTCCTCCCTCCTCCTCCTCCTCCCTCCTCCTCCTCCTCTCCTCCTCCTCCTCCTCCTCCTCCTCCTCCTCCTCCTCCTCCTCCTCCTCCTCCTCCTCCCCCCCCTCCTCCTCCTCCTCCTCCTCCTCCCTCCCCTCCTCCTCCTCCCCCTTCTCCTCCTCCTCTCCTCCTCCTCCTCCTCCTCCTCCTCCTCCTCCCCCTCCCTCCCCCTCCCTCCCTCCCTCCTCCTCCTCCTCCTCCTCCCTCCTCCTCCTCCTCCTCCTCCTCCCCCTCCCCGCCCGCCCCCGCAGGAGAGCGGGCGCCTGGCCGAGCAGCTCCAGCAGGCGATGCGCCAGAACGAGGAGCCCCCGGGCCTCCGACGGGCGCCCTCGCCGCGGCGGTGCAGCCCGCGCCCGCCCCCGCCTGCTGCGACAAACCCTCACGACCGAGGAGGAGGAGGAGGAGGAGGAGGAGGATGAGGAGGAGGAGGAGAGGAGGAGGGAGAGGAGGAGAGGGGGAGGAGGAGGAGGAGGAGGAGGATGAGGAGGAGGGAGGAGGGGAGGGGGAGGAGGAGGAGGGGGAGGGGAGGGGGTGGTGGGGAGGAGGAGGAGTAGGCCTCCCAGATGGGGTCGGAGTAGATGGGGTCGGAGGCTCGCACCGCATCGCCGATGCATCGCCGATGCATCGGCGGTGCATCGGCGATGCGGCTCGGTGAGGAGACTGTGTTTCCCCACGCCGACGTCGCCGATGCATCGCCGATGCATTGCCGATGCATCGGCGATGCATTGGCGATTCGGCGCGATCCTTCGACCCCATCTACTCGGACCCCATCTAGGAGGCCTCTAATTCGGTCGGCGTCACCCTAACATACTTCTACCGGAGGTGCGTCGCCCACCCAGGACGGCGCGCGCACCAAGAAATCTTCCAGTATATGCGTCGTGGCGGGCGGTTTCTGGCCACACCGCTCGGGAAACGATGTACTACAAGATGGGTATACTATATGTTCGGGTCGGACGCGCGCCTCCAAGGAGCACATGTAGTATTAGTATGTCTTTGTGCGTCCCATTCGGCGGCGATCGAGGGGTAGAGGTGACAAGGAGAAGGCCTTCTCAGAAGGCGGCGGGGCTTCTCAGAAGCCCTCCGGCCTTCAGAGAGGTTGTCTGTGCCTTCGGGGAAGGCTCAGAAAACCTCCCAGCAGGCCTGGGGACTTCAGAGCCTTTCTGCGAGGGCGCGCCCCTTCTCACTCCCCCCCCCCTTGCTCGCTGCCGATCTTTCCAGTCAACCCACATAGGGAGGATGGGCAACCTTCCCAAGGGTACCCTTGCATCCTTGCCTCCTCGGTCCATCCTTCGCCGCTTTCGCTGGCCGCGCCCCGCTCAAAAAGCTTCGAAATGGGCGCCCAAGGCCCTCGCATCCTCATCGCGCGTCCTTACTGTACTGGTTGACTGTACTACGACCAATCCTCACGACCGCACGGCAGAGCAAGCTCGCAAGAGGAAGCCCGCCCGCGCGGAGCACCTCCCGCAGGCCCGGCAGGCCAGCCGAGGCCTCCTGGTGTTGTCTTGAGGCCTCCTCTGGAAGATTAGGACAGTCCATCCCTCCCTCGCCCGAGGACAGGAGGAGGAGGAGGAGGAGGGGGAGGAGGAGAAGGATCATGATCTGGAAGATTAGGACAGTCTTGAAGCCTCCTCTGCTCTGGAAGATGTGGGCAGTCCCCCTCCCCCAGAGGAGGAAGAGATGCCGAGGCCGCCGCCCGTCTTGGAGAGCTCTCGTCACCGCGGGTGGACTCTCCTCGAGATTCCGGGCGGCATGCGCCCCGGGAGAGGTCCATGGAGCAGCGGCATGGCTTTTGTTTTAGTCCCCCATCTCCCGTGCCTCCCCTGAGATCTGGGCGTGGCAATCTGTTCTCGCTGGGCGGCTTCGCCCGGGGTCGGGCCCGGGACCCGCACAGACTGACCCGGCACCAGGGTTCCCGCCGTGATTGCCCGCGGGGTCGCAACTGTGTCGCCATGTCGGATCTCGGGTTCTCCCTTGCTCAAGAGGCTTTTGCGCCCGTCTCGGCCCTCCTCGGCCTCTCGGTCGTTCGTCCCCGTCCTCTTCCCTCCGTCCCCTCCCCTCCTCCCTCCCCGTCTCGGGCGGACGGCAAAGGGGGGGCGTGGGGGGATTGGGGCAAGCAAAAGGAGGGGGGTGATCGAGGATATTGCACGAGAGCGGCCCTGCACGGGCCCTGAACGGCCGCTGGCACCGCGGGCCCGAGAGGCGCGCGGAAGGCGCACGCTTCTTCGCCCCATGTTGACTCCAAATCGACCGGACCGGGCTCCCGGGGGAGGGGTTTGGGGAGGGGGAAGCATCTCACACGCCGATGATCCCCAAGGGGTCGGCGGATTTCCCCCCCCCCCCCCCGAACGCACACCCGATCCTCGCGTCCCTCCCCTCCCTTGCCTTTCCCTTGTCCAATGGGCTCACGTCATCCCGCCGACCTCCAGAAGAGGAGATGTGCGGCGTCCGATGTCGTGTGAGTGTATGTTACTTGCCGCTTCCCGTCGCGTTGCATGCGCGCGGTTGTTGCTGATTCGTCCTCCGCGTCTGGAGCGCGGCTTCTTGGGGGCCTCGTTGGAGGCCGAGCAGGAGGCGCCTCTCCCCTACTTCCCCGCCTTTCCGCTCCTTCCCCGGCCCCCCCATTCCTCATACCCCTGATTCGGGGGCAGCGTCACGTGTGGGTACCTCAGGGGACAGCGCATCGACCCCTGAGCGTCCACCCGTCGCCGACACGGGCCCCATAGCCCACCCTGCCCATCTACGTGCGGTGTCGCTGTCGGGGGCACATCGCCGATCTACCGGCTACGTATCTCCGGTTCAAGATCGATGCTGTCCCCCTTGAGCCGTTTCCCCCCCCGAGCGTCCCCCCCCGCTCGCCCCCGCCAGCCCTCGCCGTCCTCTTCCCCTGTTCGCCGGGACGCACAGCCCCTGCTCGCCGGGGCGCACAGCCTCAGCACAGCTGCGGCCAGGGGGTGGAGTGCCAGCACCCCCCTCGCTCCTCCCCTCGCGTCCCCCGCCCCCCGTGCGCGTGTGTGATCTGCGTGCGTGTGTACAGGAACGTAGTGTGTGAACTGTTGGGGAGAAAAGATCTGTCAGAGTCAGAGAGAGAGAGAGGCGGGAGAGGACAGAAGAAACGATCAATTAGAGATAGGATGGTAGAGAGGGGGGGAACGAGAAGCGTTCGACGTCGCATGCGAAGGCCGACAAGGGTCGATATCCTTGTAAGTTCCCAACTACTATCACATGGGTAGAAGTTCGAGTACGTGTAGACTTGTAGTATGCGTATGTGCCTACAACCATTCCCTGTTGTCTCACTCCACGTTGTTCCATCACACCGTCTAATTTCAGGAGAACCCAACAGAACGGTCCTCGTCCAGGGTAGGAGAGGAGGGGAAGGGGTTGCCGATGGAGGAGGGATGAGGATCATCTGCAGAAGCAGCCAGTTGCAGCATGTTTTCTCCATCCCCATCCAGCATCTCGAGTGTCTCGGTTCTTGTGCCACCAGCAAGGTCTTCCAGTGCTGGCAGGTCTTTTGCCACGGGGAAGGGGGACGAACACCAAGCTGGACGTTGCCTGTCACTGGAGACCTGCCCTCCTGGTCAGCGACCACAGGTCTGCACCCACGTCATGTGGCAGTCTCGGCCAGCGAGGGAGTGTCTCGCCGTGCATCCGCCATTAGAGCAGAGGCCTGTGCACAGTCTCCAGACACACCGAAAAGGATCTCCTGCGAGGCGCCCGCCTGCTGCTGGCGCTGCTGCTCATCCTCCCTGCGTGGCGTCCCGCGCCAGGAGCTGCAGCGGCAGCTCAACTCGGCCCTGGCGCCGAAGCAGGCGTCCCCTTCGCGGGTCG
>CAUYUJ010010657.1:302211-307448 GCA_963575745.1 Prorocentrum cordatum
AACCGACGGTAGAATGACTGTTACCAAGACACACGCAAGTTTTTACATTGAAGACGCAACAGCAGTCCCGCGGATGTTGGCACCGATGGACACAATGCAACTTGTTGGCGACCGCATCGGCGCCCCGACCATCGAGGATCTCGAGGAGGCGAGCACTGAATTACAGATGATGCAGAAGCGCATCTGGCGCGAGAAGAGACGCAGGCACCACCCGCCCTGGGCCTGGCCCATTAAGCTGACGGCCACGACGCTGACGCCGACGTTTCTCACTCGACCTGGGCCAGGGCGCGCGGGCATCGGAGCAGGAGAAAATCGACGGTTTCACATTCAGCCCTCAGACAAAAAGCTTCCTCGACCCGATCGGCGGCAGCCCCAGTTGGACGCGCATTAGTGCTACACGGTGGCAATGGCATGCGCGGCGCCCCCGGGGCACGCGCGGCACACGGCGGAGTTGCCCACCCAAGCCTACACAGGCCACGTCATCGCGATCGGCAAGAAAGGCAAGGCCCCCACAGGACGCCATGTATAAGACATCCATCAGCGCGTCCGGCCCCGTCATTGTTCTGATCATTTCTGGCGCCTCCACCTTCGAATCGGATTGATGAAGTACGGACCCTTGTTTGATGCACCATCCTGGGCCCGCGGAGGCACGTTTGCCGGGCGGCTAGAATATGCGATGTTGCTCGCGAAGCTGCTGATCTGGAAGTTGAGGGCAGCCAACATTTCTTTTGCGGCCAAGAGCTATGATATGCGCAATGACTTCGCCACGGGCGATCATCGGACTATCTGCGTTGCACGCGCGGTGCGCTGTCACGACGAACATGTTCATCTTCTCCTCGAGCAGCACCGTGCACGCGCAGTTGTTTACATCCAGGCCTCCGATGCTACCCTCGCACTTCGGCCAGGCGCAGGAGGGGGGGTGGGGGATTCAAACGAAACAGAGCTTTCCATGTGATCATTCTACCCATTAGCAGAGGAGTGGGAGCAGGAGATGGCCGAGGTGCAAGGGCCGCCATTTCGTGTGCGACGCCCATTCGCCGACCAGGTTTTCCCTGGGCACTTCAGCGCCTTTATCGACGGCCGTTTTGAGATCCCCCTGGTCCCCGACGGGACCACTTACCAGGCCATGCTGTTAGATAAGATCGACAACGCTAGCCTGCCTCGAGCTCTACGCCAGGGGGGGGGGGGGGCGCACAATACATTAGCAAGCAGGACACCCTCGTCAGCCTAGCCAGCCGAGCAGCCACTAGGGAAGCTGAGCGACGCATCCCATGTAAAGCGGTCCAGGAACTCATACATTTGGGTGGAAATATACATGCGGCCTTACATTCGCAGCGCGAACTACACGAACGTATCGTATCGGGCAACATTGGGTGGACTCGGCTGGGTGACTACTGGTTTCCCAAGGGGCCTTGGCAACAAAACAAGGTTATCGTTCTTGTCGAACGTCGCGGGCCGCGCCTGGTCTGGCCTCGAGAGCTACATCTCACGCCCCCGCGAGGTACATCTGTGCGCAAGGAAAAATAGGCACGGGCCACGTCTAAAGGGAGCTGCGTGTCATGGGGGCCCTGAGGGCCATCATCGTTCTATGCCAACGCCCCGGATCTTTCGAGGATGGCAGGTGGCCCCTACTGCAATCGAGCTTTTAGTGCGGCGTCTCAGCCGGTGGCAAAGCATTGTGCGCAACGTCGGCCATCACGGTCAGTTCCTCGCGGTTTCTTTCGGGCGATGTGAATTTGAGAAGCAGGCGGCCACAAGCAACCGCCCTACCTCAGTCTCGACCCTAAACGAGCAGGGCGAGATCGACGCGCGCGCTCAACCATGGGCGCGCCAGCTCTCGAGTGACCCCGAGCGCCTCATTCCACATTCGATTGGCGAAGCACTTCGAGAGCTGTGGCAACCGAAGACGATAAAAAAAACACTTTGTGGCGATGATCACATACGCGATGCCTTTCTTCTCTGTGATGCACGAGCGCTTCGCGCAAGCATCTGGACGCGCCGCCCCCCCCCCCCCCCCCCTTCCGAATGCAACAATCTTCTCGAGGCCATCCCGTCCCAGAACCAGCAGGGTGAGACCGACAGAGACGCCGAGCTCCTCCAACCTTGCAGACGTGGGCCCCCTGGGCGCGGTCTTCGGTTTGGGACAATACGACAGCTTGTCAGCCATCAAACAAAAATCAAAGCTGATGGACACGGACAGCCTCAAACATTAACCACCCTACAGTTCGACAACACATGGATTGCATGCGATACCACATTCCCTGATGTAGACCATGCAGTGCGACACTTACGACGACCATGGCGAAAGGTAGGTGCATTGCAGAACTCACGCATCATAGCTATCTATGGATACCCTCCATGTACAACATGCCCATTATCTGAGTATAAATTGGATTGCACCTGTACTCCTGAACACCATGACCCTGCTAGGTTACGGCAACACGCGCTAACCCACCTCCCCCCGTCGCCATCGGGTTCGCTGCTCGAGGCTATTTCGCGCCGAGGGGTGGACAGCACGGCCGCCTGGCATTCGCGCGGGCCCTCAGCTGCGCCGCATTCGCCCAGTCTTCCACGAGCTGCGCGGGGCACCTTGGCGGCCAGACGCGAGTTGAGACGCGCTACGGATCGACTCTCACGGCCGACTCGCGGGAAGGCCCCCGCACGGGCGAAACCACCCAATGCCCGACCTTCGAGAGCAACGCAGACTTGTTAGCTGTTCGACAGCTTCAGCACCTACGCGGACCAGATTGGCAGCGGCTGCTCCGACATTACTTCCGCCACCGGTCGTGCCTCAGCCTCCCGACGACGCTCGAGTTGATACCCGAGGGCGAGGAAGCGACGGCGAACGCCGCCCCTGCGACGGCGTCGTGGTGCCACCCCTTGAGCTACCCCCAGGCCTCCCCAGGATCTGGACCAAGCTCGGGGAAAGCCGGGAGCTCCGCCAGCGGCCAAGCCCAGGCTCGAGAGGCCCCTACTGCCCCGCGGGGCGACAGCAGCAGCGGCGGCCGAGGACGACCCCGCGACGGAGGGCGAGGGCGAGGATGGCGGCGAGCGCCGCTGGAAGCCTCGGCGCCGAGGCGGGCGGCGAGCTCGCCGCGGCGAGCATCAGATCAAGGGCTGGAACAGCAAGGACAATATTTGACTCGCACTTCCCCAGGCGACACTCAAGCTAGTTCTGCAGCCAGCACACACAAGCAGGCTGGCCTCCTCAGTCGCGATCGACACGTACACGATGCCGTCGAAGCACCCGATGGCGAGCAAGATCAGCGACGAGTTAGAGGGCCACAAAGGTCTGCTCGACACGCCGCGCTCGCAGGGCGCGGAGGGCAAGAAGAAGATGAAGGAGATCGGCCCGCCCGCAGCCAGCCTAGCGCTGGCGGCCTTGGATGGCCTGATGCTGCGCGACATCGGCGGCGGCATGAAGAACGAGATCCGCGCGCGCCTTCTGAAGCGCCCCCCCGAGGAGCAGGGCGCGGAGCCCGTCGTCGACAAAGCGGACATGGAGGCCGCCGTGAATTTCATTCGCTTGGGGAGTTGCTACGATCCGCAGAAGATGAAGGTCATCGCAGGGGCTCCCAGCTGGGAGGGGCGACCACTCATCCAGAGGGCGCCGCTGGCAGAGGACGTCGCGACTCACCGCAAAGGGGTAGCGCCAGCGGGCTGGCTCGAGGACGAAGTGGGCCACTGGCTGGAGACGATCAGCGAGGGCGGCCTTCTGCTTTAGAACCCATCAGATTCGTGAGCGGGGGTTTTTTGCCAGCCGAGCGCGCTGCCCCTGCCCGCGCAGCCTCTCCCAGCGTAGAGCCAGGCTCGGAGTCCGGCCCTGACGTGCCAGCGCAGATTGCCGAGCCCGGGCCTTTCGATGACGATTACGGGGCCGAGGATCTCGTTGCAGCAGATTTCCTTGACTAGTTGTCACCGCACGCCGCCAGGCCCCGCTGTGATTGCAACCTGATGGGATTCTCAGCGAGCAGCACTCGGGAGTCACCGCCCTCTGCGACGAGCCTCCAAGTTTTTGCAAATCGATATGCGCAAGCATTCCCTTACTTGGCTCTGATGTCGTTGGAAAAATCATCAGCATCATCATCACCATCATCATCCTACACCTCCTCCTCCTCCTCCCCTTCTTCCTCCTCGCTCCTCCTCCTCGCTCCTTCTCCTCCTCCGCCGCCTCCTCCTCCTCCGCCCTCCTCCTCCTCCTCCTCCTCGCTCCTCCTCGCTCCTCCTCTCCTCGTTCCTCCTCCTCCTCCTCCTCCTCCCCCTGCTCCTCCTCCTCCCCCTCTTCCTCCTCCTCCTCCTTGGCCTCGTCGCCCTCCTCCTCCTCCCCATCCTTCTCTCCCCCTCCTCCTCCTCCTTCTCCTCCTCCTCCTCCTCCTTCTCCTCCTCTCATCATCATCATCAATCAGCACCATCAGCATCAGCATCTTGATCTGCTTCCTCCTCCTACTCCTCGCCCCTCCTCCTCCCCCCTCTTCCTCCTCCTCCTCCTCCTCCTCCTCCTCCTCGCCCCTCTTCCTCCTGCCTCTTCCTCGCTCCTCCTCCCCCTCGCTTCTCGCTCCTCTCCTCCTCCTCGCTCCTCCTCGTTCCTCCTCCTCCTTCCTCATCGCTCCTCGTCCCCTTTTCTCCTCCTCTGCTCCTATATTATTTGTTAGTGTTCCTCCTCCTCCTCCTCCTCATCCTCCTCCTCCTCGCTCCTCCTCCTCTCCTCCTCCTCCTCGCTCCTCGCTCCTCGCTCCTCCTCCACCTCCGCCTCCTCCTCCTCGCTCTCCTCGCTCCTCCTCCTCCGCCTTCATCATCATCACCACCACCAACCATCAGCATCTTCACCTCATCCTCCTCTTCTTCTTCTCTCATCATCACACCACCACATCAGCATCCTCATCCTCATCCTCGTTCCTTCTCGCTCCTCCTCCTCCTCCTCCTCCTCCTCCTCCTCCTCCTCCTCCTCTCCTCCTCCTCCGCTTCCCCCACCTCCTCTATCTCGCTCCTTCCCCTCCTCCGTCTCATCGTGATCCCTCCTCCTCCTCCTCCTCCTCCTCCTCCTCCTCCTCGCTCCCCCTCCTACTCCTCGCACATCCTCATCGCTCCTCCTCATCCTCTTCTTGCATCCTCCGCCTCTTCCTCCTTCTCCTCCTCATCGTCCTTCTCCTCGCTCCTCCCCCTCTTCGTTGGTCCTCCACCTCACATCCGTCCTCGCTCTTCCTCGCTCATCGCTCATCGTCCGCCCCCTCATCATC
>CAUYUJ010010657.1:307548-427548 GCA_963575745.1 Prorocentrum cordatum
TCCTCCTCCTCCTCCTCCTCCTCCTCCTCCTCCTCCTCCTCCTCCTCCTCCTCCTCCTCCTCCTCCTCCTCCTCCTCATTATCCTCATCATCATCCTCCTCAGGTGGGCGACGCAGGAGAACGGTTTCGACTGCGCCGACATTATCGCTCAAGTTGCCCGCGTGAGGTCGTGCGTGAGCGCCTTCGTCGTTCAAATGGGGTCTGAGTAGATTGGGGCCAGTCGGATCGCGCCGCATCGCCGATGAATGGGCGATGCGGCTCGATGTGGAGCTCGATTCTCTCCACGTTGACGTTCCCGATGCATCGGCGATGCGGCGCGATCCTCCGACCTCAGCTACTCCGACCTCATCTGGGAGCTAGAGGCGCGAGGGCGACGTTCGTCGGGGGCAGCCAAGATGGGGGTGGGAGGCCATGAGATCCCCCCGGATTGCATGGCCAGTGGCCATCATTTGCGAACCCTTGGACGCCCGCCCCGCTTCTTGGACGTCCCCGAGCGGGAGGGGGCAGGTTCAGGAAGGGGGGTGCATCGACCCCCCATCGCATGTTGATCGCCGATGGGGGCCCGACAGCCCCACCCCGTCCAGGAGCGTGCGGATTCGCTGCCGGGGGCCTATCGCCGACCTGACGGCGATGCATCGCCGATTCCAGCTCGATGCTGCCACCCCTGCGTTGGCCCCCCCGTAATGCCGAAGATTCTCCAGACGAGGGCGGCGGCGAGGGGCGAGGGGCGAGGGCGACGACGAGGACGTTCAGGCCGCGGGGATTGGCTCGACCACTGCCGCCAGTCCGGCTCCGGGCCCCCCTCGGGGGAAGACCCGCACCGCAGCACAGCTGCACGACCGCTCTCCCCCGCCTCGGAGGAGGGCGGGCGGGGCCGGCGGCGGCGGGCCTGCGTGGGGGACCCTCGTCGCCACGGCTGGACGCAGCTCGGACAGTTGGTTTGCCTGGACCCCGAGAGGGGCCCGGGGATTGATTGCGAAGGCCTTACGGCCGGTGCCGCCGACCCTGAATGGCGACGACGACGACGACGACGACGACGACGACGACGACGACGAGCGCTCTTGGGGGCCTCTTGGGGGTAGTTTGTGGGCCTCTTGGGAAGCTCTTAGGGGCCGCTTGGAAGCCTCGTGGGACCCCGAGAGGGGCCCGGGGATTGATTTCGAATCGCCGTTGTCTCAACTCGCCCATTTCCGACCAAGTGCTCCAGGATGAGCAGCATGATGAACGCACGTCCCGCACGTGCGGGACCGCAGGTCGGCGTCCGTGGACGGTTCCCCCCTCTCACCCAGAGCTTTGCGGAGGGCGCTCGGGAAAGCGACTATGACAACGTCGACGAAGGTGGGGGCGAGGACGACTTGCACCAGCGAGGGCGCGGGCGAAGACGGGGGCGAGGACGTCGAAAGTTGACGACGACGAGGACGACGGCGACAGCGACGACGACGGCGAGGGCGAGGGCGAGGGCGAGCGCGAGGAGGATGCGGAGTTACCCCTTCAAGCATATACGCGGCATGTTCACTCATCTAAGGCCGTTTGATGGAGGTCCATCTTGTAGGACACGACAGGCGGGTGCGAAGCTGGGGCTCGCAATTATTGACCGTTCTTGTTGGTCGTACCTAGCTCGTGTCTATCGTATTGGCCTTCTCCCCATCAGCATCGTCCACCTCCACATGATCCTCCTGCTCCTTTCCGAGTGCAGCACCATCACGGTTACATACAAGCTGTTCCTCCCGCGCCGTTGTTTTACAGTCCGCGGGCTTGGAGACGCCAATCGCGTGCTCATCACCGCACGGGGCCCGTTAGCCCACCCCGCCCAGGATATTGCGGACTCGCTGTCGGGCGCTTGCCGCCGATCCGTCGGCGGTGCATCGCCGATTCCAAGCTGATGTTTCCCCCCTGAACCAGCCCCCCCGTGGCACTGCTATTCATTCCTGGGGACTCGCGTGGGCCCGCGGAGCTTGCGTCAAGCAGCACAAATCCGCCCGTTGGGCCCACAAATCCGACGCTCGAAAGATCGCGGATTCGAGCGCGATGTATTGCAGGCGTCGTCCTGGCATAACCTTCGCCTGGAGAGAAGACCCTCAATTGTAGCTGCGGGTTAGCGAGGGCTGAAAAATCCGACGTTTGAGGGAATCAAGGCGGGTTATTGCGGGGGAATCTCCAGATCGGTCCCGAAATCCCGTTGTGCTTGGATTTTCGTGTCGTATGCCGCCGCAGCGGATAAGATATTGTCACCATATCCAACCACATCACCGCCATCGTCGGATTTATGTGTCCCTCACCACCACGCCATCTCGCTCGCTTCTGTATTCCCGCCCTTTAGTTAGGCCTTCGTACATATTGAATCCACGCTCTGCGTCGGCGAATCGACAGTAACGTTGCTGCTAGACCGAAGCAGGGGGGGGCAGGGCGACCTTTCAAGAAAGTGCAATGTTGAGGAGGAGGAGGAGGAGGAGTTGGAGGAGGAATTACCATCAGCATAGCCATGGTTTTCGTTTGCCTTGATTGTCACTCTTAAAACTATATGGATATGTTCGTCCGATTATTCAAATTGCCATCGATCGTTTCTGCAGAGTTGACTCGATTTGGTGATTCACCTTCTGCTTCACCTCTCGTCCACCTTTGACGCGTCTGTGCCTTAGATTCTAGTGGCCTGGCTCTGTCGATTCGGCATGGAGTGTCACACTGACAAGCAATGAGTATCTTGGGCACTCACAGTCTGCCACTGTGGCACTTCAGGTTCACGATTGCAAATCGTGTGTTCGGAAAGTGCGCGTTTTTTGTTCGTTTGCTAATCCGCTTCCCCCCATTCCCTCGCGCCGACAAATGCCGACGACGACGACGACAACGACGACCGTCGGTTCGTCGCCGTCGTTTGCAGACGCGATGGAGAGGGGTGATTCCCCCCCCTGCACCGGGAGAGATTCGGGATCCGCAACCCCTTTTCCCCCTCTTGCGCGAGGGAGGAGGGGTCTCCGTTTCGGGTACGTGCCTTCAGATATTTCTCAGACAAGCGCCCGTGAAATACGTTTCATCTGTTTTAAATAGTCCAGCCGACTCCCACACATTAGGACAGCGCGTAGCATTACGTGCGAATGCCTCCACAGCGGCATGAGTGCCTGGGGGAGCACTTCAATTGGATTGGAGCCGCTCGTTTTTCGACGGGTCACTCATTCGTTGCCATGAGATCGGCATACTATCTCCCCATACACGCACGCTGCGTGATTCGGATAACTGCGATACGCATTGCCATGGTTGTTGAATCCCGAGAAAGGGGGTGCAGGTAGTTTCGGCCAGGCCGGTTCGGAGGTCGCAAGCCTTGCCAAATTTGTCAGCGTCGATCCCAAGTTTGGCAGCGTTGGGACGCGAAAATTAATGCCGTGCGCCGCGCCCTCTGACTGACGCGGTCATTGCGGCTCCCTGATCGCGCCCAGGACTTCAGCCGTATATTGGACGGCTGGTTGAGCACGTTGGAGGACGCCGCCGCCCATGATCTACCCGGAGGAGGAGGAGGAGAAGGAGGAGGAGGAGGAGGAGCATGAGGAGGAGCATGAGGAGAAGCAGGAGGAGGAGGAGGAGGGGCATGAGGAGGAGGAGGAGGAGGAGGAGGAGGAGCCCGCCATTCGGGTGTTGGCAAAGGTGGGTTTTCCCAGGGTTGCACAGGCGGCCTCCAGAGAACCCCTCTCAAGGCCCAGAACGCTCCAGGGGCTCGTAGCGGAGCCCAACTCCACGTAACTTTCCCCGTTTGATCTCTCTCCTCCTCCTCCTCCTCTCCTCCTCCTCCTCTCCCTCCTCTCCTCCTCCTCCTCCTCCTCCTCCTCCTTCCTCTCCTCCTCCTCCTGCTCCTCTTCCTCCTCCTCCTCCTCCTCCTCCTCCTCCTCCTCCTCCTCCTCCATCTCCCCAGCCTTCTTTTGGCTCAAGCCATGTTGGCTCGGGTGCCTGCCCCGCGCCCCCGGCGCTAGGAGCTCAAGTTCGCAGCAATGGGGGCGGCTCGAGGCCCCCGTGCCACCAGTCCGCAGCCATCTTTCAGCGAGCTCCTGCAGGAGCGCGGTCCACCGCGCCAGGCGGGCCTCGCGGCTCGAGGGCGACGGCGTCTGGCGTCGGGCGAGGGAGCGCGGCGCCGCCTTAGCCGGGCACCTGTCACGAGTGGTCCTGCAACGGGTGCAAGCACGAGCGTGTGCCCGGGGTCGCCGTGCTTCACGGCGTGCTTCATGTGCAAGCGGTCCAAGGGAGCGGCTTTCTTTGGGCGCGTTGAGCAAGGAGCGTCGTGTGCCGGTCCCAGCCGAGAAACGCACGGCCAAAAAGATCGTGGAGCTAGATTGGAGCGCCAGCTCAAGGCCGAGAAGTCTACGCGTGCAGACGCAGCTGGGGGCAGTGGCAGCATTGAGGTCGAGGAGTCGAACGGGGATGATGGCAAGGATGTCGGGATCCAGATTGCCATATTGGACTCGCAGATCGCCCGGCTCTGCAAAGCCCGAGATCGCTGACATATCGAAGGAGCTGCGCGAAGGCCTCACGAAGCAGCGTGCTGAGCTAGTCGTGCAGCAGCTCGCGGCCAAGCCCGTTGGGCCGCACTTCCTGCGGCTCTCGCGGGAGCGCGCGCGACAAGGTCGGCAAGGCCGTGGCCAGTATCGAATCGGAGCTGGAGGCTCAGAACATGCAGCCTGAAGAGCTGCAGGCCTCGATCCTTGAGCCTCAGAGGCTGCTGCAGGAGAAGCGGCGCGAGCACCTGGAGTTCCAGGAGCAGCCGGGCGAGGTGCAGCGGCGGATGGCCCTGGCTCCCGCGCCGAGGCCGAGCTCTCGCCCGGCCGGCGTGCGGTCCTCGGCCTCGGGCGCTCGGGCGACGAGCTGGAGGGGCGTCCAGCAGCACGGCGGCGGCGAGGAGCTCTCGGCGAACGTGGCCCGCGCGCGGAAGGCCAAGCAGCAGGAGGTCGCCCAGGCCCGCCGCGCGGCCTTCCGCGCGGTGCCGCCGGCCTCGCAGTTTTGGGATGATCCCTCCTCAGCTACCTTCTCCTCCTCCTCCTGCCCCTCCTCCTCATCCTCCTCGTTCTTCTCCTCCTCCTCCTCCTCCTCCTTCTCTTCCTTCTTGTCCGTCATGTCCCTCCTTCCTCGCCGATCCTCCACCCCCCCGCTCGCCCTCGCCCTCGCTTCCCTTTTCACCCCAGCCCGATCTCTCTCCCCATCCCCATTATTCCCCGATTCCCTCCGTCCTCCTCAGTATTCTCCTCGTTGTTCGCCCAATCGTCCTCGGCGTTTCCCGCCATGCCCCAGCCTGGCGCAAACGGCCGGGCACGGCCGGCAGGCGACGAGGCGAAGCAAGGCACTTCCTCCCCTTCCTACACCTCCTCCTCGAGGAGAAAGGGCAGGGGGAGGATACCCCTCATATCGCACAGCCAGCTACACATAAGCATCGCACGCACAACGCAAACGTCATCATCTAAATAAACAATCGATTAAAGCTACAGCTCGCAGGCGGGAGAACATCCATTCCAAAGTTTAAACATACCAGCTGTGGATTACACCAAGTGCCCCCACGGTAGAAAAGACCCGGGAAAAGGACAGACATGGAGTTCCACGCGTACGATTTACATTGTGCACAATAAAAAAATGGTGGTGGGCATCGTTTTGATATGTACGCTTGCGCAAACTGCACGCGCACCAATGGTCGCGCTGCCTTCTTTGATGTGAACAAGTGTCTTTTGGAGGTATATGTCTGTGCCGCAAGAACCCAGAGAAACAACGACATCGCTGCTGGCAGACTTGGCCGACATGTAGGCCATGTGTTGTCAGAGGGCTGTTTTTGCGCCCGCCACCCCCTGCTATCTCAAGCTCCACCATCGGGGAGTTGCAGGGTCAGGTGCGCCACTGTGGCTGCCGAGGATTGCGGGCCCCTGCCGTGCAGTCCGAAAGCGGGAAGGGGACCACGAGCGGAGTGGGCACAGTCATTAATCCGCAGAGTGCAATCGTGTTGAAAGTTGCAGCCTTCTTTTTTGTTTGCGGATTTCGTTTTTGGTCTGGACCGTCGGTTGCGCGCCCGTGTTCGAAGCGATGCGTTTCTGATGCCGTCTCCAAGAGAGTGCGGCGCAGCGTCTCGCGAGGGTTGGGGGCGATGTGCTCTCAGAGCGAATTTGCGATGCGAGCCACCTGGCTTGTTCGCGACGCTCCTCGTATTCTCGCCAGCCCATCCAAAAATAATCACCGGGCGAGGTGCCCTGACCAGGGATGCGCAGCAGCATGCAGTTACACCTTGGGAGCCTCCTTGAAGCATCTCGGAGCTTTCGCGCGGCCCTCTTGGGGCCTTTGGGGGTCATTTTGGGTCATTGTGGGGCCCCCATCGGGCCATCGTGGGCTCTGTCGGGGGCCTTGAAGGGCTACTTGGGACCATCGAGGTCATCGATCAAAGAAGGAGGGTAGCCAATGGCGCCCGCCCCCGTCGGAGGCTGAGCAGGGACGAGATCTCCCCAGCAGGTGCCCCCCCCAGAAGCGTGTTCGAGGACTCTGAGCGGGCAGCTCCCCGCGCAGAGGGCCAGGTCGGTGACCGTCACAGGGCCCCCCGTTTCTATCTTCTCGTCTGTGGAGGCAGTTCGTGGCGGTTCTTGGCATGGGTCCTCAACCGTCTCCTCTTCCTTCCCTGTCCCAGGGGAGAAAAAAAAGACACCGACACAAACAGACGTCGATGCCCAGGAAATTCTGGGGCACATGGAAAGTGGGAGGGAAGGCGAAAACCATTGCGACACAGCGACTGTGAGCAGTTGTGGAGTCTCTGCGTGTCCTTGTCTATGTGCGCCTCCTTGGGCCCCTCCAATTCTCGGAGCTCGGAGCCAGCCGCTGGTCTGTCTGCCTCGTCGAGTTCCCTCCTCCTCCTGCTCCTCCTCCTCCTCCTCCTCCTCCTCCTCCTGCTCCTCCTCCTCCTCCTCCTCCTCCTCCTTCTGCAGGAGGCCCAGGGCGCGGACGACCTCGCCCAATGTGCTGGCCAGAAGAACAAGGACGGGACGCGCAGCGCCGCGGGGCCTTTCGCTGCGCGGTCGAGTGTGTGTTTGGAGGCGGGGCCCATCAGGGGCAACGACAAGGGGGGGAGAGCCATAGGGGGGGATGCATCGACCCCCAGCCGACCCCCAGACACCCATTGATCGCTGATATCCTCTGCCCAGGAACGTGCGATTCACTATCGGCGGCCTATCGCCGATCTGTCGGCGATGTATCGCCGATGCCAGGTTGATGCATCCCCCCCTACGCCAGTCCCCCCTATCGTTGCCCCTCCGCTCAGCGCCAGCGAGGGTCAGCGCCGACGGGGGTCGGTCAATCCCCTCCGAGATCCTCTGGCCGATCCAGGATGTCAGCGCAGGATCCCCAAGGTTTATGGTGTATGTTTATGCCATGATTTGTTCCTCGACTTCCCCTCCAAGATTGTCGTGATTGGCGAAAGCGTCATTTCGGGGAAACGTAAGACTCGAGTTCGCCGGAACTCGGGGTTTGCCGACGCTTTTTGACGAGCCCGTCTTGGATTTTGACGGTCCAGTTTTCGTCTGATGTTTGCAGCGGGAGTTCGCGCCAAAATTCAAAGTGGGTCTCGTCATTGTTCTGACGGTCCCGTCATGCCAACCCGAGTGCCCTTGACCCGAGTCTTGCATCTCCCCGATCATAGGTTGGTGAGGAATTCGAAAGACACGCTGGTCAGCCGTGCCTTCGCTTTGCCAGGGGTAAACGGTAGGTTCGCGCCGCGCTGACGCGACGGCTACCCCAGCGCGGGCGTTGAGGGTTCAAACGCCACCAGTGGCCCATAATCTGCCGGTACTGAAATATTGTAGTGGCCTTCGGCCAGTGCCGCCGATCCGGGGCGCTCCGACTGATGTGATCCTTCTTCGCCCTCGTCCCTCCTCTCTTTTTCCCTCCCCTCCTCTCACTCAGCATTTATCGAAGACGCCTACGGCGAATCACCGCCGCCCCCTGCCCTTTCGGAAGCGCCGATGCGGCCGACTGCTGTGGCCAGAGGTCTGCCAAGTTATTGGGCCATATGTTCCCCGAATCGGTCTTTACAGCCTTCGGGGAACACGTGGGGGAGGACGGGGAGGAGAGGAGAGATAGGAAGGGGGGGAATGGAGGAGGAGGTCTCTTGAGTGCCTTTTTGGCTACTCTGGGTTTATATTGGGCCACATGTGCGGTCTTGGAAGCATCTTGGGGGCCTCTTTGGATGCCTTGCGGCCTTCCTGTTCTGCCTGACGCCGTCTGGGCTGGGTTGGGGGCCTCTCTGTGGCCTCACTTGGGTTTATCGTGGCCGTAGTGGACGCCAGCGTGGGCGTTTGGGAGGCCTTTTGCGGGCCTTTTGGGCCGTCTTAGACCATCTTGAGGCCATCTTGGGCCGTCTTGGGTGCATCTTGGAGCCATCTTACCCGTCTTGGAGGCCATTTTGGCCGTCTTGGAGGCATCTTGGAGGCCATCTTGGGCCATCTTGGCCGTCTTGGAGGCCATCTTGGGCGTCTTGGAGGCCTCTTGGGCCGTCTTGAGGCCCTCTTGGGGCCTTCTTGGGGGCCTCTTGGGCCGTCATGGGGCCATCTTGGAGGCCTCTTGGGTGCTGTTGGGGCGATGTTGGGGACCTCATGGGCCGTCTGGGGCCGTCGGAGAGCTGAAAAGAAGAACATGCCAAAATCCTTGAAAAACCTAAGGAAAATCAATGATTTTAACCTATTCGGGCCTTCCTGGAGGGCGTCTTGGAGGGCTCTTGGGCCGTCTTGGAGGCCTTTTGCCGGCCTTTTGGGCCGTCTTAGACCATCTTGAGGCCATCTTGGGCCGTCTTGGGTGCATCTTGGAGCCATCTTACCCGTCTTGGAGGCCATCTTGGCCGTCTTGGAGGCATCTTGGAGGCCATCTTGGGCCATCTTGGCCGTCTTGGAGGCCATCTTGGGCGTCTTGGAGGCCTCTTGGGCCGTCTTGAGGCCCTCTTGGGGCCTTCTTGGGGGCCTCTTGGGCCGTCATGGGGCCATCTTGGAGGCCTCTTGGGTGCTGTTGGGGCGATGTTGGGGACCTCTTGGGCCGTCTTGGGCCGTCGGAGAGCTGAAAAGAAGAACATGCCAAAATCCTTGAAAAACCTAAGGAAAATCAATGATTTTAACCTATTCGGGCCTTCCTGGAGGGCGTCTTGGAGGGCTCTTGGGCCGTCTTGGAGGCCTTTTGCGGGCCTTTTGGGCCGTCTTAGACCATCTTGAGGCCATCTTGGGCCGTCTTGGGTGCATCTTGGAGCCATCTTACCCGTTTGGAGGCCATCTTGGCCGTCTTGGAAGCATCTTGGAGGCCATCTTGGGCCATCTTGGCCGTCTTGGAGGCCATCTTGGGCCAAGTTGGGGCAACAAAGGCATTGACAGATGGATTTTCGGAAACTTGCGGGTGGCCGGCGGGACGGGCCGAAGCCCACTGGGGAGTTCTTTTAGAAAAAGAACCAAAACCAAAACCTGAAACATCCAGCACGCCGTGCACCCCTGTGGCAAGACCACAGGGGGCGGCGGATCCAGTGGCCGTCGGCCTATCCCGCCACCGTGCGTGGGTGGTGGGTCAGAGGCCTCATGGATGCTGGTTGGGATCTCGTGGTTGGCTGGGACTTCTGGGGGCCTCTTGGGCGCCTCTTGGGGCTTCTTGGGGGCCTCTTGGGCCTCTTGGGGCCACTAGAGGGCCTCTTGGGGGTCTCTTGGGAGCCTCTTGGGGCTTCTTGGGGGCCTCTTCTGCGCCCCTTGGGGCCTCTTGGAGGCCTCCTCGGAGCCTCTTGGTGCGGGAGGGGTGGTACTCGAGTTCGGAACCCCCTCGGAGGCCACGATCCTTGTGAGGGGTGTCAAAAAACGCATCCGCCGGAAACTCGCACCCCCCCGCCCCCCCCACCCACCCCCCCTTCCCCGGCAGAGCCACCCCGGCAACCCCCCCAGAGGCTGAGGCTCAGCCTCGAGGCTGTAGCTCAGCCTCGAGGCTGTAGCTGAGACTCCTTGAAACTCACACGCCGGATCGGCGGATTTTTGTGATATCGGAGAAGCGCGATCGTTGAACGTTGAACGGTTCACGCGGCGTCAGGAATCAATGTCGACGTCGTCGCGACTCGAACCCGCCTCGGGGTACTTGGGCGAGGGCATGCCTGCGCGTCCAACAGTTCAGCGCAACGCAGGAGTCTCGATGTCGGCGCGAAACGCCAAGGGCCCGTGCTGGGCAAGCCGTTGTGAGGCAGTCGGTCTGCCGATGGCATCCGCCCCAGCTCATGTGCAGCACTTCGCGGTGCGATCTTTGTCGGGGAAACGTCAGGCTCGAGTAAGCCGGGACTCGGGTTTGCCGACGTTTTTTCGTCGAGCGCGTCCTGGATTTTGACGGTCCCGTTTTCGTGGGATGTCTGCAGCGGGAGCCCGCGTCAAATTTCAGATTGGGTCTCGGTCTCGTCATTTTTCTGATGGCCCCCGTCAGGCCAACCCGAGTCCCTCGTACCCGCGTCTTACGTCTCCCTGACTTTGGAGAGATAGGACGCCAGGTGTGGTCAGGACGCTGAGGTCAAGGACCACCTCTGGCAAGGCTCGCTTCGATTCCTCTGATTCGATTCGATTCGATTTGGATGGCGATTCCGATTCGATTCGACTTGGGATTCCGATCTGGGGTCCGATTTCTTACTGGAGGCCTACTAGCCTGCCGATGTCTGCCGATTCGACCTTTCCCGACTCGGCTGCCGATTTCCGCCGATCCGACTCATCTCGTTCGCCGATCCGACTTGTCGATTCGATTCTGGGCTCTCCTGCTCCGGTTTCGAGCGGCGCTGTGGTGCTCAGGAGGAGGAGGAGGAGGAGGAGGAGGAGGAGGAGGAGGATCGGGCCGTTCCGCAGATCTGGGTCGAGGAAAGCCCGCTCGAGGCCGCGGTTCGCCGTGGCCAGAAACGCCCACAGTGTGGCGCCCCTCGCTCAGGAGGGGAAAAAACAAGCACAGACACCATGAACCGCCGATCCCCCAGAAAAGATGGGAAACTATGGGAAGTGGGGGCAAAGGCGAAAATCCAGAAATATCGGGCAATATCGGAAAATATGGAGAAAATATCGAAAAAACACAGACACAATGAATCGTCGATCCCCCAGAAAAGATGGGAAAATATGGCAAGTGGGGGGGAAGGCGAAACTCCAGAACACATCTTGGAAAATGTGGGGAATCCTGGGAGTTGTGTGTATATCTATGTTTGTGCGTCCCAGGGCGAGGGCCCCCCCTTCAATATTGTCCTCCAATATTTTGTGGCGTCCCTGACCTGCATGGCGGCACGACGCCCGCGGGAGTGTGCACATCACGGAACGTCCTCGGCACGGATCCCCGACAGGGGCCCCTTGCTCGTTGATTGGGCGCAGCGTAATGGGGGGATCATAAACGGGGGGGTGGCGAGGGTGGTCCGAAAAGGTACCCGAACGGTACCTAAACGAGCCCCCTGGGGCTCTGGAGGGGCCCGAAAGGGGCACGAAAGGGGACCTTTTCTGACCCCCCCATTTGTGACCCCCCCATTAAGCCACGCCCAAGTGGACCGCCTCCTTGCTCAGTGCTTGCGCGTCCCGCTTTGTGGTCTCTGCCCTTGTCGCCCTCCTCACACGGGAGGCTCGAGTGCAGGGCGCGGGGCGGGCTGTGGGAGTGCCCGCAGGGGCGTGGAAGCAGGCCGTGGGGTCTTTGGCCTGGCCCCTGCCGACCTCATTACGCGGGTGGCAGCAAGCTCCTGGGCCTGCGGAGCGGGCAGGCGCAAGCAAATCGATTGGCCAAGCTGTTCCGACACGCTTCTCCCATTTAGCACCGACTGTGTGGGGGAGGCCCGATCCAGTCAGCCGGTAATGTGCACTCCCTCGTTGTATCTTTCATTTTTCCATCCAGTGACGTGTCGTCGTCTCTCTTTGCTTGTGTGTATCTCTCTCTCTCTCTCTCTCTCTCTCTCTCTTTGTATATATATATATATATATATATATATTCTTCCATATATGCATGCACATAGTATCTAAATATATCTGTGTATAAACATTCGTTTCTCGATGTCACACACTATGTTTGTTTTGTCCCTGCTTCTCTTATCTCACTTCTTCTCGTTCTCTCTCTCTCTCTCTCTCGCTCTCTGGGTCTTGAACTGGAGTTGCATCTTCCTTATCCGTCACAGATGTCCGGGTTCTTCGACAGCTGGATGGGCGGTGTTTTCAAGCGCACGTGAGGTTGCGGGGTCTGCCCCGCGCGCGCAGAGGCCCACGGGCTTTTGCGAAATCGCAGAGTCGTGGTTCTCATGCACGCCCGCAGGCGCAAGTGGATTAGTGCACCCTCGCCCTCGGCGGCAGAGGGTCACAAGCCCACAGGCCTAGCGGACTGTGCAGTAGAGAAGTGAGTTTGTCGCTTAGTGGATTTGGGCCGCATGCACACGTTGGGGCCCCGGATCCTATCGGCAGCGGGCTCCCTCGAGTTCCCTCCCTTCCCCCACGCTCTTGACGCACGATTTGACCAGAAGCCGCAAGTGACGCCAGATCTTCGCTCTGATCCAAGGGCCGCGCCACAATCAGCTTGCGGCAGCTACGGCCACCACATGGGCGCGCTTCGAGTCAGAGGGAAGGTCTTCGGAAGTGGGCGGACTAAGGCAAGGTTGGCAGGTGGATTACCCACCTAGCATAACCCAGACCTCGGTGATATCGAGCCCGGGATGGGCGTGACACATGCGTTCTGGCGACACGCTTGTCTCGGAATGATGCTCCGGCTCGTGCGTGCGTCACATGTCTGATTGAACATGTTGTTCTCGCTTGGGCGTTCGCGACATCCCTCATTGAGCGTGTTGCTCTCGCCTGTGTGTAGGCCATGACTGAAAAGCTGATGTCGCCTAAGCGCCGGCGACGTTCTTCATTTTTCGCCTTGGCGCTGGCCAAATGTCTGATAGATACGGTTGATGTCGCCCAGGCGCTGGCGACATCCTTCATTGAGCCTGCCGTTCTCGCCTTGGCGCTGGCCAGATCTCGCATTGAAAATGTGGCTGTCGCCTAGGCGCCGGCGGCATCCTTCATTGAGCCTGCCTTTCTCGCCTTGGCGCAGGCCACATGTGTGAACATGTGTTTGATGTCACTGCGCCAGCGACATCCTTCAATGAGCATGTCGTTTTCGCTGAGGCGCCTGCCACATGTCTGATTTAAAATGCTGGTGTCGCCTGGGCGCCAGACATCTTCTTTCATTGAGCATGTTGATCACCCTGTGGCGCCAGTCACATGTCTGATGACAAATGTCGTTGTCGCCTCGGCGTCGGCCACATCTTTCATTGGGCATGTCCTTCTCGCTGTGGCACCGTTCACATCTGATTGAGAATGTTGCTGTCGCCTAGGCGCCTGCCGTACGCATGATTGCGATAATTGTTTTCGCCTCTGCGGGCCGCACTCTCGACTCGGAATGCTGCTTTCGCTTGGGTCCTAGGCGCTGGCCGCGCGCATGATTGCGATTGATGTTATCGCCTCAGCGCCGGGTGTGCTCTCGATTCGGAATGCTGATCTCGCCTGGCGCCGGCCGAAAATATGATTGCGAATGTTGTTGTCACTTCTGCCGTTTCGGCGCCTGCCGCACCCTTGATTGCGAATGCCTCTCTCGCCTTGATTGGAAATTGTACCATAGCTGGGGCGCCCGCCGCATCTTGATTGCGAACGCCATTCGCGCCGCAGGGGAAGGCGCGGCCTTACAAGCTTGTGGGCTGCGCAAGCTTCTGGATCGCGGCCCCATCCGCGGCCAGTTTGGTGCTAAGGTGTTGGTTGGGTTACTTTGCGTTGTGTCGCTGGCTATCGTAGTGTAGGTCACACTGGTGCTGCTAGTGCTGCTAGTATTGCTGCGCATAGTGCTGCTGATGTCCGTCGTGCTGGTCACAGTGCTTCTCGCCGGTCCAAAGCGGTCGATTGGCCAGCCCAGGAAGCGCAGCGATTGTTAAAGAAAGGAATTAAGACTATTCGCGTCTTCGGGGATCTGCAAAAATTCACGCCGCAATGGGCAGAGCAGTCGCTGGCAGGAATTCGCACGCATGAATGAATGCGACGTGGAAGCGCCCGCGGTTGCCCAGACGGTGGGACCGAAAGCGAAACGCGTGTCGCCCATGGCTCAATGAGTTTCCGCGTTCGAGACGCACGCGACGGCTGCAGCGCACACGGGCCAGCTTGGTTTCGAGCTGCGCGCCACCCACAAGTTTGTTGGCTTGACAGTGGGTCTGCAGCCCCCTTGAGTGTGGTCGGCGGGGCCAGGTGACCATCCACTACTGACCAGTCGGCGGCGCCCACCAAGCAGCGCCAGGCGGCGGCGACGACCACGCCGCAGCGCGAAAAGCAGAAGTGAAAGGCCAGCGCAAATTCTCCGTTCGACGCCGACAGGTGTCGCGCGCGCGTCGCCCAGGCAGGGGCGTCGGCTCGGCTGCCGAATTGGTTGGGGGCAAACCCTTGGCGGGCAGTTCTGGCGCAACGCAGGCGCGCGGCGCCGGGCGCGCCCGGCGTGGATCAGCGACGACAGGTAGGTAGACGCAGGGGGAGCCGCCGCAGGACAGGTAGACGACGACGCAGGCATGCCCGCGCAGAATTCGCCCGCAGGCGCAGTGCGAATAACTGCGCCGGCGGAGGCGGAGCTGCCGAGTGCGGTTTCGTCGGTACGCTGCGCCGCGCATGCTGCGGCCTGCGCGCCCAGGCTTTCCGAGCGCGGCAAGCAAGCAACGACACGGGCACGTCCGCGCCAAAATCACCACGGGGGGCAATGTATGAGCGCTCATATGCGCGGCCGCAGCAGCCCGAGGCGCGCGGATGGGAGGCGCCCAGCAGCCTGGATTTCGCGACGCTTCGCGCGCGCGTAGGAGGTCGCGGCAAACGCAAGTAAACACGCGCGGGTCGCGGCTTGCACTGACAACCTGGAGGTCAACGTTTTGCGCGCGCGCATCGGCCCCTGGAGCGGCCAGTCGCCAGCGGGCGCAGGCACGGGCGACGGCTTCTCGGGCAACGTGCCCAGCGGGAAGCCTGAGTGCGCCAGCGCCGAGAGAGTCAGCGGGCAGCTGTAAGTCGACCGCGCCCGTCGACGTGAGCCGGTCTGCGAGTCTCTCGGCAGCAAGTTTCAACCGCGCGGAGGATAAGCTTTTTGTCGACTTCGTCACGGTGGCTCTGCGAGCCGGGGCCTCTCTCTCCGAGCGCGGAGCAAATATGCCATAGAGTTTCTCGGGCGCGGCGCGCTGGCACTCGAAGCGCCCTCCAGCTGAGGTCGTTCGGCGCTGGGAGCAGAGCGCGCGCAAGATCGACGAGGCTGCCGCAGCGCTGCGGGAGTCGCTCCAGGCTGCCAATTGGGCCCAACGGGCGACCCCCTCGGTCGCCAGAGTCTCAGAGGGAGCGAACGGACCGCTGTTCGACAAGTGTTTGGAGATGGCGGGCTGGTGCGACCCAGCTGTAGTCGACCTCCTTCGCGAAGGGCGCCCCGCTCGTCGGATTGACATGCCGGGAAGAATTCGCGCCCACCCGAATCGCAATCATGCTGTATATCTGCGGGCCGCTGACATTCTGCTTTCCGTCGTCGTTTTCCTCCTTGCTCCCGTCTCCTTTCTCTCCCCCCTGGATGGGGTCGAAGGCGGCCGCGGCTCCGGCGGGGGAGCGCCCCTTTCCACCCCCCGCTCATTCCCCGCTCCTCCTCCGCGCGCCCCTGCCACACCATCCGTCGCCCCACCCTGTCCTCTCTCCTTGCTCCGAGAAGGCTAGCGATGGGGCCGCGCGCCCGCGTCCGCATTGCATTGCCCGCTTGATATCCGGGCACGGCGAACCAGCAGAGTCGAGGGCGCGGCCACTGCAAACGGTCGGGGCGCGCGCGCCCCAAGCGCGGGCGGCGCCGGCCGCCAAACGCAGTCGCAGCACTAGCATGTAGAGTCGATGGCACCCGCGGCAAGGTCCGCCACTGCGCCGACGCAGCGGCCCGAACGGCGACGCTTCGAGCTACGCTTGCTCAGACGTCCGGAGCATGTGACACTTGTAATGTTGTCGGCCTGGCGCTGGGCCTTGTCGGGGGGCCTCACGGAGGCGGGATGAACTGCGCATGGCCGCAGGCGAGAGGGGGGGGGGGCGAGGGCGCAAAAGGGGGGCGTCGACGGAGGAGGGCGACGAGGATCGCCGCGCAGCGGCGGAAGCGCACAGGGGAACGACGACGAGGAGGAGGGGGAGGGGCATGATGATGAGGGGAAGAGTTGGACGGGCTCCAGGAGGACGAGGAGGAGGGGGCGGTGCACGAGGGCGGGGTGGGCACGAGCAAACGCTCACCTGAGCGGCGTTTTGCGCGCCCGTGCAACACCGTAAAACAGCAGTGGCGGCTGCAGAGCAAGGCTGTCAGGGTGCGATGCGTGCGCCCAGGCACACTGCTCGAGTCCACGACGCCCCTCTGCGTCGCGTTGATGCCGCGCGTCTTCGCCGGGCCGCGCATACACAGATAGGCTGAATATGCGTTTCAACGTTTGCCGCATGACCCCTCTATAGTAGCAGACCAACGATGAAATCCAACGAGAGGGTTGGGCCCTTCCAAAGATCTGCAAGGCGGACATTGGCGCGGCGTTCAGGAGGGCCCCCTGGCGGCCGGAGGACTACGGGCCTCGCCCGGGCCACCTTCACGCACCAGGGGAAGCATTCCGCTGCAAGGCGCAACACGTGCCCGATCGGAACTGCATCGAGCGCGCGCAACTGCGAGCGCCAGGAGGCCGCCGTCGCAGCGATAGCCCAGCGGGCGCTTCCCACGCCGGCCCCCCTGCACGTCGACGGTTTCTTTTCAATCGACCGCGCGGATGCGGTGGAGCACGCCCTCGGATAGTCGCGCGGCCGGCTGGCGGTCGCGGCCAGTGAGCACGCGCGCGGGGCCCCTCTCGTCGCGCTCGGCCTGGAGACTGGCATTGAGTCGGGCGGCGCCCGCGCCCGACGGGCACCTGAGAAGGCGCCGAAGTGGATGGGGCATATTCAGGCGGCCCTGGGCGCGGGCGGCGGCCGCGGCTGGCTCGCGCCAGGCAAGCGCGCGGGCGCGGGTCGCAATGCCCAGTCGCGCGCTCGAGCGCGCGCGGCGCGCAGGCCAGGCGTCGACGATGGCAGGCGCGCCATCGCGGGGAGCGACGCACTCTGTCTGGAGGGTCGGAGGAGCCGCCCCGAGGCCGGGCGCAGCAAATCCGCATAACCAGCGCGGCGTCGCCCTCCGACGGGCGGCGCGACCGCGCAGGCCGTTGTTATACCACGCCCATGGGAGAAGAGCGCCACCCAGCAACCAGGCCCAGCAGAGCCCGCAGCGCCGGCTCGACAACCTCAGGCCGAATCGTTCCGAAGCGCGCGCGGCGGCCGGGCGGGCGCTCGCCGGCGCTGCTTGTCGCCGACGCCAGAGGGGAGCCGAGCTGGCGAGGTCAGCGGTGACATTTTCGGTGGACGACCGCGTCTTTCTCTGCGGCACCGCGCCGCCGCCAGACATGATGCGGCGCCCGTCCAGCACTCGCCCGCGCCTGCCCGTGCCTCTGTGCGTTGGCGCGCCGGCTTGTTCCGCGAAAGATGGGATTCGCAAGTCGCTGGATGGGGAATTCTGGCGATTCCGCTCGGGGTTTCCGAGCCTGCCGAGCGGATCCGTGGCAGACGGGTGAGATTGATTGGCGGTTGTAACACAATGGCGGAAGGAGTGGCCAGGAAAGGTTTTGTTCGCTGCTTCGATCACCAAAGTCTCGCGGGCGCGCGCGTTCTGGACCGCGGCCGCAGGGGAAGGCTGGCAGGTGTGGATTGACAGAGTTCCCGCGAAGGTCAACAGCCGACCTGCCGTCGCGGGAATACCGCGACCTCCGCGGAGCCGAGCGCGTCGCGCCGCAGCTCGCATCAAGTTGGGGGCCCTTGACGCGTGGCACGGCGGCCCATGAGCCGCGCGGCGTCGGCTCAAGGCGAGGCACGCGCGCGCGCGCGCCAGGCGCGGTAACTAGGCGCGCCCGCCATGTCGCGCGCCCAGCGGCAGCTGCCGCGTCAGTTTCGGCCGCCGCGCGGTGTCTCGCACTCGCTGGCGCGACGCATTGTCGCGCCGTCTTGCGCGGCCACGAAGTTGCCGTCGATACCATATGGCAGGAGGCGCTGGCTTGCCTCGGCAGCATCGACTTCCGCGCGCTGGCGGATCTGGGGGTCGCGCCGGCGAACCGCCGCCCTCGCCTTTCGCAAGCGCAGGTGCGGGCCCGGCTGTTCGCGCCCAGCGCGGGGCCTCGTCGCCGCTGTGCCCGCGCCCCCCTCGGCGGGCCGCCGCCGGGCTGGATGGGGCGGCGCCAGCCCCCCGGCAAAGAGTAAATTGGCAGACTCACTTTGGAGCTCGTCTTCGAGCTCTTCGTCCTCGTTGGAGACCGCCGCGGAGGCCGCGGCGCCCGCGGCGCGCTCTCGCTCCTCGCGCCGCAGCGCGGGGCCTCGCGCAAGCGATCCAGCGCACGACGCGGGCGCGGCATCGGAGAAGGCGTCGAGCAGCGGCAGCGGCCCAGGCCTCGGACAGGCGCGAGAGCCGGCAAGGCCGCAGGCCGCGATCGCCAGGGACGCGCCCCCGACGGAGTGGGCCAACGCCGCGCGGCCGAGCGCCGGATCGGCAGCGGCCCGCGCTCGCGGGCCTCCCGCCTGTCGGGGCCGCGCTGCCGCGTCGGCTCTGGCAGGCGCCCCCGCCTGCGCCGGGGAGAGCCCCCGCCCAGCTGTCTTTTCCGGCACATGGACCCGAATTACCGATTAAAAACGAGCTCGATTCAAAACGCGCCCGCCAACGCGCGCTCGCGCGCAGCCGCGCGCAAGGCGAAGCAGGCCATTGTCAAGCGTTCAAAGCGGGCGGCGCCATTGCGCCGTCTCATTGGGAGCGACCCGGCGGCGCGACCGCCGCGCTGGACAGACCAGACCAGTTAGCGGCTCTATTCCTGGCAGCGCACGCGTTCACGCTCCGCACACCTTCTGAGGGATTGCCCATCGCCTTCGCGTCTTGCGCATCGCGGGAGGGGGCGCCAGCGACTGGGCGCCCAGCCCGCGCGTCGCGCCAGAACGAAGCCCGAGTGCATTTGCCGAGGCATACGAGCCGGGAGACAGCGTCGGCGGTCTCCCACAGTTGCTGGCGCACCGCGCGCAAGGCCACGTGCCCCGCGCATGCTCCGGCGTGGCTGACCAGGCAGCGCGGCGCTGAAGCGGCCCTCTTCGGCGTCTCCCGCCGGCGCGCGCTGCCTGGGCTGCGGGGGGCGCTGTCTGGGTTGCGCAGGCGGTCGAGCATGGCACGCGCGATCTGCGGCGTGGCCACGCCCAGGATTGAGTCCTCCGCGGCGGCCGCCTGCGGGAGATCCTGGCATGCTGCGAAGTCCAGCATCTTTCAGCTACGTCGACTGCGAGGGCCTAAAGCGCAAGGCTGCGCTCGAGGCGCACCCAGCAGAGGCGCCCAGCGACGATGGCGAGCGCGAGAGGTAACGGCGGCAGCGTTTTGGCGCGGGCGCCGCGCTCAACGCACGCGCAAGGATCAGCACCACCGCGACGCGGACGACAGGATCCAACACGACGGAAAACAACAACACCACGCGCAGCAACACAAACGCCACCAGCAATTCCACTAGAACGAGCACGACGGGAACCAACAGCGCCAGACGATTCGCGCTGGACTGCAAGGGCGCCCCCACCCCCCCGCTGGCCAGACCGGCGGGGGGAGGCGCTTCCATACTCCAGCGCCCAGATCGTTCAATTTTGCGCTGGGCGCAGGGGCGCCCCAGAGAAGACACCAGACGACCCCCCAGGTGCGCTGCGGCAGTGTGTGCCGCGCCGCGCGGCGCCTTTGCCAGCGTCGGGGCACACGTGGCGCCGCGCTGGCACGGCCACCGCGGCGCGTGGGCGCAGCGCCCCCGAGGAGGGCCGGTGGGGAAAGGCCGCCGCGAGAGGAAGGGCGAACGCGGCCCCCCCATTCGCGCAACGACCTGCTGCCGATACTTGTATACCGCCTCGGGCCTGGGCGGGGCGAGGCACAGCCGCGGACGTGGCCGGCCAGCGCCGCGAGCCCCGCGCTAACCCGCGCAACGGCGACGCGCAACTCGCGCGCAAAACCTCGCTCGAGTCGCGGCCCCCCCGCGCCGCAACTTGTGCGCGCAAACGTTGGGCGTCGGCCACGCGCGATGCAACGCGTCGTTCGTGCTCACACATGACGACCCCCCCGGTGCGCTGCGACAGTGGGTGCCGCGCCGCGCGCGGCTTTTGCCAGCGTTGGGGCAGATGTGGCCCCGCGCTGGCACGGCAGGCGTGGCGCACTGGTGCAGCGCCCCCCATGCAGATTCCACCCGCATGGCGCTGTGGCCGCGAAGCAGAGGCGACGCGGTCGGGGCGCCGCCCATGTCCAGACAATCAAACACAGAAGTGTATCGCCGCTGGCTGGTCACACTGGTATTGTTGGTTGCGTTTGTGTCGTTTCGCGTGGCGGTGTTGCTCCCCGTCGTGTTCGTCACAGTGGCGTTCCTGGTGGCGTTGGTGTTGCTGCGTTTGGTGTTGTTGCTTGTTATCGTTGTGGTCACAGTGTTGCTGCTGGTGGCGTTTGTGCTGAGTCGCGTGGTGTTGCTGCTACCCATTGTGGTCGTCATACTGGTGCTGCTAGTGTCGCTGCTTCTGGTGCGCATGGTGGTGGTGGTGCTGCTGCGCATGGTGCTGCTGCATCTAGCAGTGCTCGTCTCAGTAGTGCTAATTGTTACGCTAAAAACAGAGCGCGTGTGCAGTGGGAAACTTCGCCAACGATTGCGACGGATGATCTCGCCTCACCACTGGCCACATTCCACATCCACTATATCGGCCTTGTCTTGGCCTTAAGCATGGCCGCGTCCATGATTGCGAATGCTGCTTTCGCCGCAGCGCCGGCCACCTCCATGATTGCGAATTGTGTTTTCGCATCAGCGCCGGCCACATCAACAATTGCGAACTTTCCTCTCGCCTCAGTGCCGGCCACATCCGTCATTGCGAACGTCGCCTCAGCGCCAGCCACATCCACGCCTACGACGGCTGCTGTCGCTTCAGCGCCAGCTACACCGTTGATTTCGAACGTTGCTCTCTTCTCAACAGCCACATCCATGATTGCGAGTGCTGTTCTTGCTTCGGCGCTGGCCACACCCACGATTGCGAAAGTTGCTCTCGCCTCAGCGCCAGCCACATCCATAATTGCGAATGTTGCTCTCGCCTCAGCGCCAGCCACATCCACGTTTGCGAAAGTTGCTCTCACCTCAGCGCCAGCCACACCCACGGTCGCGAAAGTTGCTCTCGCCTCAGCGTCGGCAACGTCCACGACTGCGAAAGTTGTTCTCTTCTCAGCGCCGGCCACACCCACGACTGCGAGTGCTGCTCGCGCCTCGGCGCCAGCCACGCCCATGACTGCGAGAGTCGCTCTCGGGCTTCGGCGCTCGCGGGCTTCGTGTCTCGGTCGAGGGCGGCGCGTTCGGTGCGGCTGCCGGGCTGGCGGGCACGCCTGTCCCGGGGAGGGACGGCTGGAGATCCCGCAGCCTTCTCCGCCCCCCTCCGCTGTCCTGCAACGGGGGTCCTCCTCCTCCTCCTCATCCTCCTCCTCGAATCGGGGCCCTGTGCCAGCCCATGCTCAATCCCAGCGCGGATTCGTGGCAGTGCTTGCCTTGATGTCTGCTCTCTGTCAGGTTTGCTCCAGGTGAAACCACCGATGGAACTGGGGGCGCATTCCGTACTCGACTCCAAGGCGAATACAATCAGGAGCGTGTTGAAAGCACTCCTGAACTTGGGCGTGGCGCCCACAGCACTCGATCTGGCCGTTCGTGGTCAACATCACCGTTTTGACCGCATGGCCCGCGGGAGCTGTGCTGGTCACTGGGCACGTCTCACTCAAGGGTCCGGCCAGGAAGTTTTCCAGTGCGGATCAAGGCCACACAAGCGATCGCGTGTTCAGGGTCAGGGGTGCATTTGCACGTCTTTGATCGGCTGCGGTTTGGTTTAACCCCGAGCCCCAGATAGTAAATCATACCCCCCCATTCGCCCCTGAGAGTTGATTCTCCCCAGCCAAGACAGAGTGAGCTGGTTGGGGGAGAGTGGCGGCAAGGCCGAACTGTATCATCTCGGGATTAAGTTTCGAATGTACGTTGTTATCTTCTGATGTTGAGTAGCAACATCGTCAAAACCCGTCCCGAGTCAGGAACGTGTGGCAGGGCCATGGGGTTCTCACCACCTCAGCATTCCCAAGTCATCTTATTGCTGCCCTTGCGCCCGATTCTTCCCCCGCGTCCTAGTCTTCTCCTCTCTAGTCCAAGAGTGGGAAGGCCACGTGGCCCAGTGGAGCCACCAGCTTCAGGGGCAGAAAATGGCGCAAGACGCGCCACATGGGTATGTTGTTTGCTATGTTATGTTTGTGTTGATCGGCACAGTGTAAAGTCGGTTTGGTACTTCCCATTGTCTGGCTCAGCACCAGGGATCTTCACCTGGTCATGTTCCGAGACCTCTGCCAGCCGTGTTGATGTGGTTGTTGTTGGGAGGGCAGATGTGCAGTGAGAATCGTTGGGGCAATCATCCTGCAATCAAGGGCGCAAGACACGCCCCTACCATGGTTTACGAGGCGCTGTGCGCTGAGCCTCCTGTGGGCTGACAGGGTAAACCCTGCGCGCCGCGCGCGTCGCCCGGCGTCCTGACGGCGTTCTGTCCCTTGGGAGTGAAGCTTCACAGACCACGCACTTATAACCCATGGTAGGGGCGTTCTTTCACTCCTCAGTGTAATCGTCCCCGTCCTCACCCTCGTATCCCTCCTCGGGCTCAGCCTGCACGCGCCCAGCACGCGAGCTGCGGCGCAACGCCCCACGTGGACGCGCGAACGCGCCGCACGGAGCCCCTCCGCCCCACGCCTGCCCCTCCGCACGGCGCCCTCCGAAAGAGGGAGGGGTGTGGCGAGGCCGCGGCAGGGGAAGCGGGGGGAGGAGGAGGGGGGGCAGGAGGAGGAGGAGGAGGAGGAGGAGGAGGTGGAGGAAGAGGAAGAGGAGGAGGAGGTAGGAGGAGGAGGAGGAGGAGGAGGAGGAGGAGGAGGAGGAGGAGGAGGAGGAGGAGGAGGAGGAGGAAGGGGGGAGGAGGAGGAGGAGGAGAAGAAGGAGGAGGAGGAGGAGGAGAAGGAGGAGGAGGAGGAGGTAGAGGAGGAGTAGGGGGAGGAGGAGGAGGGAGAAGGGGGGAGGAGGAGGGGGATCCAACGCTCAAGTGCGTTGAGCGCCTTACCAAACCGAGTCGTGGCCACTTTGACTCGAGAGCGAGCTCCTCCACACCGCCTTCGAACCGGTCGATGTCGATGCCTCGAGGCAGCGCGAGCATGGATTTAGGCGCGTGGATAAGCAGCGGGACCCGTCTCTCGTGCAGAATCGGTTCGTTCCGTCTCTTGTTAAGGCGGCATGGGCTTCATGTTATTGGAGTATTGTCCCCGATCCGTGGATCTGGCGCCCACGCGCCAGATCCACGGATCCCTCATCCATGCAGGGGGTGCCCGATCCAGGTCCAGCCAATCCACACCGCCGTTGCAGCGGTCGATGCCGATGCCGCGCTCATGGCCGCAGCAATTCGCGGGGTGCCCCAGCGTTTGGGAGGAGGAGTCTTCGTCCCCCCAGACGTCGTCGTCTTAGTCGTCGTCGTCGTGCGCTTGGTTTATCGTTGCGTAGTTATGTCACCGGCGTTTCTCGATCGAGTATCGACTCGAACTCGCTGAAAATTATGTTATTGAATTCGCAATTCGCTTTTAGAGAATACATGTTCGCATGGATTGGCCCAGGAACGTGTCCAATTCGGAACCTACGTAGCCAGAAGTTGCACTAACAGTTTAACAAGTTTCCAGATTCCTAATCACCGCTCTGGTGAAGAAAGTGGTCCGCCTCACATTTTACATATTTGAAGTGGCTGACCTGCGAGTGCGTATTCGTGCGTTTTGAAATTCGTTTGTATTTTGCTTAATCTTCTCGTGCACGGTGTGTTTTGGTCATGCGTATTTCCATGCCTTCGATATTTGATGTTGTTGTCTCCACAGCTGCAGCTCGAGTGTTCATACCCCCGAACTCCGCAGCCACGTCTTCTCCCTCAGCTGCTTCATTTCCAACCCCACGTCCGGGGCAACGCGCATCGTAGGGCCCAAATGATTTTGCACGTGTTCCGGTTTGGTTTCATTGTGATTGGTTCGTCGTTGTTATCATCTTCGCCATCGCCGTTGGATACAGGTTTGGCTCCACCGAATACAATTGCGGCACGTCCCAATTGAGGAAATGGGGGTGGTACGGTTGTAAGAAGTGATGGTGATATCAATGATCACGGAAATAGTCGCAAATGTCGCCATGTTTGCAAAATGGCGACGTCAACGGGACCAAAATATTGTAGTCAGCCTTCACAAAAAGTCTTCCCGTCTTGCATATATGTGCAATGTTATCTTGTCCGCTGCGGAAATGCCATATTTGTTGTTAAAATGAGGGCCTGCGCCATAGCACTACTTTTTGGAATTGTCGAACCGAAACAAGATGTAAACATTGCAGTTCAACAAGTCCCAAGCGTACGAGAATAACGCTTGGGATTTGCATTATGAAAGTAAATTATAGACGCAGGATTGCGAACATACACACTCCTGGAAAGAACGCAACATGTTGGGTCAAGATACGCAGCACGGAAGCGAGAACCATTGAAACGAATATTTGGCCACCATCGGTGGACACCAATACTTGGAACGATTATGCGCTGCGGTAAATCGTGAGCCACCTTGTGGAAACGGCCCGGCTTTCCGTTAATGAGTTCAGTGCAGATTTTGGAAGCGATCATTGGCAAAAATAAACGTGCGACAGCGAAATTGAAGGGGAGGAAAACCGTGCATTGATCAAGAAGGCGGAGGAAGAGGATGAGGTAGAAGAAAGGAGATGTCGGCCCTGTGAGATCTTTTGGAACGCCTACGGGGATCCTGAAACTCTCTCGGGCAGTCCGGGGATCATTGTGAAGCCGTAGTGGGTTTTTTTTTTGGTGAGAAAAAGACTACGACCTTACCAAACATTGAGCAATACCGCATTTGTAGCATGATGGCGTTTTTGGAATTCCCAAAACAATCGAAATCATGCGGTTCCATGAAGCCTCCTGGAGGTTTTTCGGAAGCCATTTTGAATCGTTTGGTGTCACAGAGGAGGCCATTGCCAATGGTGGTCAGCATCGTTCTTGCATTTCTCGTTATACATGTGTATATGTATATATGTATACACCAGAATCGTCTTATGCATGAGCAAATTCAATACACGACACAAGAATAGTACGAGGTTTTCAGCTGTAACCAATTCACGGTTTATCACAAATTATGGTGGCCCAGATGACGGTTTGGTAGTATTCAGGTTGACAGGGTTTGTTTCTGTTTGGTTTGTGAGAGCTAGAAACACTTGGCAATATTTGTGCAGCCATGTGTAATTTGAATAATCATTCTCTGCATGAAATGTTTCAGAACTTCAGGTCGGAGTCTCATAAGGAATCTTTTTCACTGGGAATTGAGGTTCAAGGAATTCGGCTTACAACCCCGGGATAGTGTTCACTCCGTATCCAGCGGAAAACGCACATATTTACTACATTTAAGCAGTTGGTGCTATAACGATATTTACTGGTATACATGGCTTTGTGTCTAGAGCGCATCATTTTGATGGTTCGCGATGTCCGAAACAGTAATTTGGTGACCGCATATTTGGCCCTTGGATGCGCTTGAGAATAAGACCCGGGAAAGGAATTCGGGATTCAAACAACTGCTTCCGTATCTAATCAGTAGTTTCCGTATCAATGAGCAATGGGTCTGTATCCACGTACACCGGTTTCCGTATCCATTTGCATTAGTTTCTGAATCCGCCCATATCCGTTTCCGTATTCACCCGAAGCGGTGCACGGTCACACGAATTTTCTTGTGCATATTCAACGGATTGTGTGTTTACCAACGCCGGATTCCGTGTTCACCTATGTTGGTTTTGCGTGCAAAATCATAAATGAACCGGAGATTTGAAATTCCGGGAAATAAGATTCAACGTTTCAATTTTTTCGGGTTGTGACATTTTGTGGATCTGCTACTCTGTGATTCTCTTTCGAAATTCTCGGAAATTGACTTGCATATTTGAGGGAAACAAAGATTGTTAACATCATTTATCTCATGTTCTGAATAGATTTTCCAATAATCATTTTGGAATTTTAGACCCAACGCTGGACTATTGAACATTAGTTTTTTTAATTGTGTTTGCGGGCAAATGGAAAACAAAAAAAAAAAAAAAAAAAAAAAAAAAAAAAAAAAAAAAAAAAAATGGTTTTTAAAAAAAATATGCAATTACTAGTGCGGCAAACGGTAGAAACGACGCAGCAGAAGGAGACGGAAATTCGAATTGCCCATTCTTCCCCCCGAGCGAACGGGAGAATGGATTTGTCAATGAATGGTTTCGAAATTCACTTGCGCCATTAAAAGGAAAATCGCACCAAGTTTTATGTTTTTCTCATGGTGCAAGGCAGCAGCGGTTCACGACGGTGACAGGGGTGAAACAATGGAGGACATGGTTGCCCGAAAAACGTCTTTGACGAAGGGCCTGGCTGGGCGGCTAAGTAGCGATTATTATCCTGATGTTCCATTCCAGCCGATCAACCAGAAAGTTCCCAACCCAAATCGTTTTTCGAATTCGAGATGATTTAGAAGGATGGGCTCTTTGAAAACACTTGTTGTTGATGTACATCTCGGCTTATAGAAACAACGTTTTGTAAATTTATGAATTACACACCGATTTCACACCACATGTACAATTAATTGTGTTAAATAAAAAATGCATTGCCCGAATCTTTCGATCAAAAAATGAAACCACTTAGTTTATAAAGAATTCTTCCCTACCCCCCCTTGGTGGGATATTAATTTTGAATAACGCCGTCTTGTCGCCCCGTCCTCTCGCCCACCTCCCTCCTGCCTCCTCGCAGCGCATCTGGGGTGCTGCAATTTGCGCAATTATTTGCAATGTCGTGGGTTCCTGGGAAGCCCATCAGAGTGGGGGTGACACACAATTCGCGTCGAGACTTCGCGGATCTTTGCGGGAAGAGGTGCAGATTGCACAACCATCGGCAATTTCGTGGATTCTTGAGAGGCCGAGCGGAGTGGGAGTGACACGCAGATCGCTTACCGACTTCGCGGCTCCTTACCAACTGCGGATTTGACGGTAAATTCGCGCGCCCCTCGGAAACCCAACAGAATGGGGGTAACATGCAGATCGTGTCGAAACCTCGCGGTTCTTTGCAAGAGGGGATGCTAATTGCGTATTTGTTTGCGATTTCGTGAGTTTTTGGAAGGCCCAACGGAATGGGGTAACGCGTAAATTGCTTCGAGACCTCGCGGTTCCGTGCGGCGGGAACTGCAAACTGCGAAATTGTTAGCATTTTCGTAGGTTGTAGGTGATAAAGAGCGGTTCTTTACGGTGAGAATTGCCGATTACAAAATTATCAGCAGTTTCGTGGGTTCCTGAGAGGCCCAGCAAAGTGGAAACACACGCAGATATCGTCGGAAACTCGCAGCCCTCTGCGGGGGAACTGCTTCAATTGTGCAAGCATGAACCCAGCGGAGTCGGGGAACACGCAGATAGCGTCGGGACCTCGCGGCTCTTTGCTGGGGAATTGCCAACAACGTAATTCGTGGGTTCCTGGGAGGCACAACGGAGCGGGGGTGACATGCAGATTGCATCGGGACCTCGCGGCTTTTCGCGGGAGGAATTTTCAACAATTGCACAATTTGCACTTTCGTTGCTTCTTGGGAGGCCCAACGGAGTAGGGGATACGTGGATTGCGTCGCAACCTCGCGGTTCTTTGCGGAGAGATTTCCCAAATGCGCAATTGTGGGCATTTTCGTAGGGCACACGGATCGCGCCGACACCCCGCAGTATTTTGCAAGGAGAATTACCAATTGGGCAATTATCTGCAATTTCGTGGATTCCCGAGATGCCAAATGATCGGTCAAGAACGTTCAAGGCACGCCCCAGACGGCCCAAAAGACCCCGAAGACGTACCAAGAGGCCCGCAAAAGATTTCATGGGAGAACCGCGAGACACGAAAACTACGAATCCCATCGCCTCTCTGGGCGTAGGTGGTTCCGGGGATTTCCTCTTCTATCTTCCATTTCCCCTTAAGGGGAGGTTGACCTCTCCTCCTATAGCCCCCTCATGGACCTGGACAGGGCTGCCCGCTGGTAGTAGAACGTGCAAAACGGCCTCGGTAAGGAAGCTAAAATCATCAGTTTTACTAAGGTTTTGGCATCATTTTCGCTTTCAGAAGGGGGCAGCGCCAATTAACCTTATCCCGTTTTTTAATCGATCGCTCCCAAGATGGCACCAAGATGCGCGCAAGAAGCACTAAGAGGCGCCAGGATGACCCGAAAATTGCCCGAAGAAGCCGCCATGAGGCCCCAAGAAGCGCCCAAGAGGCTGCCAAGATGGTTTCAGGAGGCCTCCAAGAAGTTCCAAGAAGCCGCCATGAAGCTCCAAGAGAGTCCCAAGAGGCCCCAAGAGGTCTCCAACAGGCCCCCAAGAGCACCCTCAGAGGATCCCAAACGGCCTGAAGAGCTTGCCCCCGAAACATCGAACACATTTAAGAGCTCTCATCGACCGCCAAAAGACCCCGAAAACGGCCAAATAGGCTTCCAAAAACACTTCCAAGAGGCATCCAAGCAGTATTTAACCATCCACCCAACATCATCATTCTCTTCTTCCCTTCGCCCGGTTCTTCGCCACCCCCTCATCCATCCATTTAGCCTCCTCTTCCATTTGTCCTTCTCATTGTCCCACACTTCCCTGATCTCTTCAATTTGCCTGGGCATCGTTTCTGGATGGGTTGGTGGGAAGAATTCCACGATGGTTTTTGAAAGATTTTAGTTTTTTCGTTGTTTTTTTTTTTGCAATCGCCGCGTTTGACCCTCAAACCGTTGTTTTCGTGGGGCTGGTGCAAATTATTTTGAAAAGCATAAGTTCATAATGCAAATCGTCGCCAAAAGATTGAATACATCATTGCGTTGATAACTCATTGTTGAACACGTTTTTTTTGAGAGGGGGGACATGTGAAGGGTAATGTTTTGTTTATTATTTCGTTTCTAGAAATGCATACTCACGAATAGGCAGTGGGATCGTGGAGATGAGTGCATTAATACCAGCTCCCGTGCGCAGTCATGGTGGTTGTTCTATCTAGGGAATGGGACATTTTTCGGCAATTCTGAGAATTGGGCTTCGGGCTCTGCGTTCGATCTCCCAAGCGTTTCTGTTTCATATTGTATTGTTTTTTTGCAGTTATTTGAAGATTTGTTTCTTTTTGGTTTGGATTGCTTATGCTTATTGCCAAAACGCAAGAAAAAATGAAAACAAAGGTAAGAAACAATAAAATAATATATGTATATATACACACATATATATATATAAACGAAATACACATCTACAATTTTTGAAATAACCATATGGATACCACCAACATGTGGATTTCTGCCATATGGCCATAACGAAAATATCTGGATGCGTCTTTCACATCGTCAAGGCAGATTTTTTTATATTTATATATATATATAATACCACATTATTCCCTGTTTTTTTCTATCATTTTTTGTTTATCGTGCGGCGTGGTCGTGCTCGTTCCATGTGCTACGTGTTTGTTCGTCTAATTATTTTAATTTTTTCCGTAATCGATCTGTTTCCTGCTTTAACTATATTGTTGTCCATATCTAAAATTTAAATTTCACGATCTGGGTAGAATTTTTTTAGAATAAGTACGTAACAACCCGGATAATGAACGTATTGCAATATCGCCGGCAAATTTATATTTGTTCTTGTTATTTTCTAAATGTCTTGGAAGATCCACAACATGTTAGGTTATTATTTGATTCAGGAAATTCGATGACCAGCGTGATATTGAAACCTATGATTTCTCGGACCACGAACATTCCCGAACACCTTAACCATCTACATTTCGGCATCCACAAGTTCTTTTACGGCAAACTTCATTTACAAATGCTGATGCTTAGGCGGAAACAGGACTGGCTTTCAGAGGAAAACGCTAAGACCCACAAGACACCGAAGTGCAAGCGCGGACGCGTGCAGCAACGGGAATGGAGCGGGAATGCGGATATACGAAATCGAACTATGGCAACACTTCTGTACTTGTGGTCCTTGTGGTTGTTATTATCCTTATGGTCTCCTCGGGGATCTGCGTGTGCATATATACACGCAAATACATCGGTAAAATATGATGAATGGATTGATTCTCCCGCCATGTACTTGCAATTTTTTCTTTGATATTTGAGTAGGAAGACACTTCACTGGACCGTCCTTGCTTTTGTTTCTATCATAAAAATAAGTCACCGGCCACGGTGAATAATGAAAGATAGAAAAACTTGTGAAACCTACGCGGATACGGACAAACAGTACAACATATACGGACATTGGTGTAGATTGATACGGAAACCGCTGCAAACCAATATACATATCAATGGATCATGCATAAGACAACCGGTGAACATAAATGCAGAAACCGGCAAGAGATTCAACTTTTTTGTTTCAAGCCCGGTTTTCCCTACCATGCCTGTCGACATTGGAGATGCTACGGGAAAAAAGGGGAAAAGGCGGATGAAGTATTGCATTGGGTTGCGCAAGGTGGACGGGCGAATAAAATATAAGTAACAAAAGACAAGCAGAGGAGAGCAAGAGGAATGACTATGATATATATATATATATACATATATATATATATATATATATATACTAGAACCATCGCGCGCGCTTCGCGCGCGCTCAGGTTCTAACAAGCTCCAGGCCTTGACGAATTCACTGCTCCACTGAAGTAGTGGACCAAGGTCCACGCATGCCAATCTGCATTCCGAAAGGCCTTCCAAGAAAATGGTTGTGTAGGGGGGCGGAGGCCGACGTGCCGTCGTCGTCGTCGTCGTCGTAATGCCGTCGTCGCCTATTGGGGCGTGCCGTCGTCGTCGTCGTCGTCATCGTCGTCGTCGAGGTCGTCGTCGTCGTCGTCGTCTTCGTCGTCGTCGATTCAAGAGGGCACTTGGGGCAACTTTGCGCGAAACGATCTGCGGGGGGCCGCGAGAAGGCGATCAATCATGCTCCCAATCAACTTCCTAGACAGCTCTCCTGTAGCATGACGGTACTTCGAAGCCTCCGGAGACTCGCGGGTCCATGATGAACAATGTCCCAGGAACGCTTTCTGGGACATGGTTTGTTAGGGTGTGATGGGGGGTCTCTTGGGCGTTCCCTGGGGGCCCCTTGGAGGCCTTCGGGAACTCTCGTGCCCATGATGAACCATGTCTCCGGAAGGTTTTCTGGGGACATGATTTCTTGGGGTGTGCCTCTGGACCCTCTCTTGGGGAGCTCGTGGGGCACAATTGGGTTGTCTGGGGAGCCTCCTGGGCCGTCTCGGGGCCCTCTTCGGGGCCTCCTGGCCCGTCTTGGAGCGATCTGAAGGGCCTCCGAGCGAGGCCGTGAGAGAGCGCTGGGAAGCGGGGAAAGCGAGAACGCCTAAATCCTTCAAAACCATAGGAAAATTAGTGAATCTTGCCTCCCAGGGCCCTCTTGGGGAGTCTCTTGAGTCCGTCCTGGAGCGTGCTCGAGTCCTCGTCGGCCGTCTTCAGGGCAGCTTGGGCGTCTTCGGGGCCTCTTGGGAACGTCTAGGGCCCTCTCGGGACCTCCATTAGCCTGTCGTGGCCTGCTTCGGGGCGGGCCCAGGCCGCCTCGGGATCCCTCGGGGCCTTCTCTTGGCGCGCTCTTGGGGCACACTTGGGTTGTCTGGGGGGCATCCTGGGGCGTCTTGGGGCCCTCGTGGGCCTTCTTGGAGCGATCCGAGGCTGTGAGGGAACGCTGGAAAGCGGGAAAAGCGAGAACGCCAAAATCCCAAACACTCAGAAAACGAGTGAATCTTGCCTCCCAGGGCCCTCTTGGGGAGTCTCTAGAGTCCGTCCTGGAGCGTGCTCGAGTCCTCGTCGGCCGTCTTCAGGGCAGCTTGGGCGTCTTCGGGGCTTCGTGGGACCGTCTTGGGTCCTCTCGGGACCCCCTTAGCCTGTCGTGGCCTGTTTTGGGGTGGGCTTGGGCCGCCTCGGGAGCTCTGGACCCCCCCCCGGCAACCCCTGGTGGGCACCGATGGGGGGAACAAGCAGCGACCTGCCCCCCCCCAGACCTACTCCGAGATAGAGAATCATGTTTGTTCGGCTCTCTAAGAGGGGGCCTCTGGGGGCTTACTGAGGGGCGCCTTTTGGCCTTGTCTGCAAGCCTATTGGAAACACGGTTGGGGCGGTGGGCGGAAGCCACGGAACCATGTTCCCAGAAAACTATCTGGGAAAGACGATTTACCGAAGTGTTTTGGGGGCCCGCAGGGGGCTTCCCTGGGGGTCCTTTGGGGGCCTATCAGGGCTTCCGGGGGGCCTCTTGGGAGCCTCACGAGGCTTCTTGGGAGCCTCTTGATGGCCTCCGGGGGCGTCCTAGGAGCCTCTCAGGCCGGAGACTTCTAAAATATCGCGCTCTTCGGGCCCTGTTGGGTCGCTCTTGGAGCTCTCTCGGGGCGCTCTCGAGGCCCTCTTGACTTATCAGGGGAGCCTCCTGGGCCGTCTCTGGGCTTTCTTGGGGGACTCTTCGGCCATCTTGGAGCGAACTGAAGGGCCTCTGACGCGGTCCGGGACCGTGGGGAGGCAGAACATGGGAGAGCGCAAGAATGCTTCAAAAACCATTGGGAAATGAGTGATTTTCGGCTTCTGGGGCCCTTTGGAGGGGCCTCTGGAGGCGCTCTTGGGGCGTTTTGGCGGCGTCGTCGGTCGTCCTGAGGCCATCTTCGGCGCGTCCGGGGCCTCTGGGGGCTGTCTGTGGGCGCGTCCTGGGAACCCGGAAATCATGCTCCTGGGGCCTCCTGGGCTGGGTCTGGGGCCTCTTGGGCCGTCTTGGGGGTTGGGCCGTCTTGGGCCCTCTTGGGTCTCTCTTGGGCTGTCTTGGGGCTCCTCGGGGGCGTTTGGGGCACTGCGAAGACGAAGCAAGGGAGCATGCGGAATATGTACGTTTTACTACGGGGACGGGCTGATTTTTGCCTCTTGAAGGCCCTCTTGGGGCCCTCTTCGGCCATCTTGAAGCCATCTCGGGCCCTCTTGGCTGTCCTGGGACCCTCTAGGGGGCCCTGGGAACCCAGAAATCATGTTTCCGGAGAAGCTTCTGGGAACATGATTTCGAACGAAGCCCTCTTGGGCCTCCCTGAGGCCGTCTTGGGGGCCTCCTGGGCCGGCTTTCGGGCCTCTTGGGCCGTCTTGGGGGGTTCCGTGAGCCCTACAGGCAGACCTTTTTGGGCCGTCTACGGCCCTCTTGGGTCTCTCTTGGGCTGTCTGGGGGCTCCGCGGGGGCTTCTGGGGCACTTTGAAGACGAAGCCAGCGAGTATGCTGAAAACGCACGTTTCACGAAGGAAATGGGCCGATGTTTGACTCTTGAAGGCCCTCTTGGGGCCCTCTTCGGTCATCTTCAAGCACGGGCCCTCTTGGGCCTCGCTGAGGTTGTCCTGGGGCCCAGTAGAGGGTCCGGGAGCCCCGAAGTCATGTTCCCGGAGAGGCTTCCGGGAACATGATTTCGAACGGGGCCCTCTTGGGCCTCCCTGAGGCCGTCTTGGGGGCCTCCTGGTCCGGCTTTGGGGCCTCTTGTGCAGTCTTGGGGATTCCGTGAGCCCCACAGGACGACGCTTTTGGGCCGTCTAGGGCCCTCTTGTGTCTCTCTTTGGCTGTCTTGGGGCTTCGCGGGGGCGTCTGGGGCACTGTGAAGACGAAGCCAGCGAGTATGCTGAAAATGTCCCTTTTGAAGGCCCTCTCGGGGCCCTCTTCGGCCATCTTCAAGCCATCTCGGGCCCTCTGCTGAAGCTGTCTTGTGGGCCTCTTGGGCGTCCTCGGAACCCGGAAATCATGTTCCCGGAGAAGCTTCCGGGAACATGATTTCGAGCGAAGCCCTCTTGGGCCTCCCTGAGGCCGTCTTGGGGGCCTCCTGGGCCGGCTTTGGGGCCTCTTGGGCCGTCTTGGGCGACCCTTTTGGGCCGTCTGGGGCCCTCTTGGTCTCTCTTGGGCTGTGTGGGGGCTCCGCGGGGGCGTCTGGGGCACTGTGAAGACGAAGCCAGCGAGTTTGCCGAAAATATACGTTTTACGCAGGAAATGGGCCGATGTTTGCCTCTTGAAGGCCCTCTCGGGGCCCTCACGGGCCCTCTTGGGGCGCTCTTGGACGTCTTCGGGGCCTCTTCAAGCTTTCTTGACCATCTGTACGGCCCGCGTGGCCTGTCGTGGCCAATTTGGAAGCGGCCTGGGGCAATCCCGGGGGGTCTGTGACCTCCCAAAGGTTCGGGGGGGCGGCCATGGGGGATGACGGCACCGATTTCCCCCCCCCCCCGGCCTACTCTGATATGTATATATATATATATATATATATATAAAAGGTCTATATATAGAGCCAAAAAATTAAACAAAGGGCGATCAACATCAGAGACGTGCATAACATCATGAATATTTCAATTTGCTCGCGGATCGATTGAAAACAATTGCCTCCATCTCCTGAAATGGATACTGTTTTTTTTGGTCGGGCGATAACCCGGGTTATAGACTGCAATCAGATAAATTTCAAGTTGTGCACGTGGAAACAATATGGACTTAAATATGCCTTGCTGAAAAGAACTGCAAACAACAACAAATTATTTGGTGCACCTCGGGGCTACAATCAAGAATACTAGACACGTGCATGCATCGATTGGGGCAAATCTGGGGGGAATTCAGTAGATGTATGAAAAATGGTAACACACATTTCAATAAACCAGGCGATAGTCACAAGCAACAAGTCGTGTATTCCCTCAGGTCGGCATTGTTCAACACAGCAGAAAAACTACGATTGAACAATCTCCAAGCGAAATGCCTCAGGAAAGTATTGAACATTGTTCATTCGTTCCTTTCAAGAATATCAAACAAAACTGTTCTGGAGAGAAGCCAACAACTACCTTACACATCGCACATCGCACCTATTGTATCAACAACTTCAACTATGTGGGAATCTTGGCCGGAACCCTAGCACTCATGCGCTGCGTGCGGCAACGTTTCAATTTGATAGTCTCATGCCGGTTGCGCTGATTTGCAAACATGCGCGGGGAAAACCAAAAAGAGAACGGGAAGCAAAATTGTTAGCAATCGTTTCTTTTTGTTCCCCTTATTCGGAAACTTTAATGGGCAACTGGATGTGGGCAAGACGAATACTTATGATAAGCATTGCGTGGCTTGTGCGTCGTAGCAGATAAAACACATTTATCATCATCTTCCTCCCCCCCCCTTCGTCCTCACGGCGCGCATTTGGCACGTCCAGGCCACTTGGGCACGCATTTGGCGTGCAATCGTCTGCCATCCGTCGTCCCTGCGGTCCAAGTATTCGAATTTTCGTTGTCGTATCCTGAAGTCCAGTGGCCGACTGACTGGAAAGTCGAGGTTTGAACCCTCGCTGTCCAGGACCTCCACACTGGAGTTCAGTTCGCCAGGCCCCTCCTCCCCCCTCCTCCTCCTCCTCCTCCTCCTCCTCCTCCTCCTCCTCCTCCTCCTCCCCCTCCTCCTCCTCCTCCTCAAATTTCCGTCCCGGATTTTTCTCCCGAAATCCGGTGGGTGACCGATCGAGCGCACGAAGCGCGAGCGAAAGAGCCATGTGCCAAATGCGCGTGGGCAAAGAAAAGAAGGGCGACACGCCAAAGACGTGCAATCAGCAGACGATTCCACTCGCATGCTCCAATCCTGCGCCGCGAGCCCGCGAGCCAGCTGCTCCCCGCTGGGCGCCTCGCGGCACCAATTCACCCGCCAACAAAAACCTGGTCTCGGGGGCTTGCTGTTACGCTGCTGAAGCGAGGCCTGAAGCCAGGAGGCGCTTGATGATGCTGATGCTGATGATGCTGCTGATGACGATGATGACGATGCTGATGATGCTGATGATGCTGATGATGATGATGATGATGATGATGATGATAATGATGCTGACGATAATTATGTGGGCGTGTGAGTGTGTGAGCGAGTAAGAGAAAGGGGAGGAGGAGGAGATCCTGCGGTGTGTGTGTGTGTGTGTGCAAAGAAAGCAAGAACTCCACTTTGGATGCGGGGGAAGAATTGCACCACGTAGATCGTACCACATAGATGGCACCACCAGGCTCACAAATGACGATATATACATCTAAATGCACCTATGTGTGTGTGTGTGTGTGTGTGTGTGCGTGTGGTGGAGCCGCTGCCACGGCCGGCACGCGAGAGCGGGCAACGGCGAGCGGCAACGCACTGGGCAAACGGAAGGCGGAGGCAGAGGGCAGCGGGCGGGCGATCGGAGGCGGCAGAAGGCAGCGGGCGGGCAGAGGGCAGCGGGCGGGCGAAGGGAGGCGGCAGAGGGCAGCGGCGTCGGCGAGCGGAGGGAGCGCGAGCGGAAGGAGCGCGCAGAGAGCCTCACGCCTGCGCGGCGCGCCCGCGGTCGCGGCCGCGCACGCGCGGCGTCTCCGCGCCGCCCAGCGGAGTGCTCCTTGCCCACGTGGGCGCCACCGGCTGAGGCTGGGCGCGCCACACCCCGCAACTCCTCCATCTCGCTGCCCCTCCTCCTCCTCCTTTTCCTCCTCCTCCTCTTCCTCCTCCTCCTCCTCCTCAGCCTCCTCCTCCTCCTCAACCTCCTCCCTGCGATAGTCCATCCTCTGTCTCGTCCTGCTCCTTCGCCTCCACCTCCGATTCGTGCTCCTCCTTTTCATTATCCTTACTCCTGCACTCGTTCTCCTCCTCGTCCACCTGCACCTCTTCCTCCTCCTGCCTCACCCCTACTCCGTTTCGTTCTCCTCAGTCTCCTTCCTCCTTCATCATGCTCCTGAGTCGTTCATCAATCCTCCTCCTTTTCTGGCGGTTCCTCCTCTTCCTCGTCCTCCTCGTCCTCCTCTCCTCCCCCTCCTCCACCTCCTCCTACTACTCCTCCTCCTCTCCTCTGGCGCCTCCACTTCCCCTCCTTTCGTCGTCCCCCCCCTCCATCTACTCCCACCCCATGTCCTTATTAGCTATTTCTGCATTGTCGCTCATTCAGATTGTTTCTCACCTTCATTCCTACTACCCCCCTATCCTTATATTTCTTTTTCCTCCTCCTCGTCCTACCCCTCCTCCTCCTCCTGCGTCGACAGCAGGGGGGCCCATGCGACCTGTTAGACGCAATCAACGTGTATGGCTGCTGCTCTCAAGCATGGACGCTCTGTCTCCCGTGTCGCAACACGCGTGGCAGGAACGGGACGGGGCGCATCTCCCGCTCTCTCGCTCGCCTCGGCGCCGCGCCGACTTTTCCATGGAGCTCACGCTTGGGTGCGTCGCACGTTTTTTTTTTTTTTTTTTTTTTTTTTTTTTTTTTTTTTTTTTTTTTTTTTTTTTTTTTTTTTTTTTTTTTTTTTTTTTTTTTTTTTTTTATTTATATTTATTTATTGTTTTTTTTTTTTGTAAAAAAACAAAGTGGTCGACGCGCCAGCGGGCGAAAGTGCCGCTCTCGCCTGGGCGCCGCGCAGGTTTCGTTCGAGAGGGGCGCTCCCGCCCACGCGCGGCGCACACTTGTCACTCGCCAGGGTTTTTGGGGTCCGCGCGCGAGCGGAGCGGACGACTCGACGCCCTCGCCCAAGCTGCGTGCACGTTGCGTCTGGAAGTCCCACGTGGGCCCGGCGCCTGTCTCGTTCGCCGACTCGCAGACGAGCAGCAGCGGCAGCGGGGCCGCGGGCAAAATGCAGTCCTCGCCCGAGCGCCGCGCAATTTTCTCGCATGACCGTAGGAATGCCCCCTGCCAGCCCAGCGCAGGCTGCGCCTTCGCCACGCTCATCGGAACGTTTGCCGCTCCCGCCCTTGCGCGGCCCGCGCATTCTCACCTTCGCCGAGTCCTCGTCAGGGGGACCGTGCGCGAGCGAGCGCTTTGCGTTCGCTCGGTGGCAGCGCCTTCCGTTCGCCACAATGGATTCTCACTTGATGGGTGGGGCCAGCTGGCTCGTTCGACCCGGCTAACTCGACGTCTCACTCCTTATTCCTTGCTCCTGCACTCCTTCTCCTCCTCCTACTTCCTGACCCCCTTCCGTCTCCGTGGTCGTGGTCGCCGTCCTCGTCGTTGCAGTCGTGGTCATGGTCGTCGTCGCCGCGCTTGGGAGAGGGGCGTGGGAACCCTGGGGCCCATCCCTGCCCGGGGGCCAGGGAGCGGGCGTGGGCATCCGAACCCCACCCAAGGGGCTCATACATCCGGCGTGGCAGTACGCTGTCGGCGCAGCCCCTGGAGCTGTCTCTTCCCGTCCCCAGGTGTCCGGTTCCTGGTGCAGCCTAGCTCGAATCGTTCTCGACGGCCCTAACAGGTGTGTCTGTGTGTGTGAGAGGGAGTTCGCGCCAGCGTGTGTAGGCGGTGTATGGGGGCCGACGTGCGCGGCGTGCTATCGGCGGAACTGAGCGGGGGGAGCGCAGACACACAAGCACACAAGCACACAAACACACAAGCACACCAACGCACCAACACACAAGCACACAAGCACACAAGCAAACGAACACAAAGACACACAGACACAAAGACACAAAGACACATAAACACACAGACACAATGACACAACGACGCAACGACGCAAAGACACAAAGACACAACGACACAAACACAGCACACAAACACACACACAACCACACAACCAGATACAGTCACAAAGACAGCAAGGCACAAAGACACGAAGACACAACACACATGGACAAACACACAGCACACAAGCACACCAACACACCAGCATACAAACACACAACCACACAAACATACCAACACACAACACACACAAACACACAACCACACACAGACACAACCACACGCAGACACACAGACAGACACACAAAGACACAATCACACAAATGCACCGACACACGAACATATTGAAACACAAACGCACAAATACACAGGCACACAAACACACACACACAAACACACACACAAACACACACAAACACACAACACACACACATACACAAACAGACAAACACACACGCACAAAAGCACTAAACGACACAACACAACAACACAACAACACAAACCCACAAACACGAACACACACAAACCAACAACCACACAAACACACACAAACACGCCAACACACCAACACACAAACACACACGCACAAGCACACACGCAACCACACAGACACACAAACACACAGACACGCAAACACACAGACACGCAGACACAGAGGCACAGAGACACAGATAAACAGAGACACACAACCACACAAACGCACAAACGCACAATCACAAGCACACACAACCACAAACACACACACACACCAGACGGCCCAAGCGGCCCCAAGACGACCCCAGAAACCCTCAAGAGGCGTCCCAAGACGGCCTCAAAGAACACACATCGATCTATTTACACGCGAAAACGTGCAGTTTCAGCACATTCGCCTTTCGTACGTTCACAACGTCCAAAACGTCCTGGATCGCCCCAAGACGGCCCAAGATGCCCCAAATCAGGTTCCCAGACGGCCCAAGAGGCCACAAGGCCGCTGAAGAAACCCCCAAAACGGCCCAGAGGGGGCTCCAGGGCAGCCCCAAGAGTGGGCCCAGAGGGGGAGCCCGAACAAACATTTCGAGCCTTCGACCCCCCCCCCCCCCTCACAGCTGCCCCAAGAAGCCCCCAACACGCTCCCAGGGGGCTACGAAAGGCCCCTTAAAAAAGTTCCCAAGACGCCTCCAGGAGGGCAGCGAGCGGTTCAAAAACAGTTTCCCAATCGCCCCCGAGACGCCTCCTACGAGACCTCGTCTGCCACCCGCGTGGCATCAGACCCGCAGCCCAGGCACGGTGGCGGGATGTGCCGAAGGCCATTCGACCCGCCCAAAACGGCACAATAATGAACCAGTGGTGCGTCGGAGGCATAATTTCTTGCTTTCCTACGCGCACTTCGAAGAGAGGTACCGTTCCAAATCTGATTGACGCAGCCTGAAGGCTAGTCCACGGGCACTCCACTCTCGTCCAATCAGATCCGCCCCACCTCATGTCCCCTTCAACCACCTCCCCAACAAGCTCCTTCCGAGCACCATCTCGACCAAGCTTTCAAAACGATTTTAGCTCATGCGACGAAGGCCCTCTCGCGGCCTTCACGAACTCAACAAATACGCCCGCAAACAACATCCGACCAGACGGGTTAGGGACCTGTCTTCCAAGCCCCTTTCTGCCACTTCGGAACAATATGTACCCATGCTGCGTATTCATAGACACCCGCCTACTCGACAGACGGCCGACCCGAGTCAAAGACACCCCCCCAACTATCCCTGTCATCACGTTAGTCACAAGACAAAATGCAGCACGGTGTAGTGGCCTGTTACACGACGGCAGGGGGCATCATCAACGTGAGGGGGCCGAACGGTCATTCACTGTCCCTGGGCGCGTGGCTGAAGTGAGTTTCTGGGGTGCGGATTGTTGTTGTTGTTGATGTTGTTGTTGTTGTTGTTGTTGCTGTTGATCGTCGTCCCCACCGCGCGCGACCCGGCCCGCGACCCACCCGCGACCCACCCGCGACACACCCGCGACCAACCCGCGACCCACCCACCGACCCACCCACATTGCTAAGGAAAATCGGCGCCTACGGAGAGCTCGTTGCATAATTTGTACAAAAAAAAGCGCCTTCGGCGGGCTTCTTCAGAGCCTCGAGACTGCCGACGTCCCCGCCGCCCCCTCACTCTTATCCGCAACTGCGGGGTGCTATCACCCCGTGTGCGCAGGCCCACCATCCCTCTCAGGAAAAAAACACTGCAATGTGAACGTGGCGGCAAAGCGCCCCGACCCCTTGGAGTACCCTCAGGGTGTGAGATGCTTACCACTCCCCCGACCCCTCGCCCCATGCACTGGTCCTGTCGATTTAGAGGGAGGGGGGTCCGCCCGGATCTCACGGGCCTGGCCCCAACGCATCATGGGACAGAGGCCCCCACAATGTGCTCCGAATCGCTACACGATCGGTCCAAGACCGATCAAGATGGCTCCAAGATGGCCAAAGAAGCCTTCGAAACGCCCCAGGAAAGCTTCAAGAGCCTTCCCAAGAGGGCCCCGAGAGGCCAAAACCATTGAGCTCCCTTTGGTTTTTCAATATCTGCTGGGCTCTCGACTCTTCGAGCTTCCGACGCTCCAAGACGTCCCAAGAGGCCCCAAACACCGCGCCACGACGGCCCAAAAGGCCTCACGATGGCCCTAAGACGGCCCAAGAAGGCCGCAAGACGGCCCGAAAGGAGGCGCCCCCAAACGGCCCCGAGAATGGGAGGCCGAACCGACAATTCGAGCCTTCTGTCTCAAGATGCCCCCAAGCGGCCCCAAGAGGCCCCGCGAGGCCCCAAAGAGGCCCCCAAATCGCGCTAAGAGGCCCCAAACCGGCCCCCAAGAGACCTTTTAACTGCCTCAATGAGGCCCCTGATAGGCCTCCCACGACATCCCAACGAACATCCTAGAGGCCTATGAACCACAACCAGGCATGGTGGCAGGATGCGCAAGCGGCCGTTTGATATTCTTTCCCTGCCACCATCCCAGCACACCTGTAGAAACACTGACACGGAGTCCATGTTCTCCCTCTCGGCATGGACGTTCTGGGGTCGAGATTTCCCCCACACTGCGTGGCCCGAGCGGGGCGGGGTGCACATCCCGCGCGAAGAGGCGAAGTGCCGCTCTCGCATTCCGCGCCGCGCTCATGCTCCCGAGAGTTGAGCTGCCGCTTGGGCGCGTGCTCGTCGGACGAGACTGTCGCTCTGGTCTCGGCGCCGCGCAGGGCCTGCGCCCGACAGCGGCGTGTGCACCCCGGTGCGGCTCACACTTTTCCCTCGCCAAGTCGCGTGGGCCGAGGCGCGGGCAGGGCGACTCGCCGCCCTCGCCTGGAGAGGCGGCGTGTTTTCCGTGCGGGCGGGCAGGCAGCACGAAGGCGGGGGCGTGCGAGCGCGGGCCAAGAGCTGCCCTCGCCCCAGCGCCGCGCTTTCTTTCGGCGGTGGACAGACCTCCCTTTCGTCATACCTCCCCGTAATGAAAACGGCCTGGGACCGAAACCGACGGATCCGGGCCCGCAAAAACGACGGCCGCGACGCCCTCTCGCCGCGAACCGAAGACGGCCAACTCCTCAATCGGCGCGTCCAGGTAGGAGGCCCAGCCACCTCCGATCTTTGCGCGTGACAGTGGCGGTGCTGCTTCGGTGCGGCGCATGCCTCGTCGCCGCCGTGCTGATCGGAGACTTGGCCGCCTCTGGGCACAGGTGTGCGGAGGTTCCGCTCCCGCCCGCCAGTGCACGGACAGAGCATGCTCCCTCTCGCCAGGTCGTCGGAAGCGGGGCCGCGCGAGAGCGCCTTGCGTTCGCTAGGTGGCGAACGCGTCCGGCCCCAACACCAAACCGCGCCACCATGGGCTCGTATGTTATGGGAGGGGTGGGTGGGAAAGGGCGGGGCCCTCTGACTCGTTCCACCTGGCTGACTTGCCCTCAACACGTCCTCTTGCTTCCCACCTTTTCGACGTTGCTCGGGCTAGGTGTTGGCTGGAGCCATAGCGTCTGTGCGGCAACGCAAGGTACACACACAAAGAACGACTTGGGCGACGAGGCCCCCTTAGCGCAGCATGCAGCAGTGCGCTGGGTTGTGGGTGAGAAGTGTGACCACGAGAACAGGCCAGAGAAGATAAGCCCAGGCCCTCAAGTACAATGCATCGCTCCCCCCTCTGCCTCTGCTGAGGGCGATAATGGAGGGCTTGGCTCAGGGTGGGACACATCGACCTGGAATCGGCGATCCAGCCCCCATCGGCGACGAGTGGGCGACTCGGGGTCGATGCGTCCACCCCTGAGCCTAGCCCCATGACGTTGCCTGGTCTCGGCTTTCGGGGCTAGCTTGGCTTTCTGGAGGCCCTCTGGGACGATCCGGACACCCCCGCAAAGCCCTCGGCGAGGCGCAGCTGCTGGAGCGTCACCCCGATGCACCCCGAGGCTGGAGCGCCGCCGAGAACCGACGAGAGCGCTCGACAACCTCGAATACCTCAAACCTCTGCTTCCCCCTCTCCCTCTACCAGAAGCCTCCTAGATGAGGTCCGGCCGCATTACCGATGTATCGGCGGTGCAACGGCGACGTCAGCGACGCATCGGCGACGTCGGCATGGAGAAGGTTGGGCTCCACATCGAGCCGCACCGGCGACACTGCGCAACGCTCCGACCCCAGCTGCTCAGACCCCGCGCGGGAGGCCCCGGAAGTTTCCCCCCCTCTTCTCTCCCCTTCAGGCCCCCCCCCTTTCCCCCCCCCCTCCCCCCCCTCGTGCCCCCTCCCCCCTCGTCGAAGTTTTTCCCGCCGGGAGGCCGGAAGTTCCCCCCTCCCCTTTCTCTCCCCTTCAGGGCCCCCCCCCCCCTTCCCCCCCCTCCCCCCCCCTCGTGCCCCTCGCCCCTCGTCGTGCCCCCATCAACCCCCTCGTGCCCCCCCCCCCCCCCCGCAGGCGCGCCGGCGCGCTCGGGCCCCCGCCGCCGCTGGCCCGCCGCTGGTCCTCCGCCGCCCAGTGGAGCTTCAGCCTGCGCACCTCTCGCTCGCGCGCGGCGGAGGCGAGGAGGAGGGGGAGAGGAGGAGGAGGAGAGGCGGAGGAGGAGGAGGAGGAGGAGGAGGAGGAGGAGGAGGAGGAGGAGAGGAGAGGAGGAGGAGGAGGATTAGGGGAGGAGTAGGAGGAGGAGGAGGAGGAGGAGGAAGAGGAGGAGGAGGAGGAGGAGGAGGAGGAGGAGGAGGAGGAGGAGGAGGAGGAGGAGGAGGAGGAGGAGGAGGAGGAGGGCGGGGCAGCGGGGACGCCGGCCCCTCCCAGGGGGCGCGCCCCGACCGGGGCCTCGGGGCGAGTCCGGCGGTGGCGACGTGGGCCTCCCGGGAGGCCCCCGCCAGGAAGGGGAACCCGACCAGCCACCACTGGGGGAGCTGTGGTCCGCACCCCCCTGGGGGAACCCATCGTATCGACGATCTCTCGAGAGGGATGTCGAAATCGATGGGTCCCCCAGGGGGGTAAGGACCACAGCTCCCCCAGTTGTGGCTCCCCTGGGAACACGAGGGCAGGGCAGCGGCATCGGCATCATCGCCTCCTCTGCGTGAAGGGGGGGTGCTGAGAGAGAGAGAGAGAGAGAGAGAGAGAGAGAGAGAAAGGGCAGAAGAGCCCAGCATTGAGTCGAGCAGCCGCCTCGGCGATCGAAACAAATCGGGTCGGCGGGAAACATCGGCTGCCAAGTCGGAAGTCGAAACGATGAAGATCGCCAGGCCAGGAAAGCCTCCACTGAGAAGCCGGAGTCCACACGGGAATCCGAAACCGAAACGAGTCAGGATCGGAACCGGTGGAAGTCAAGCCGACTCGAATCGGAGGAGTCGGCATGAGGCCTGCCTGGATGGGGGGCGGGAGGGGGAGAGGAGCAGAGCTAACGAGAGGAGGGAGAAAGACAGAAAGAGAAAGAGAGAGAGAGAGAGAGATAGAGAGAAAGAGAGAGAAAGAGAGAAATGAAGCAAGTGAGCGACTGAGAGAGAGAGAGAGAGAGAGACAGAGAGAGAGAGAGAGAGCGAGAAAGAGAGAGAGAGAGAGAGAAAGAGAGAGAGAGAGAGAGAGAAACGAAAAACGGGGAGAGAGAGAGAGAGAGAAACAGATAATAAAAAGGGATAGAGAGAGAAAGAGAGAGAGAGAGATGAAAAAAAAAGAAACAGAGAGGGAGACGTGGTGTGTACTCCGTCGCCGCTGGGGTGCTGCTCCGCCCTGGGCCACGTTGGCGTCGTGTGCTGGTGCGTGGACCTCGACCCCCCTCCCCGCCCCAGTGAAAGAGATTTCGTCGCCCTTCGCGGCCCCCTCGCCGCCCTCCGTGGCCCCGTCGCTGCCCTCCGCGGCCCCGTCGTTGCCCTCTGCGGCCCCGCACTACCTGCCCTTCGTGGCCCCCGCTCGTTCGCGCCCGTCGCGGCCCCATACGCAAGCCCTTCGCGGCCCCGCTGTCGCCTTTCGGGGCCCCTTTTCCTGCCCTTCGTGGCCCCGCTGTCGCTCTCGCTCCCGCTCTCGCTCTCGCTTTCGCTCGTCGTCGTCGTCGTCGTCGTCGTCGTCGTCGTCGTCGTCGTCGTCGTGGTCGGTCCCCTGTCCGTCCCTCCTGGGGCCGGGTTGCCGCTGATCAGCGCTGCCGCTGGCCAGGCCGACGGTCTGCGGCTGCCCCGCCGCTTGCTGGGGCCCAGCCTGCAGGGAAGAAAGATATACCCCCCAAAGGGGTACGATCGAAGACGACAAGGGCGAGTATCGAGGGTTTGGGGAATACGCGTAGAATCACACTCGAACAGATAAGAGCGAACAGTCTTAACATGATTGTCGTTGTTGTTGTTGTTGTTGTTGTTGTTGTTGTTGTTGTTGTTGTTGTTGTTGTTGTTCTCTATTTTCTGAAGAATAATTATTGTTGATCCCCCTTTCACCGGTGCAAGCCGTTTTTTCTCCATCGAAGTGTGCCCCTCGACGCTCGCACCCTGTTTTTTGACAGGGTAAATCTTCCTGCTCAAACTGGGCCCTGACTCCCCAGATTACAACAACAACGGCTCCCGCCTGAGATTTCCTCCGAATTTACTCAGGACCCCCGCTCCTGAGACTTCCCCACAATTTACTCAGGATCGGTGCTCCCGCCTGTGCTTTCCTCGCAATCCCACCAGCCCTCTGGGCGTCGGTGGTTTAGAGCGTTTCCTGTTCCACCCCTCCTTCTTCCCCTTCGGGGAAGGGTTTACCCCTCCCCCCACCCCCTCCCCACTGACCTGGACAGGGGTTCCGCGGCGCGTTGGAGCGTCCAAGATCGACCCCTGGGAGGGCTAAAATTCGACACCCCTCACGAGGATCGTGGCTCCTGAGGGGGGGACTGTAATCAGGGAGCCCCCCTTCGTTGATCGATCTCCTCCAAGATGGCTCCGAGGCCCCCCAAGAGGCCCCCAGGAGGCCCCCAAGAGGCCCCCAAGAGGCCCCAAGAGACCCCCCAGAGGCACCCAAGAAGCGCCCAGGAGGCCCCAAGAAGCGCCCAGGAGGCCCCCAAAGGCCCCAAGATGGCCCCAAGAGGCCCCCAGGAGGCCCCAAAGAGGATCCCGAACGGCCCACAGAGGCCCCCCCGAGGCACCCAAGACGCCGAAAAGCCCCTCAGGACGACCCTCTACTCGCCTGGGCGTCGTTTCTGGACGGGCTGGTGGGGATACGCGACGCGTCTAGAATTTAGTCAGGACCCCCACTCCCATCTGAGACTTCCTCACAATTTACTCAGGAAAGGCGCCCCCGCTTGAGACCTCCGCACTTGAATCAAGACTTCCTCGCAATTTAATCAAGACCCCCGCTCCCGCCAGAGAGCCCCTCACATTTTATTCAGGAATTGCGCTCTCGCCTGTAATTTCAATGCAATTTATTCAGAAATTGCGCTTCGACGCTCAGGAAACACGCTGCGCCAAGGACGCCGTTACAATTTACTAAGTAATCGCGCTATCGCCATACTCAGGCATCCCGCTTGAATGTCCCACCCGCCCGACCCGCCCGTCAGTGGATCGCCCGCCCGTCGTGGGCTCCCGCCCGAGACTTCCTTCAGGAACGGCGCTTTCGCCTAGGACTTCCTCGAACGTTCACGCTCTTACCTGCCTGCTCCTCCTCCCTCCCCCTCCTCCCTCCCCCTCCTCTCCTCCCTCTCTCTCCCTCCTCTCTTCCCTCATCCTTCTGCCTCTCTGCCCTATCCCCTCTCTGTTCTCTCCCTCTTCCCTTCTCCCACTCCTGTCCTACCTCCTCCCTCCCTTTTTTTTTTTTTTCTCTCTCTCTCTCTCTCTCCCCTCTCCCTCCCTTTTTCTACCTCGCTTATCTGTGTTTTTCTTCCTTTCTCTCTCTCTCTGCCTCTAATCAACCGCCCCCCTCTTCGCTCCTTCTCTTCTGTGATCGAAAACAACAACGGCGGGTACCGGGCAAGTGAAAGCGAAAAATCTTAGAATGATTGTGGTTGTGGTTGTGGTGGTTTTGGTTTTGGTTTTGGTTGCCTCTTCGGCTTTCCGATACTCCAAGACGGCCCAAGAGGCCCCCAGAACCACCCCAAAACGGCCCAAGAGGCCTCCAAGAGGACCCCAAGACCGCCTAAGGGCGCCCCAAGACGGCCCAAGAGGCGCCCAAGACGGCCCAAAGTCGGTCTAACAAAATACCCCAGAGAGGGGAACACGAACCGAAAATTCGAACCTTCCGCCCGAGGCCCTAGAAGGCCTCAAAGAGGTTCCCAAGAGACTACAAGAGGCCCCCAAGAGGCCCAAACGAGGCCCCAAGAGGCTCCAAAAAGGCCCCCAAGAAGCCTCCACACTGCCTCCAAGAGGCCCCCCACAGGCCTCCCGCGAGATCTCAACGAACATCCAATAGATTTCATATCCACAACCCAGGCACGGTGGCAGGATGGACCGAAGGCTACGAGGAGGAGCCGGAGGACGCAGAGTAGCAGGAGTACGAGGAGGAGCAAGAAAGAGGACGAGGAAGAGGAGAAAGCTGCCAGGCAGCATCGCCCCGGAGGAGCTGCTAAGGCAGCCGCTGCTTTAGCAGCTCATCCGAGGGGCCATAGACAAAACACAGCACAGCAATATCAGAGTGACGGTATGACAATCCCTGGCTGCGGAACTGCAATGGAATTCCGCCGTGTGGTTTGTCGTTCTTAGTGTCGTCGACACCTGCCCGCCTCGATCCACCTGCGACCCGCCCCGCGACGCACCCGCGACCCACCCCGCGACCCACCCGCGACCCACGCCCGCGACCCACGCCCGCGACCCACGCCCGCGCCCCCCCCGCCCGCCCCCCAACACACACACACACACACACACACACGCACACGCACACGCGCGCACACACGCACACACAGACAAATACACACATACACATACACGCACACACGCGCACACACAACACGCACTCACGCACACACACACAGCACACACGCACGCACACAGACACACACTCGCGCAAAGACACAACACACACAACACACACAACACACAACACCCAACACCGAACACCCAACACACAGCACACACAACACACACCACACATAAGACACACTCACAACACACGCACAAACACGCCAAACACACACACACACACATCACGCACACAACACACACACACCAAAACACATCAAACACACACGCGAGCACGCACACACGCACTCACGCACACACACACACACACACACGCACGCACACACCACACACACAAACACACAAACACACAACACACAACACCCACACACAAAAACACACACACAAATACACACACGCAAACACGCACGCACGCACGCACGCACGAGCGCGCCCGCACGCACACGCACGCAGCCGCACGCACACGTACGCACACGCATGCACACGCACGCAAACGCATGCCCTCCCCCCACCACACACGCACAAGTGCACACACACACAAGCACACGCACACGCACACATACACACACGCAAACACGTACACACACCCTCACACTCCCATACATAGAAACACCCACCCACCTACATGCACGCTCACCCACACACACACACACACGCACACAAACACACACACACACACGCACGCACGCATGGACACGCACACGCACACGCACACAACACAGCACGCACTCCACGCACACACACACACACACACACGCACACGCACACAGGCACGCAACCAGGCACGCACACACACACACACACGCACGCACGCACGCACGCACGCACGCACGCACGCACGCACGCACGCACGCAAGCACACACACACCACACACGCACGCACGCACGCACGCACGCACGCACACACCACACTCGCACGCACGCACGCACACAACACTCAAACTCGCACTCACACGACACACACACACACACGAAAACACACGAAACACACGAAGACACACGAACACACGAACACAGCACACACACACACGCACACACGCACATACGCACACACACACCACACACGCGCACACGCGCACACACACGCACACACGCACATACGCACATACGCGCACGCACACGCGCACACACACACGAGCACACGCACACACACGCACACAGCCACACACGCACACAAGCACACACACACACACACGCACAAACACACACACACACACGCGCAAACACGCACACACGCGCACACACGCGCGCTCACACGCGCAAACACGCGCACACACGCGCACATTCACGTACACATGCGCACACACGCGTACATACGCGCACATTCACGTACACATGCGCACACGCACTCGCATACTCGCGCACGTACGCGCACACACACACACACACTCACACACAACACACAACACACACACAACACACACACACACGAACACACGAACACACGCACACACGCACACACACAAGCACACGAACTCGCACACACGCGCACACACGCGCACGCATGCGCACACACGCACACACACGCACATACACACACGCGCGCACACACATCCACACACCCACACACACACATTGTTGTGCTAAAGAACGTCGTCTGCTCCTAGATACTGGTTTCCGAGCCTCGCGACGTGCCGAAGATGCGCACCGCGACCCACACACATTGTCTTACAGAAGAATCGTCGCCTGCGCTGGCTCTACATTCACTCTCGAGCCCCACATCCCCGGCAAAGCCGCCGTGGAGCCTGCCGTCTCACCCTCATCCCCAAAATTCCGAAGGTTCGGGCAAGTACGACCAAGACTCTTAAAATGAAGCCTGAGGACTAGGGATAGACCTCCCCGCCTTCCCCATCGGCATCGGGGAAAAGGAGGATCCGTCAGCATCGAATCGGGAAATCGGAGCGAATCGGAGCACACATCGGATCGGGCTGCGTCGGCACTGAGTCGAAGTTGAATCGGATCGGCAGCGCCAAGATGCCCAACGACGCCAGGCAAGCGTCGGGCCGCGTCGGATCGCCACAAACATCGAACTCGGATCGGATCGAGCCGGCCAGAGTCGATATCGAATCGGATCGATAGGATTAAGTCGGGCGTGTCCCCCGACAGGGGTTTTTTGGACGAAAAATAAAACATACTAAAACAAATACTCAAAAGATGCCCAAAAATACTCAAAGAACAGTCCCCAGACTATTTTTTTGACTATTTTTGAATATTCCCCCTGTAGAGGGACAGACAGGCCCGACTTAAGGATAGGATCGAAATGGACCCTGGAGGAGTGGGGAGAAGAAAAAGAAGCCGAGCGCAGGGGCCCCGCACCGGCCCCACGGTGGTGGCCGGCGCGGCGGTGGTGTGCGCCGCCGGAGTGGCGGGCGGCGCCACCGCCAGGGCCGCGGCCGTCGTCGTTGCAGACCTGGTGGTCGGGGTGAACTCCTTGCCGCAGCCGCTCTCTTCACCCTCTTCGCGACGCGGACGTGTGCTCAAGGCTGAACCTAAACGGTGTTTTTCGATTTCGTTTTGTTTTCGTTTTCCCTCGTTTTGTCTTCAACTCACCTCTCCCGCAAAACGAAGTCGAAACGAAAACGGCCCACGAAATCGCCAAAGCACCGTTTAGGTCCAGCCCTGCGTGTGCTGCCCTGGCGTCTGGGATTCGCGCCGCCAGAAACAGCACGACGGGCGGTGCTCTTTTTTTTGGGCCTCGGGATGCGTCGGAGGATCAGGGCCCTCAAGGATTGGTCCTGCTCGAACCAAAAGATCAGGCACGAAGATGGGGTCGACAACCCTCTTTTTTTTCTTTCTCTCTCTCTCTCTATATATATATATGTATATATCGGGCGGAGACATAAAACGTGAGACCTAAATCTGCACCTTGCCTTCATCACGTAGGGGAGTGCCCCAAGGCTCATACGTACAAATGTGCGTTTGAGGGGATGTAGGGAAAGGTCCCCGCAGAAGCTCTGTCGAAGCGGACGTCTGCCAAAGTGGAGGTCTCCCGAAACGAACATCTGCCGAAACGGATTTCTGCCGACGAGGACTTCTCTCCCTTCAAGAGGCTTCCATAATGTTTCCTGTTCACGGCGCCAGCACGGCTGCGGGTTGGGGCAATGGTTGTGAGATTCAGAAAGACCTGGGACACCTTTTCACACGACCTTTCCGTAACCGAAGCTTCATCAGAGGAATGTGTGGCCCACTCAAGGCAATACTGAATGACAACCTGCATCTGTTTTGCACTAATACGCAGCAGCTGGCGTCACAACCTACATCTTAACGACATCACTACACGCGAACAAAACAGCGACAACATTGAAACCGTCATGCGCCTCCACCTTGATTCAATCAAAAACAATCGTAAGGATGCAACGTAGGGGTGTGTGGCACCCGTAACGTGCAAGCAGAAGCAGACACGTTACACAAAATGCCCAAACAGAAAGATACAAAGGGTCCCTTGCTTCAACGGCTCATCCCTAAAACCCGGTTCTGTCTTGAGCAGCGCTCTTCAAGCGTGGTGAGAAAGAAGGTGACTGCACTGGTTCATCGGCGATACGGTCCGATCCTCTGATTCCATCTGCTCCGGCCCCGATTATCTGTCTAAGCGGCGACATCCGAACCCCACCCCCACCAACCATGAATTCCCCGGAATCGATGGGAGGCGGAGGTAGGGCTCGGATTTCGGCAAGCATTCGACGCATCCCCATCCCTTCCCCGCCGCCCATCCTGGGTGGCCTGAATCGTTGATCGGCGAGGGCAAGGTTCGGACTTTGCCGCCGACAATCGACGTGAAGGACCGAGCTCTTGGTGGGCCCTGGACCCCCAGGGCTTCCCACGGGACCGGATCTCATCCCCAACAGTTTCTTGCCACGGGGGAGGGGCCCCCGGATGCCTGTTCCCTGCAGGACCCCCAGGGCTCCTTCGCGGCAGCCCTGGACACACCGACGGCCCTCTGGGCCCTCGCCGGGAGCGCGTTCTGACCAGGGCTTGCTTCGTGGGGTACCCTAACCTCTGCAACGAAGCAGGAAGCCTCCGAGGCGGACCCCGACAGCGGCCGTGCATCGACCTGGGGCACAGCGAAATGAGGGGAGACACTTGCCGTGGGAGTCCGGGCCCACGGCAACCCACAGGCCACCTGCGCATCTGGAGACCACCTCAACGGGGCCGCAACAGCACGGGGTCGGGGCAGCGCGCCACGCCGCCGACGCGCCGGCGACGCCGCCGTGGAGCAGACCGTGCGCGGGACGGCGCCGAATCGCCGATGCCGTCGGCGGTGAGGCGCGGCCCCCCGGACCCCCATCCTGGTCGGGCCCCGCTCGGGGGGGGGGGGCCTGGAGTTCAGTCGGGCCTGTCCCCCTACAGGGGGATTATGGGCGAAAGATTGACAATACTAAATCAATGCACGCTAAATGGGGGAAAACGATCGAAATACCAAATAGATACACCCTAAATGGGGAAAAAACGATCAAACAATCGCGCCCAGAGTATTTTTTGATTATTTTTGAATCTCCCCCCCCGTAGAGGGACAGGCCCGACCCCCATCCTGGTCGGGGCCCCGCTCGGGGGGGGGGGGGGGCGGCCCGGAGGCCTGCCGCCCCGCGGCGTGCTCCCGAGTGCCCGCTCGCGGCCACGCACAGAGGCTCCGGAGGGGAGCGGCCTCCACGCGGGCGCTGCCCGATGGGGGGGGGGCGCACTCTCGCCATCGCTTGGACGTCCATTCCCTGTGCATGTTTCGGCTCCGTGCGTGTATTTTTTTTTTGCTCAGGCTGGCCCGTGCCCCGGACCCCCCTCTCGGCGACAGCTTTACGCGTCTGCCCGCGACCACAAAAAATGCATTTTTTTGCAACGTGAACAAGCATGCTCCTCGATGCCCCTTGCCGATTAAAAACATGCACACGCCCGAGCGCTGCCACGCACGGCGCCAAAACGGGGTGGGCGACGGAAGGCGCGCCCCTCGTGCACCCCCTGGGGCCCCAGGAGGGCCCCCTCCTCCTCCTCCTCCTCCTCCTCCTCCTCCTCCTCCGCCTCCGCCTCCGCCTCCTCCTCCGCCTCCGCCTCCGCCTCCGCCTCCGCCTCCGCCTCCGCCTCCTCCAGGGCCCCTTTCCTGCAGGCTTCCACCCTCGAGCCTCGCTCCTCGTCGACTGGTCTTCGGGCCCGCTCTGCGGCGGCCGCGCGGGACGACCCAGGCCACCCCCCCGGGGAGCTCTCGGCGAGGCGCAGCGGCCAGAGCGCACCCCGAGGCAGGAGAAACCCATGAACGCCGACGAAAACGACCGAAAACCTGGCAATCCACCCACTCCGGCTGCAACGCAAGAGTGACCCTACGCAACAAGGACCTCTCATGCGCGGCGTAACGGGGCCGCGGGGTGGGCACACCGGGGTGCGCGAGCTGCTGCTACCGCTACGCGTTCAACGAGCGGGGGTCCCTATAGCCGACGAATGCCCCCCCCTCGAGGCCTCCTAGATGGGGACGGAGGGTCCCGCCGCATCGCCGATGCATCGCGGATGCATCATCGACGCCTGCGATGCATTAGCGACATCGGCTTGGGGAAAGTCGGGCTCCACGATCCTCCGCCCCCCCGTCGCCGATCCATCTTGGCGGCCCAGACCCCCGCCCAAGGAAGAAGGGGGGGGAGGAGGGAGGAGCGAAGAGAAGGAGAATGAGGAGGGGGGCAGGACGGGAGGACGGGAGGAGGAGGAGGATGAGAGAGGGAAGAGGAGGAGGAGGAGGAGGAGGAGGAGGAGGAGGAGGAGGAGGAGAGGAGGGAGGGGAGGAGGAGGGCAGGATGGAGGAGGAGGAGGAGGAGGAGGAGGAGGAGGAGGAGGAGGAGGAGGAGGAGGAGGAGGAGGAGGCGGAGGAGGAGGAGGAGGAGGAGGAGGAGGAGGAGGAGGGAGGAGGAGGAGGGAGGAAAGGGGAGGAGGGGGGAGAGGGGGAGGGCACTCTCGGGTTTAGGGCGTCGCCGGGTGCGCGAGGACGGAGACGTCGAGCGTGGGTTACTCCTGGGGGGGGGGGGGGGGGGGGTCGGGGGTCGTGGCCTCCCCTCGCGGCCCTGGGCGGGCCGTGCTGCAGCGCTGCGGTTGGCACGGGGCCTGCCCGCTCTGCCCCGCAGAGAGCTTCCGAGGGCCCGCACGCAGGGCACCCGCTGAGACGACGCCAGGGCAAGGGCAACACCGGATGATCCGGTGTTGCCCCGCTGGGATTGGGGCACACATCGTCTCAGTCCGGATTGGGATCCGGACTGAGACGACGCCAGGACCGGCAGGGGCATCCGCTGAGACGACGCCAGGGCTGAGACCCGGGGCAACACCGGATTGGGACAGGAATCGGGGATTTCGGGGATGGACAGACCCCCCTTTAGCACAACGTGGTTTAGTGAAAACGACCAGAGGCCCAAACCTGGGGGGCGAGAAGCCTGGGAAATGACGGCCGCGGCGCCCTTTCGAGAACCGAAAACGGACAATTCACTAATCGACGTGTCACTGTTGGGGGTTCTGTCCACCCCCGAGGATTGGGATAGGAATCGGGGATCTCTGAGATCCGGCGGTTCTGGAGGATCTATCTCGGCTGCACGCAGGAGTGACCCTGAGGTAAGAGGGACGTGACCTTCAGTGCGCGGCTTTTGGGGGGCCGAGGGGGACCAAACGCAAGCGCGCAAGACGCTACCACCGCATCGCGTCCGGCGATCGGGGGACCCCGTTTGGCCCGCACCAGAGGTCACTCCGGCGCAAGGTCACTCTTACGTCTAGTCGGCCATCGGGCGCCGCGGCTCTGGAGCGATGTAGCCCGGTCCCAGTTCCGCCCGGATCTGCGCGCCTTCGCGGCCCCTCTCACGGAGACCCACCCGGACTGCCGACGGGCGGTCCAGAGTGCAGGCCGACGCTTTGCTGCGTTGGACGGTCCATGTGCCCCTCGTTGTCCGTCGGCCTTCGGCGGTCTTCTGCGCGCTGGATGGCTGCGTTTCCCAAGGGGGTCCCTGATAGTACACCTGAGCTGTCTACAGTCGGACCTGATTGGACGGGACACCCGAGAGGACACAAGACTTTTCCAATGGCAACGTGGCCCTCGAACACCGAAAGGCATGCGGGTTGCATAGGTCGGGATATACAGGTCACTAGGGTACCCTCGATTTGGCATGGTCGACCTACCAATCAGGGCCGACTGAGTATTCAAGCTGAGCCGCACTGGAAAACATAACCCAATGAGTAGACTTACGCACGAGCCTGGAACTCCGAACCGCCGGGCAAAGATGTCGTGAAACATTCACTGATACACCAATTGAGAAGTAGCACGGGCTGGTCCAACATGCAAACGCAAACTTGCACTTCTTACTTCTGCTTTTAAATTATGGACGCTTCGCATATTCCCACCAGCCGGCGGTGCCGTACGGTAGCCTGGCTGGGCTCGCGGCCTGCCCCTTCGTGGCTCGCTGTGGCAGCGACCTTCGGCGGACTACGCGGTCCTTGAGCTGACCTGGCGGATGGTGCCTGCGTGCCGTACGCGCACTCCACCCCCGTACTTGCCGCCACTTTGTGACGGTAAAGCTGCCCGCATTGGACTGGATTGGGTCAGCCTTCATACAAGTTCCTGTTGTTCGGCAAGGGACGGTCGTCCCCCACCCGATGTGAGCGTGAGCCGCGGCTTGCCTTCTCTTCTGTTTCGCCTCGTTTCTCTTTCGTCTCCGCTCGTGCTCTTTTGTTCGCTCTTTCGCCTTCTTCCTCTGTTTCGTCGTTCGCCCTCGCCCCTGCCGCGTTGCCGCTGCGCTTCTCCTGGTAATTTTCGCCACCATCGTGGTTTTTTTTTCCTGCGCTTCGCTGGCGACAATTGCGCTGCACGCCTTGGCCCTGTGCTGTTCGACCCTGTGACGGTGCGCGGCTGCCTCCGCGTCACTCGCAATCAAACAAGTATTCCCACCAGACCATCCCAAACCGACGACCAGGCGAGTTGAGATGATCATGGAAGAGTAGGATTTACATGGGGGACAGTCGTGTTCGTTCGAGTGAGGAGGAAGAGGGAGACGCGGCGCCCGCCAGGCACTCTCTACGCCGAATCGGGCATCTTTATCTTTTAGTTGGCTCCAGCAAGGAAGCTTCAGCCACGTAGCCAAAGTCTGAGCAACGTCAAAAAGGAGGAGGGGGAGGAGGAGAAGGAGGAGGAGGAGGAGGAGGGAGAAGGATGATGAAATTGCGGATGAGGAGGAGCAAAAGGAGGAGTAAGAGTAAGAGTAAGACAAATAATAGGAGTAATGTCCAAGACTACCTTACACTCTGAGCGCTTTTCTGCATGTCTAGTGGATTCCGTTCGCTTGGCCGCTGGTAACGGTGCCGGGCCAATTCGAACCTGAGCCTCAGGAGCTCGGGGTGGTACAGAAGCAAGACCTCGGCCACCACGTCTACGGCCAGGGATAGCATGCCTCAGTGCTGTGTTCCTATGATCACCCAGTCTAGCTTGGTCTCGTTCGTGTGCCATGCCCTGATCTCTCAGGATTAGAGCTTCCTCCTTCAATATCGGTATCGCGTACTGCTCCAGCCAATCGATACAATGATTCCCAGCGCTCCTCAGTTGCTTGATCAACAATGAGCGTGCGCCAGAGGTGACGCCACAGGTGCCACACTGGGGTCCTGGGGCAAGAGGCGGTGCGGAGTCGATAGGTTCATGCTGAAGTTGATGGCGCTCCCATGCAGCTGAAGTAAGGAAGGTCTCCTCACACGAGTAGCAGATGCAGTGGACTTCCTCAGATAGAACGGGCACCGAGGGACTAAACTTTCAGCTGATCTGTTCCATCATGAACTGCGTGCGTTGCTGATCCAACACCAACTGAAGGCCCCTCTGCCAGGCTAACTTGAGCATGGTGGCGTATTATCAAAGTGATGCCCTAGCAAACTGTAACCAGCTTGCCAATGACCATGAGGTGACATCATTGCGCTGCACAAGAGAGGACATCCAGAGCAGGTCGCCCCGAATTCCAAGAGCCCAGCTGGTCGGCGAATTGGTCTAATAGAAAGAACGCCCACGTCGGAGCATGTGAGACGAGTGGCCCAAAGTAAGATAGGCGCCTCTTGCGCAAAACCAACTGTTTGCGAGCACGTCGGGCTTCTACCAATACGTCCAGGTCGGACACGTATTCAGTAGTTTCGGCATGACAGGCACGGCCTCGGAGTACGTGATAAGGACACACTCTAGTCTTATCCAAAATGGCGAATTGCGGTGCGATAAGCTTTGGCCATGCTTCGCCAAGGTATGTCAGATGAACGTTCCCGAACACATCGGCAATGTTCGCTTGGCCATGGGAGAGAGGTGCCCAAGTCGATTACATGCTCTCCTTAGCGGCCAGAAGGCTGCCCTCTGCTTGTCGGCCAACGCTGCCAACCTCGTACTCATACTGGCTTCCGATTCAAGTCTAGTGCCAAAGTGCGTGTATGTATTGGTGATGTTGATTCTCGCACTCCACATAGGCGAGACCAGTACCATAGAACGGTCAACTTCAGTTTCCCTTTGCAAGTGCTTGGGGCCAGGTCCACCAGGTACGATCATCGTAGAACTCTTGGCGGGCTTGTAGTTCACCGTGCACCCATGGCAGAGCACACAGTCACGTACTGCATCAGTATGCCCGCGATCTCAATCACCTGCAAAGTCGTAGGAGGAGAAAGCAAGAATAGAGCATTGTCCACGAAACTGATGTCAATGATCGGCTCAGGGGCATAACCGTCCGATACCTGCTGAATCATACCGTCGGGCAGTAGAGGTAGCGCTGCATCGAGAGAGTGTATCTTCTCAGCGATTCATGCGTGAGGTCGCTGAAAAAAGTTACAAGGTAGCACACGCCAAGGAACTGCCTGGTCTGGAACCTCGACGTGAACGAGCTACGGTCGTGCTGGCCTGAGTTCCGAACTGCGTACGACGGTGACCCCCAATCAAGAGGCCGCACGCAGGAAGTGCCGATGGCGGAGCGAGAATGAACGTGGCGATGGGTAACTTTGCGATTGGAAGATTGGATTCCCCTCCCTTAGTGGGCCCTGGAAACGACAAGACCGTTTTTTTTCCGGTTCCGTTGTGCCGTTTTCTTGCCGGGTCCGACGCCGTCTTTTTACCGGTTCCGTCGCCGTTTTTTGACCGGTTCCGGCTCCGGTTCCTATCCTGGCGCCGTTTTTTTGCCGTTTCCGGTCGCCGGTTCTTTGCCGTTTCCCTTTTCGAGGGACATTTTTTTCTGGCAACGGTGAAAAAAACGGCCCTGCCGTTTCCGGGGCCCACAGAAGGTCCCGGGCGACGAGGATGACGCCGACGACGACGACGACGTCGTCTACGTCGTCTACGACGTCTACGACGACGGCGACGACGGCGACGACGACGACGGCGACGACGGCGACGACGACTTCGGGCCCACGAAGCCCCCTCCCTCCTCAGGCTCCTCCGGCTCCCCCGGCTGCTCCGAGATCCGACGACGACGGCGAACCGGCGCGCTCGCGGCGCATGTCCGTAGGTGACGCCCACCTGGTTCGGGGGCACCTCCAGCTTCTTCGCCTCTCCCCCGGCGGGCTGCGCCTTCGCGCCCTGCTGCTGCTGCTGCTGCTGCTGCTGCTGCTGCTGCTCCCTCCTCGTCGTCGTCCTCTTCCTCGTCGTCGTCCTCCTCCTCCTCCTCCTCCTCCTCCTCCTCCTCCTCCCTCTCCTCTCCCTCCTCCTCCTCCTCCTCCTCCTCCTCCTCTCCTCCTCCTCCTCCTCCTCCTCCTCCTCCTCCTCCTCCTCCCTCCTCCTCCTCCTCCTCCTCCTCCTCCTCCTCCTCCTCCTCCTCCTCCTCCTCTCCTCCTCCTCCTCTCCTCCTCCTCCTCCTCCTCCTCCTCCTCCTCCTCCTCCTCCTCCTCCTCCTCCTCCTCCTCCTCCTCCTCCTCCTCCTCCTCCTCCTCCTCCTCCTCCTCCTACTCCTCCTCCTCCTCCTCCTCCTCCTCCTCCTCCTCCTCCTCCCTCCTCCTTCTCCTCCTCCTCGTCTCCCTTGTTCCTTTTCTCCCTCCCTCCCTCATAGTCCCCCGTCGTTTTCCTCTCTCTTCCTTGCCCGTCGTTTTTCTCCCTCCTCGCTCCTCCAGCCCACTAGAAGCCCCTCTGCGACCCTCCGAGGCGCCCCTGCGACCCCCTAGGGGGCCCCCCTTAGAAGCCCCCCAGAATGACCGGCGTGCTCCAGGTACCCTCCCTGCTGCCCCTGCAGTGACACCCCCCGAGGCCCCCAGATCCCTCTCCCTCCTCCCTCCCTCCGAAGTGCCTGGCAAGGCTCCCGGCGCAGGCGGCGCAGAGCACCCCCCCCTCCCCCCGACGTCCTCCCCTGCGCCGCGCGGAGGGCCCAACTCAAGCCGCTTCCGTCCCTTGACGGGTCCGCTTCGGGTCGCTTGCACCCTCGTGCAGGGCCCGACTCGGGCCGCCTGCGCCCCCTGCGTGGCCCGACTCGGGGCCGCGTCCGCTGCCGTGCAGGGGCCCCTTCCCTCCCCCCCCGCGTCCTGCGGGAGCGGCCGCGGCTGCGCGCACTCCTTGATGCCGTCGCACCTCTCGGGGCGGCCCCGCCGCCCGCCACCCCGGCGTGCGCCGATCGCCCCCCCTCCCCCCTCCCCCTGGCCTCCCCTCCCTCTGCCGCGGGAGGGCGCGGCGAGGGCGGGAGACGAAGGGAAGAACTGAGTTCGATCCCTCCTCCTGTCGTGCAAGCGAGTGAGAGGGAGGGAGAGGGAGGAGGAGGAAGGGGAGGAGGAGGAGGAGGAGGTGGAGAAGAAGGAGGAGGGACACGCGGGAAGAGGAAGAGGAGGTGGGGGGGGTGGGGTGGGAGGGAAAGGAGGGAGGGAGATCAAAGGTGCTTCGCCTCGTCCCTGCGCACGGTGCTAGAACCCTCGTTGGCATGAACTAGATCGACAATACTCGGCCGAATTCCAAGGAGGAGGAGCAGCGGGAGGAGGAGGAGGAGAAAGAGGAGGAGGAGGAGGAGGAGGAGGAGGAGAAAGAAAAGAGGACACCCGCTGCCTCAAAGGATTGTAAGCACAGAGCCCCAGGAGGCGAAAAAGAAAGAAAGAGAGAAGGCAAGGAGAGGCAGACGCCCGGGCCGAGGACGAGGAGGAAAACAAGGAGGACGACGGCAAGGATCCCGAGAACCGCGGGACGACGATGAAGAATCAGAAACAGAAGCCAGAATCAATACACATGTAATCGTTGGGAGTAATACCAAGGACAGCCATAAGGAATAACACAGAAAAAAGTGTCGGCCTTGTGTGCGGTCTGTCTGTGGGCGGCGGCACGGCGGGATGGAGAGGACGAGGAGGCGCAGGACGAGAACGACTGCGACGCCGACGATGAAGGACCCGCCGGGGCTCCCGTCGGACGACGACGGCGAACGAGGAGGACGGGGACGAGGGCGAGGGCGAGGACGAAGGACCCGCCCAGGCTCCCGAGGAACGGCGGGGGGGGGGGGCGGGCGGGGCGGCGAGCGTGCGCCTCAGGGTGCAGTTCGGCTTCGGGCACGCCCTCCGCCGCGCCACGGGCGGGGCCGTGTGGGCCTGCAGGCCTCCCCTCCCTCCCCTCCCCTGCGCGTTCCTCCCGCCCCCCTTGGTTGCAGGAGCAGCGGGAGGACGACGAGGATGACGAGGTCGGCGCCGAAGAGAGAGAGAGAGAGAGAGCGTGTCGTGGACGCTTGCTTGGACGAGAACTATTTTGCTTCGAGCGGCCCCCACCGAAACCGTAAGAAGTTGCCCCCGACGGCGCGCGGACGCCTGATTAATCAGTCGACGACTGCCGTTTCTGGAAAACAAACGGTTCGACTGTGTTTCATGTAGTCACGTTCTTTCATGCTGTGCTCTATCATGTCTTGTTCTGTTCTCGACGGGCCAGCGTGACGTCGTGACGCCTGTGACGTTAGATGCGTCGCCTATTATGGTGTTCCTCTTCGCTTGTGCTTCTCTTCTGACTGGGTATATTATGTTATGCTCATGTCTGCAACCATGTAATTTAAGCTGCCGTGGTCTGATCTGCTCCGTGGTACAATGGTATACCACGACGTGGCACGTATGCCAACGTATGCTATATTATGATTTATTTCGTGCTGCTGTCGGCAGCTCGGCTCAGTGTAGTATACTCACGGTATGCTATGCTAAGCTGTTTCGCTGTGCTTTGCTGGCGTGCTATGCTATGCTCTGTGTTGCTGTCATGCTATGATATGATGTATTCTGCCTTGGTGTGCTATAGTATGTTTGATCATGGTACGGTATGTTGTTATGACTTCGTATGGTATGTCATGTTATGCTCTAGTATGTTAGGTGATGCAAATGTATTATGGTATGCTCTTCTAGTATGCGTAGCCATGCTCTGCTGACGTGTTACGATCTGTTATGTGATGCTGTGCCATGATGTGCGATGTTCTGTCAAGGTGTGTTATGCTCTGCTCGGTAATGGTCTGTTAGGTTGTGTTCCGTCGTCTTCTGTTCTGTCATGTTTCGGGCTGGTATGTTATGCGATGTTATGGTATGCCCGGTTTTATCATGACATTGCTATGTTATGTTCTGCCATGTGCTGTCATGATCGTGCTATGTCCTGTCATGCTATGTTCTGTCGTATTGTGTTATGTCGTGTTCGACGTCGCCATTCTTTGCTGTCGTGGTATGGTCTGTTCTGTGATGCTGAGCCATGATGTTAGATGTTCTGTCAAGGTGTGGTATGTTGTGCTAGATTCTGTCACGTTCTGTTGTTGTCTGTCGTCTTCTGTTACGTCATGTTCTGCTCTGATATGTTCTGTGATGTTCTGCTCTGGTATGTTATGTGATGGTATGTTTGTTGACGGCCCGGCTCTGTATACTATATAATGGTATGCTCTGCTAGCATGTGTCGCTATGCCCAGTTGTCGTGTTATGATATGTTATGCGATGCTGTTCCATGATTAGACATGTTCTGTAAAGGTGTGTTATGTTATGCTCGGTTATGCCATATTCTGATATGTTATGTGAAGTTATGCTATGCCCTATTTTGTCATGGCATTGCTATGTTAGGTTCTTTAATGTTATGTCATGCTCGTGTTATGCTCTGTCATGGTATGTTGCGTTTTTTTTGTTATGTCGTCTTCGTCGTCGCTATGCTCTGCTGTCGTTTATGCTATGTTCTATGATGCTGTGCCATGGTATGATCTGATATGTCAAGGAATGTCATATGATGATCGGTTATGTTATGCTTTGTTGTGTTATGTCGGTTTCTGTTATGTCATGCTTTGCTATGGTGCATTATGTGATGAAATGGTATGCTCTATTTTGCCATGCAATGGGTATGTTCTGCTCTGCCATGGTCTGTCATTCCCGTGTTCTGTCATGACATGGTATGTAATGTCATGCTGTGTTATGTCGTCTTCGTCGTCGCTATGCTCTACTGTCGTAGTATGATCGTTTTCTGTGATGCTGTGTCATGGTACGAAAGGTTATGTCAATATGTGTTATGTTATGATCGGTTCTGTTATGGCGTGATCTGTCGTTTGTTATGTCCTGTTCTGCTCTGCTATGTTATGTGATGTTATGTCATGCTCTACTGAGTCATGATATTGATATGCTCTGCTCTCTCATGTTCTCTCATGCTCTGTCCCGTTCTGTCATGTTATGTTCTGTCATGCTGTGTTCTGTCGTGTTCGTCGAGGGCGCGAGGCGGGACACCCGGGACTCTCGGGGCATCGGGACGAATTGGGGTCTGGCGGCCGCGGTATGCAGGGTGGGGTTGGCCGGGGGACCTCTTCATCTACCAACCCCAACCCGTCGGGCGGGGAAAAACCCTGGACACGCCGGGACTGGGCCCCCCTTCCCCATGCGAAGCGCCCCGAGAACTGACTCCCCCCCCCCCCCAGACACCGCACTCTCTAAACGGTCCCCCCTCCCCTGCAAGGGGGGGGGGTCGAATCGCCCCCCCCCCGTCCAGGTTCGGGGGGGGTCGCACCGCCCCCCCCCACCTCCCCGTAATAGAATCCCATCAGTGCTCGATCAAGTTCGGATATAATCCAACGATAGCTGGACCCAACTTTACTAGCATCCAGTCGGGTTCGACACAATTCTAATGACATCTTACTGTAGGTGGTTCCTGCTCTAGTTGAACCCCACTGAAGCTCAATCGAGTTGGAAACTAATTCTTTGGTCAAACTTTAATAGCACCCTAGCTATGCTCTGCCAACGTCTAGAGTCCTTCTTTAGCTGGATCCAACTCTCATTGAACCCTGCTATACGGCTCGATCCAGCTCGCCCAGGGCCCCAAGACGGCCCCAAAAGGGGCCTCAGAGAGGGAACACGAACCGAAAATCCGAGCCTTCTGCTCAAGAGGCCCCCAGGAGGCCCGAAGAGGCGCCCAAGAGGCCCCCCAAAGAGGTCCCGACAGGGCCCAAAGAGGCCCCCCAAAGAGGTCCCAAGAGGCCCCCACACGGCCCCCAAGAGGCCTCCAAACTGCCTCCAAGAGGCACCCGAGAGGCCCCGCACGAGGTCCCAACGAACATCCAATAGGCTTCATACCCATAACCCAGGCACGGTGGCGGGATGGGCCGAAGGCTATTCGATAGCTGGATCCGCCGCCCCCTATTGATTTATCATAGGAGTGCCCGGCGTGCTGGATTTCTTACGATTTGGTTGTGGCTCTTTTTCCAAGAGAACTCTCCCCTTGGGCTTCGGCCCGTCCCGCTGGCCACCTGGAAGGGACCGCAAGGTGCGGAATTTGCCGAACACCAATCCCCCAAGACAGACACGATTGCCCAAGATGGCCTCCGAGATGGCCTCCAAGACGGCCAAGATGGCCTCCAAGACGGCCAAGATGGCGCCAAGATGCCTCCAAGACGGCCCAAACTGCACCCAAGACGGCCTAAGATAGCCTCAGGGTGGCCCAAGACGGCCTAAGAGGCCCCCAAGAGGCCTCCAAGACGGCCCAAGAGGCCTCCAAGAGGTCCTCCAGGAAGGCTCGAAGAGGCGAATATCATTGATTTTCCTTAGGCTTTTGACGAACTTTGTCATCTGCACCTTTCCGGCCTTCAGACGGCCCAAGAGGCCTCCAAGGTCGCCCCAAGATCGCCCAAGAGGCCTCTCAAGATGGCCCCTATAACGGCTAGGCCCTCAAGACGGCCAGCCCAATAGGCCTCCAAGACGCCCACGATAGTTTCTCAGACGGCCCTGAAGCACCCGAAGAGGGCCGCAAGTCGGTTCAGAGAGGCGCCCAAGACGGCCTCCGACGGCGTCAGACGGGTCAGGAACGCCCTAAGACGACCAAAGAGGCCCACAAGAAGCCCCAAAGAGGCCCCCAAGAGGCCCAAAGAAGCTCCCAGGAGGCCTCCAAAAGGCTCCCGTGAAACTCTGCAGAGGCCTCCCAAGAGGCCTCCCAAGTGGTTCCCAAGAAGTCTCCTCCTCCTACTCCTCGTCCTCGTCCTCGTCCTCGTCCTCCTCCTCCTCCTCCTCCTCCTCCTCCTCCTCCTCCTCCTCCTCCTCCCCCATCATCCTCATCCTCATCCTCATCCTCCTCGTAATCATCTTCCTCCCTCTCCTGATCCTCCTCCTCTTGCTCCCCCACGCGTTCCCCGAAGGCTTTTCAAACCGACTCGGGGAACCAAGCTCTAGCCCAGCTGTCGGCCACATAGGCGCTTCCAAAAGGGCAGGGGGCGGCGGTGATTCGCCGTAGGCGTCTTCGATAACGCCAGCGTCTCAATCCAGCTCTAGTTGCAGCCTGGTAAGGCTCGATCCAGAGTCCTATTCTAGCTGGAACAAACTCTAAGTGAATCCAACTTGGGTTCGTTCCAGAACTATCGAGATCTTACTAGGGATCGACTCAGTCTTACAAGCATCCTACTCAGTCCCGATCGTCATCGTCGTCGTCGTCGTCGTCGTCGTCGTCGTCGTCGCTACCCGACGGCGCCGTCGCTGGCGCCGGCGCTCGCCGTCGTCGGTTGCCATTGGGGAGGGAGGGGGTGGAACCTCCCAGCTCGACCCCCCCCCTTCCAATTCAGGGGGTGGGGGGGTCCCTCCTAATTCGAGCCCCCCACCCCCTTGAGGACTCTCCCGGCTGGAACCCCTCCCCCCTTGCAATTCAGTGCTCCCCCTTCACACAAAGCCCCTCCACCCCCTGGTTCCAGACACCCTCCCGCGCTTCCCAGCGTCCACAGAACACGCTCTTTCGGAGAAGAGGGGAGGAGAAGGATGGAAGGAGGGGGCGAGAGTGTGCGGGTGGATGGGGGGAGGACGGAATAGGAGAGGGGGGGCAAGGGAGAGAGGGCGCGTGGGACGGACTCCTCCCTCCTCCTCCTCCGCATCCTCCTCCCCCCTCCTCCGAAGTGGCCCGAATCCAAGTGCACGTTAACAGACTGGCCGGCTACAGAGCCAGCACCTCCGTGGGAGTTCAGCGAACCATGCTTTCCTTCTTCTGGAGCCCGTAGCGGCGGCGCTGCCCGTGGGACAAGCGGTGTTGTCGGATCGCTGCTACACTGGTGAAGAGACGGGGGCTCGCTGCGTTCAAGCACCACCAGCGTTAGCTTCGTGCCATACTGTGCCAACGGTTTTGCACGCCTCACCGCGGGCTCGTGTCGTGTCGAGCCTGGCGTTGGTTCCTGACACCGAGGGGCTCGTTCAGGCTTGAACGATCGGCCGTTTCCGAAACGCCAGATCGTTCAACATCTACTGACTCCAGGTCGCCAGCGGCGTTCAACGTCGAACGCAGGCGGCGGGGTCGCCGCCGGTCGACCCGGCACGAACCGATCATGCTTCAGGACCGGTAATTACCAGGCGTGCTTGCGAGGCCCTGGGATTTGCTGGCCGTGCGGCGCTCCAAGGTGCACGGCCAAGGGGGGGCTGCGCGGGGGAAGCCCGGCGGGACCCAGAGCACGGTGCGCCAGCGAGGCGCCCACGGCTGGGCTCCAGCCGAACCTCCATCACATCCGTCCGACTGCTTAGCAAAGCCACACAAGCACGAATCCCTACACTACCCTCGAGAGGTAGTGCAACTTTCGCGCGCGGTCCGTCTCCTCGCGCCCCTCCATTTCAACGTTCGCGGGGGGCGCCGCGCGATCTTATCTCTCCGCCGTCAGCCATGGCTGACTCAACATTGAGATCGGGGGTCGGGGGCGGGAAATGTTGCATTACTGTTCCACGGGGGGTGCAAGTACAAGCCCTGCTGGGGGAAACTACGCAAGGACGTAACAATTCAATCCATTCGAAAAGGCAATATGGACGGGAACATGCCGAACGAAGGAACATTTGAAAGGGCATGCTGCGCCGTGTGGAAGTGTAGCCGATGCAGGGCACGCCCAGTGGGAACCATATGTGGCGAAATGAGAAAGGAAGCTGGAAGTGGACAAACGGACGAACGACGAAAATGACAGCGGATGCACGACAGTTGCGCGCCCGGCAACACCCAGGGACAGCGAGGCTCCGTTGGCCTACGACAACTTCGGAACACCGCACCTGCTGGTCCAATCAGCGCTGGGGGGGCGGACGCCAACGCTGGGGGCCACTTGGCTGCTAGCATCCCTCAAAGTATGAACCCAGTCGTTATTTTTTCCAGGAATCTGACGCGAAGCGGCGAGAGAGAAGGCCGGACTCGGGTTGCCCCCCCCAGGGTTCTGCAAGGATCTGGGCCTCTCGGGGGCGCCCCCCTGGCAGGCCAGCGGGGATGGGAGAGCACCCCGCCACCAGAGAGAGAGAGAGGAGCACGCGCCCGATTGAGTTGGGGCAGCAACAGCTGCGTAAACATATTTTCTCGGAGGTCCGCGCGGACTCTTTGGATCGGTGGTGGACCACCCCTCCCCTTGCGCGCGGAGAGCGCCGTGGGCGGCGTGCGCCAGGAGGGGGTCCCAACGCCGATCCAACAAATCAGCGCGGAGCTGAACAAAAACTGCGTACACGTCGGTCGGAAGAAGCAAGTAAACATAGGAAATGTGAGGGCGGATGCAGCAGATTGGGCCCAGGCCCTCCCAGAGAACAGCACAGACGCAGCAGAAACATCTCGTTTCTTGCAGTAGGAGGGCGCTTGAATTATATCGGGATCAAGGAATACAGGAATACATACTTTCGACGATCGGCCGTATGTGCAACTTGTTTCTCTTCGGAGGAAGAGGAGGAGGAAGAGGAGAAGGATGCTGATGCTGCTGCTGATGCTGATGATGGTGATGATCCCCGCGTCTGAAAGGGGTCAGGAGTTCCTAGCTCGAACTGCCCCTCGGACCGAGGCGTTGCCCTATGGCCCTGCGGAGGCAACGCTCGGCCTCGTGCGCCTCAGCACACACGCGCAGATCGCCCGAGCGCCGTGAGCAATCAACCGCCTCAGCCGAGGCAAGCGGGTGTCCGATCCAAGCAGTCGAAGCGACTCATTACGCTCGACAGCTGGCGAAGGCCACGCTGGCGGTCTAGCAGGCTGGTACACAGCTGGGCTGTACGCCGCACCTCAGAAACAACTAAGTCGATAGGACCCGGCCACTGCTAACCGACGTTGCTCCTCAGGCCTGCGGAGATCGAACCAGAGCGCGGGCGAACCTACGCTTTCGGGTAGCCAGCGCTCCACGTCGAGTGACGGGCAGGGCACTGACGCGGTAGCGCAAGAAGCTAAATTGCGCAGGAGGCGTGCACACACGCCGAAAAAGGGACCTCATATGAGGGCATCGGAACCATCGCCCCGACCAAGCCCAACGCGCATCTCCCGTGCGCGCTGTGGTGTCGCGCCTGATGCGGCTGAGTCGGTGCCCTTGGGCCGGTGCACGTGGCTGGCCAGCAAGCAGATCCAGGGGTGGGAAGGGGAACGTGGCAGCGGTCAAAACGGCCTGGCAAACCCGGGCCACATCCGTGCCGCCCCCCTCCCCCCCAATGGACAAGTGCACCACCTCCCGACTGGCGGAGCCCCGAAGCCCGAGATCCAGGGCTGGCTGCGAGACACGAGCACCGCCAGAGGTCGGCAGCGGCAGTGCGACAGTATCACCCGTCTAGCGGAACCCCACGGCCGAGTTCCAGGGCTGGCTGCGTAGCACCAGCGCCGCCAAACAGGACGAAATTGAGAGGGGAGGAGGCAGGGGAAAGGGCGCGGAGCGGGCCGCAAAGGACAGGTCAAGTGCAGCACAGCAGGACCCATCAGCAGAGCAACGTGTCCCTTCGGCCCCAGGCCACACACTGGACTAGTGGATTGCCAATGGGCGGAGCCCGATCCCGTGCGTGGGCGAACCTACGCACCTGGGTCAGCCTGCGCGGCAGCCGCAGCTGCTAAAAAAAGCAGCACCGAGCACAGAACCATGCTGCAAGAGAGTCGGAGCCCGATCCCGTGCGTGAGCCAACCTACACACCTGGTTCAGCTTCCGTTGCTAAAGCGGCAGCTGCACGCGCGCGCACCGAGCGTAGGCCGTGCCCGCGGTGAGAGACCGCCGAAGGCAGCGACTGGCGGCCTGACCGTCAGCAGTGAAACCGTCCTCCAGGCACCTGCCCCCGCAAAGGACTTCTTGCATTGCCGGCGGTATCGGGCCCGATCCCGTGCGTGAGCGCGCCTACGCACACGTTCCAGGCCCGAACTATGCAAGGGGGGCTAGCCGTCCACTCGCCTGCGCAGGCGTCGCAGGGGCTCAGGGTCGCCGATGCCGCCCTGCCCCGCTGGCTGCAGCCCTCGCTTGAGGCTGCCGAGCACCGCCTTCTGCCTGTCGCTCTCGGGCGCCCTCGGACACACCTTTGCCGGGCCCGACATCCTGACGCTCTGCGTCCAGTAGCCGCACTTGACGCAGAAGAGGTGATCGCCTGCGTGCCATACCTCGTGGGGGACGCGCGGATCGAGCCCGCGCCGCGGTGAAAGCGCGGGCGGGGGCGGCGGCAGCGGATGCGCCCCAAGTGCTGCCACCCGTTGCTCGTGAGCTGCAGCGGCCGCGCCGCCGCTGCCAGACGAAGCCCCGCCACCTCCACCGTCCCGCTAGTCCCCGTCATCTGCTGCTGCTGCGTTTTGCGAGGCGCTGGCCTGGCTGGAGAGCAAAGCCGCGCTCGCTGCGAGGGGGGCCGCGGCCGCGGCGACCGCGCCCGAGGCCCCCTCTGAGCCCGACAGCCACGAGCCCGAGATCGCCTCGCCCCGACCAGCGCATTCCTGGCAGGCCCAGAGCGTGTCGCTGCCGCCCTCGAGCCATGTCCCGTGTCTGCCGCATGTCCTCCGCAGTCGCTTTAGCAGCAGTGGCTCCTCCAGCGCAGCTTGCATCCATGTCAGTCGCACCGCGCCGCCGCCGTGCGCCCAACCAGCGGAATACCTTCCTGACGAGGCGGTCCTGGCGCAGGCTGCGCGCGCGAACCACATCGTCCGTGGGGTGCATCTCAGCGCCCTGAATGGCGCGAGCGTCCGCACTGTGGTTGCCCCTGCGCTGCCAGGCGGTGATGCGCTCTGCCTGTGCGCCCGCCAGCGTCGCGTGGGCCTTCACCTTGGATCGCGACGTCGTCGAGACCGATGTCCTCGAACGCTCGCCACAAGCGAACCCATAGTTCTCGATCGGGCCGCTGCCACTGGAGGCGCCATGCCTTGGCCGCTGCGAAGCCATCCGCTAGCAGCTGGCAGTCGGTGAAGACCCTGACTGGCGGGAGGCAATTCTGTAGCCCCTCGATGACAGCTGCCAGCTCCGCGGCCCCCGACTCATGTGGGCATGGCCAAAGGGGCGGGCCGAAGATGCTGAGGGCCTCCGCCTCGCTGCTCATGACGACGGCAGCCCAGCCACCCCTTGCGGAGACCAGGCAGGGGTCCAGGACTCTGCCGTCGGTGAAGATGTCCCCAACCAGTGGATGGCCCACGAGATCGGCGCGCCCTTCCATGCGCGCCGGGCGCTCCCCCATGGGCAGAGGGAATGAACGCCTATGCTCGGGCGCCACGGCCCTCGACCAAAGCGGGTCCTCCGCCGCATCGGCGCTGGCCATGCCGACGGGGGTCCCGAAGTGGATGTCGTCGGGCGCCCCCCCTCTCGTCTGCCTCGTCATTGGCCTCCCACTCTGCGCGGCCCAGCGCGGTGGCAGGGCACAGCCGCGCCAAGCGCCGCACAGTCCCGTGTGCAATGCGCCCGCGAGGGCACCGGGGCGACGACGCCAGCGGCCGCTCCCCTGCGAAGCGACGCGCGACTGGCCAGAGACAGCCGACCAGCGCGTGCTTGGCCGAGCTCATTTGCCTGGCCGCTTGCTGACTCATCCGCTTGCGGTGCAGGGTGCGCCTGATGCTGGACAGGGCTCCCCCTGCGGCCAGGTGCTCCAAGCCAGGATGCCTGACCGCATCCCTCCACAGCAGCCGCTCATGGCTGGCGCCGATGTGCTTGGAGAGGGTCGAGGCGCCCAAGGCCTTCAGGTCGATGGGCTGCTTCAGGTCGTTGAGGAAGAGGCCTGGTCGCAGAGCGTGCCATCCCAGGCGGTGGCATGCCAGCACGCATGCCGATGCAAGGCCCCTGCCAGAAAGTGCCTCAGGCCCCTCAGCATCCTTCCTCGCCAATGCCCCTGCGAACGCTCTCTCGGGCGCACGCGAGTCCGTGCGGTCCGAGTTGAACTGGGCCGCCTTGGCCCGCGCAACGATGGGCAGCGTCGCGTGGTCGACAAGCGCGTCGCTGGCCAGGCGCTTGCTCAGGAGGAAACTGAGGCTGAGGCTCTTGCCCGGCCCTCTGCCGTGGTGAACGGCGTGGACCTGCCTCCGCCACTTGGTGAGCTGCGACGACGGCCAGCCCACCGCGCTCAGGCCGTATCTGGTGGCAGGCCTGAGCCCCGTGTTGGCCACGCGCGCTGCTGCTGGTGTCTCCTGGGAGCGGATGGCGTGCAGCCTCTGCAGCTGCGCTGCCGCCTTGGTGTGGCGCGCCTTGAGCACCACAAAGGCCTGGCCGTCAAGGCAGTAGTCCACTCCCACGTTCGTGGCTGAGTGGGCGATGGGAAAGGCGCCCCCTCCCCCCCCCTTCTGCTTGGCCACCAGTGGCGCCAGCTCACGCGAGCTCGCAAGCAACTCGCTCTTCGACTCCGACACCTTGCAGCCCAGCGCCACGAGCTGCGCCGCCACGGCCTTGGTCGCCTGGGCGACGTACGCCGCGACCTGTGCCATGAGGCCGTGGCACTCAACGCAGCAGTCGTCGAACATGGTGGCTAGGGTGACCCGAAGCTCCGGCACCCGCCATAGGCGCGCGTGCTCATCGGCCAGCACCAGCAGGCCGTGCTTGAGAGGCCGCCCTGTGTGCGAGCAACCAGCGAGGAGGCCCGCGTCGAGCAGGCATGGGTCGGAGACGCTGCCGTCTAGCATGAAGCGCCGCACGCCCGTATACAAGGTCAGCGCCATGCCCGACAGCTCCCTCGGGTAGCCCGCCATGCTGCGGCGGTCCTGGGTGATCGCACGGTCTACCAGCTCGTAGGCTTTCCACAGATCGATGAGTGATGCTGCAGCTCCCTCGCCTCGTGCTTGCGATGTCTCGGCTCGGAGCGCTTGCCTCCGGACGGCCTCTTCGGCCGCGCGCCCACGGCCGCCCCCAGAATGTGCCTGCTACGCCTGGGTCGATCTGGGAGCCCAAATGCCGCGCGTCTGGCTGACGGACGCGACTCCAAAGGCGCGGCAGCCAGCCCAGCAGGCCTATGGGCCGAAAACCCCTTGAGGCTTGGACAGCATCATCGCGAGAAAGTCGGCGATGACGTCGGGCCAGCCGCCCAGCTCCTCGCGCCGCGTCCCGAAATCGATGATGACCTCCAGGAGGGCGTCGCTGAGGTCCGCTGCCCTTCTGGGATTTAGGCGATCGCTGCCAACGCCAGTGCTGCGCCTGAACGTCTCGGCGGCCTGACGCACCCGATCGGCCGAGGGCCTGGGCAGAGCCCCCGCCTCGGTGGGCGGGCGCCGTGGGCGAAAGCGATCACTGCCCTGTCGGGCCCGCCAGACCTCGGAAGTCCACTGTTGCGCCACGGCCTTCACTCAGTCGGGGCCGTGCGCTGGAGCGCCGCGCAGCTCGTCGTCTGGTGCCCAGCCGCGCGGTCCCCGCCTATAGGCGTGGGCCCCCGCCCCTGCGCCTGCTGCCATGGATGCGCGGATCCACTCCTTGACCCCCTGGCGGCGAATGGCGGCAAAATGTCGCCCTCCGCCTCGGCCGCGGCCCTGACCTCGGCAACCCATTCGGCCAGGGGCAGCAGGTCGGGGCAATCGACCGCGAGGGCTACGCGTGTGGCCCACAGCGCCCCAGCGGGAGGCCCTCCATGGACGGGGGCTTCGGGGCTGCCGCACCTGCGCGCGCGTCTCTGCCGCCCGCGCCGCCGCCGCCGCTGCTGCCGACGTAGCCGTCGCCACTGGAATCCGACGGAAGGTCCCCGTGATACCGCATGAAATGCTTGACGGACTGAATGTAGCTGTAGTGCTCGTCGTCCGCTACTGCCCACGCGTCGGGATGGCTGGACCCTGGGGCGATCATGCTGCGGCGGCACTCGTCCTCCGCAGGCTGCGCGACTGACCAGCTCTCCTCGCGCAGCTCCACGACCCTGTTCCAGCGTGCGGTCGCTCGGTCCGTGAAGGGCTGAGCCGTGCAGGTGCCGATCTCGCCCTCGCTGCAGGCGCTGCCGCTGCCTGCGGTTGCCGCTGCCGAAGCCGATGCTGCATGCCCCGCGCTGGGGGCTGCTGGGCGCCGTCCACCTGCTGCCGCCAGTGCGGCGAAGGATCCTGGAGGGTGTGGTCCCCTCCCGCGGCTGCTGCTCCCAGTGCGGCCCCTGCGCCTCCGCCGCTGGGGGCCCCCGCGGTGTTCGCGTCGGCGGTGCCATCGCCCTCGTACTGGCAGAGGCGTGCAACTGCGTAGTGGCGTAGTGCGTGCACAGCTCCATCCACTCGGCTTTGTCGCGCTCTGGGTCGGGAGCCTGCAAGTGTGGGAGCTGGCCTCGCGCGATGCGCTGGGGGGGGCCCCGAACTCCTTGCGCGCCAACCCCGACGGCGCCCCGACCGCCGAGGGCCGCTACTCCTTGTAGAGCGGCGCGGAGGATAGGGGGCTGCGGCGTTGCCCGAGGGTCGCCGCTCAACTTGGGCTGTGGCGTCGCCCGCAGGTAACCACCCCCGTGCGGTTCCCAATCTGTCGGAGGCCTGGTCAAAACATCGAAGGGGAAGGTGGCGCTGATGGGGCTTGCTGTAGTCGCCGCGCTCATCTAACCACCGCTTCGATTCCACGTAGTTGTCGACAGTTCGGCGGCACTCCTCCTCGCCATCCTCGGGATGTAGTTGGCCGAGCTGTCGGGGAATGCAAGCCGGCTCACGCCTGCCAGGGCCCCCGCGCCGCCGCGCAGAAGAGCAGATCCCTCTCGCGGTGCGCATGCGGTTGTCGAAATCCTGCGTCAGGCCCGCGGCGACGTGCGTCGGCAAGCCCGGCATGCGGAATATGTAGGGCGCGCGCTTGTCCATGCGCTCGGACTCGTCGGTGCAATGGTTGGGGCTGCTAGGGTTTGAACCCCAGCTGCGCGCTCGGCGCTCCGACGCGCGCTTGTAGCGCTAGATGGCCCTGGCCTGCATGCGCTCGGCCCCGCGGCGCACGGGGCCCAGCTCGAGGCGCCCCTCAAGCGCGGGCCCCCCGCCATCGGCCTCAGCGCCGCCTGTGAGAAGCCCCGCCTGTGTGAAGTAGTCGCTCAGGTGCATGAGCTTCTCCCCCTTGAAGCTAGCCTTGGGGCCCTTGATGGGGCGCGCCTTCGCCTGGGGGCCGAAAGCGAACTTCGGCGGGCCCCCCCGTCCCCGATAGAAGTCGGCGTCGTCGGGGTCGATCTGCCACGCCCAGACGAGCTCCTCCTCTACGCCCTCACAGAACCCCTTGTTGGCCTCCTCCATGTCCTGCAAGGTGCCGCTCATGTCAATTTGCGCCCGAACAACGTTGTGCTCTCAGTGCATCTCCAGCATGGGCCCGAGAGGGCGGGCCTCGGGGAACGCCGTCGGCCCCTTGGCCCTGAGCGACTGGCCCATGTCGCCGTTGCAGGTGAGGCTGATCTGCGCTGCCATATGTGGGCGGCATGGGTTGGCGCACGCCTGGGCGGTCATGCCCGGACGCGCGCAGGCGAGGACTCGGTTGAACATATCGAAGCTGACAACGGACCAGCCTAGCTCCGAGGGCTCCTTGGTCGGGGAGTGCTGGCAGGCGCCCGCGCTCGTGTCAACGACGTGGCCGCCGACTTTGCAGAACCAGTGCCCCGCGCGCTGAAAAACAAAAAAATCGGGCTCCACGCTCCAGACGCCCGCGGGGACCCACGGCTTCCCTGTGCGCTTGAGGAGGGAGCCGACCTCCTGCAGTGCGGACTGGCTGGTCTCGCTGACGTCGTCGTTGCCCAGGTAAACGGAGCCCAACAAGAACCCGCCAGGTACCGCTCCGTTGACATGGGCTACCGTGGCCCTTCCGTCAGAGACATGGCAGCTGGCCTTGCAACCCTGGTCGCCTGTGCCGCGCGTGCCGCGGGTGGAGCGCACTGCGACTCCAGTGCCACCTCTCACCGCGCGCTGCTGCGATGCCCCCACGGAACTCGCGCCTGGGGTCAGCGCCGCGTTCCAGCCGGCCTGCCTGCACCACTGCTCCTGCTCGACAGCTCGGTAGCCGTCGAGGTGGTGTTCCTGCAAGCAGATCGCGTCTCCGATGCGCGCGTCGGCGACCACCTGCTGCTGAGGGCCCAACTGCTCGCCAAGGGTGGTCGTGGAAGGGCCCCAACCGCTGCCGTTGAGGCCGACCACCGTGAACGTGGGCTTGCTACCCGCGCTTCCCCCTCCGCTTGAGCCCCGCCGAGCGGAGGCTCTGGAGGAGCTTCTGCGCGCGAAGCCTGCGCCTCTGGGCGGCCTGGGCTGCGGGGCCCCCGCGTCGAGCCCCTTCGTCGCCGCTGCCGGCGCTTGCTGCCGCGCTGTCCTCCTCTGCGGGGACCTCGACCTCTTCCTCCATGCTGTCCAGGATGGTCCTGAGGTCGGTCTCCTCGTGCTCCTCGTCGCCGCTGTCGCGTTCTGCTGCTGCGCCCACTGCTGCGATGCTGCGAGCCAGCCGACGAAGCTGGAGGACTTGCTTCTCCCAGTGCTGACATGCCAGAGGCCTGGTCCAAAACCTCAAAGAACGCTGTAGCGCGTTCGCCCTCGCCGAGTGGGGCTGCTGGGAGCCGAGGCGCTGCTGCCGTGGCGCCCGCCGCCACCACTCCTTCTCCGAGTTGCTCTTCACGCTCCCGTTTGTGCTTGGCCAAGAGGTTGGCGATGAGCGCCTGGAGCTCCTTCTCCGCTGCCTTGCTCTGCTCGCGCTTGCCTTCGAACTCAAGCTTCTGCGCCTCGAGGCCCGAGATCTCCCTCGCGGTGTCCACGATCTTCCTGTCGAGCGCCTCCGAGGTGCTCTGCTGGTTCCGCTGCTTGCGCCCGAGCTCGCTGAGCTGCGCGGACGTGGGCGTCTCCTCGGCGAGCTCGTGCTGCAGCTGCGGCGCCTCCTGCCGCTTGCCCGCCAGTGTTCCAGCTGCGCCCTCCACTCCTTCGAGCTGTTTGATGTCGCTCCGCAACTTCCCGAGTCGCCGTGCCCTCTCGTCCTTGGGTGCGGCGTGGGCTGCTGCTGCTGCGCCTCCATCGCTCCCTGAAGCTGCGCGAGCATCTCCTTCGAGCTTTTTGACCTTGCGCCGCAACTGGTTGAGCTCGTGGCGTTCCTTGGTGTCCAAGTGCGACATGCCACTCCAACACGAGCGTGCACCATATCCTTGCTCCCACCAATCAAAACCGCAGCTACGGCAAACGTGCCTGGAGCCCCAGTTCTTCTTGGCTCCGCACTTGGGACGCCCCCATGCTTTGGGCTGCCACTGCCACTGCTACCTCTTCTTGGCTCCGCCTTGGCTGCCACTACCGCTGCTGCCTCCAACGCCGCCTGGCTGACCTCCTCCGCGTCCGCCTCTGCCGCTTTTGCTGCTGCCGCCGCGCGCGGCACCCCGCGCACCACCACCGAATCCCGCCATTGGTCGAGCCCGCCGCGGCTGGGCTCCCAATCGGGCGACTGGGGCCGGGTGTCGGAACAGTTATGGAAATGAAAGAACAGTGGCCGCAAAGGCCTCACTGAAAGCTTGGTCGATTTGGAATCTGACCCAAGAAGTGACGCGACGGCCAGAGCCAGTCACATGAGACCAGACATCTGCCCTGATGCTGATGATGGTGATGATGATGATGATGATGATGATGATGCTGATGCTGATGATGGTGATGATGCTGCTGATGATGATGAAATGATAAGGAGGAGGAGGAGAAGGAGGAGGAGGAGGAGGAGGAGGAGGAGGGAGTCATAAATAAGAAGTGAAGAGTGAGGCGTGATGAGGAGGAGTGAGGAGTGAGGAGTGAGGAGTGAGGAGTGAGGAGGAGGAGGAGGAGGAGGAGGAGGAGGAGGAGGAGGAGGAGGAGGAGGAGGAGGAGAGGCGCAGCGCGGGCGGGGGCACGAGGCGAGCTCGCACTTCCAGGTGCACGAGGGCTCCTCGCACTCGCTCTGGCACTTTCCTTGGCCGGCGCGCCCGCAGCGGGTGCAGTGTTTGGGGCCTGGAAATTGACACCAACACCAACACAGGGGGTTGCCTCCACAGGGGGAAGATGATCCTAGATTTCGGTGTTGGTGGCAATATTTTGGTCACCTTGGAAACCAGAATATTACCACCATCGCCGAGATCGGGATCGTCTTCCCTCGGTGGAGGCACACCGACGATCTTGGTGTTGGTGTCAACCTCTAGGCCTGCGACAGTGGTGCAGTGGAGGCCAGTCCACAAGAAACCTCCCACAAGAAGCCAAACCCCGAGACCCCAGGGCGTCCATGGATTTTTGGTGCGGGAGCGTCCTTTGTGGGCCCCGGAAACGGCAGGGCCGTTTTTTCACCGTTTCCGCAAAAATGCCCCTTGAAAATGGAAACGGCAAAACAACGGCGACCGGAAACAGGTAAAAAACGGCTCCAAGATTGGAACCGGAGCCGGAACCGGTCAAACAACGGCGACGGAACCGGTAAAAAAACGGCGTCGGAACCGGCAAAAAAACGGCAAAACGGAACCGGTTAAAAACGGCCCTGTCGTTTCCAGGGCCCACTCGGAGCGTCACGCCTTCCGCAGCAGAAGCGTCGAAACCCAAGACGCCCAGGGCACCCTGGAGGCGGCCAGGGTGTTTCTTGGCATGGGTCTCCACTGTGCAGTCGGGGCGTTGACCTAAGGAACCCACAATGAGGAACGAGGCCCCTTTTTTCCATAAGTTGAACTTCGATTTCCCATCGAAAACATAAGGAAAACCTGAGGCAAGCTGTGAAACAATCAATGAGCCCCTCCCCAACGAAAAGAGTTCCTTCTTCAGGGCCCCGACTGTATGGGTCTCCACTGTATGGCACTTGTGGGCCCGAGGCCCAACAGCGAATGCTGTCGAGTACCGACGGCGGCCGCTGCAGGGCCGGCGGGCCTGTGTCTCATGTGGACACCGCCCGCGGCGACACTGACAACGAAATCAGGTTCAAAACGGGCAGGACTTACTATTTTGGGCGCCCGAGTTGTCCGGGGTAACTCGGGTCCGGGGTAACTCGGGTTTGGATTCCCGAACAAGAAACCCGAATTAGCCCTGACCCGAGTTACCCCTGATGATTCGGGGCTCTGACTATTGGTGTCCGGCCCCTTTCTTCCCGTACCCATTTCCCACGCAGCCTCGTAATTGGTGGCCGAAGCTGTGACCGAGACTGACCGAGATTCCAGGTTCGAAACCAATGCGATTGTCAATTCTGTTCACGCTTTCGGTCGCACTACGCTTTCGGCGCCACAATCTCGGGCACGTTCTCGGTACGTACCCGATGTTCGGTTACATACCATTTCGGCTGATAAGGGCTGGGCGCCACAACATTTCGGTTGGCATGGGCTCTCGGCCGCCACACTTTTCGGCCCGGGCGAAAGGAGGGGGATAGCAAAGGGGGGGGTGAGAATCAGCTCACGTAGCTGATTTTCCCGGCGCATCCCGGCGCCGGAGGCGCTATGTATCGAGGAATGGGCCTCTCGGTGGGGCCGAAACCAGCTGCATGCGGCAGATCTCGTAACCCCCTTTTCCCAATCCCCCCCCCGTTCATCCGACCCGAACTTTACAGACATACATCCCACCCAAAGTGCGAATCAAGTGAGAACGTAACAACCACCGAACACGAAGCTGCTCGGTCTCCCCAGACCCATCCGGACATGTAAATGCCGCTTTTGAGGCGGGGCCCTCGGGAATGTCTGCGCTGGCCTCCAAGGGGACACATAACCTACTCTACAACGCGTCCTAAGAAGAAGGGGATCGATTAGCGTACGCATACCCATCCCAATGCTTCGGTCGCACCGACTCGGGCCCCCTGCCCGCTCTTCAGGAGAGACTGCAGTCGGGGAGTTGACCTAAGGAACCCTAAATAAGGAACGGGGCCCCTTCCTCCGATGAGTTGAGCTTCGATTTCCCATGGAAAACCTCAGGAGAACAGAAGGCAAACTGCAGAACAATCAAGGAACACCGAGCCCCTCCCCAACGAAAAGGGTTCCTTCTTCAGGGCCCCGACTGCAAGTCCAGATGGAGGAAGCCTCGACGGAGACCAAGCACTGCGTGTGGACTTGCTCCGTGTGGACTCAACACCCCGTCTGCGAGGGGACGCCAAGTCCAGACGGAGCCCGAGCACTCCGTATGGACTGAGCATCTGCCGACCTGTGGAGGGCGCGCCCTTCGCGCTGAAGGCCAGGCTCTTGAAGGGGGGGGGGATGGAGGGGCGACAGGAGCCGGAGAAGAGGGGGGGGGGACCGAGGAGTGGAAGGAGCCGGGCGTGGTGGGGGTGACGGGGGGTAGAGCAGAGGGGGGAGGGCGAGGAGGACACAGGGGGCGGGACGAGGAGCAGAGACGGAGGAGAGGGAGGAGGAGAAGCGAGCGAGCGAGCGCACGATCTCGGCAGCGGTTCGGCTTCGGCGCGCGGCACCCGCCTGGAACGGTGGCGCGTATGGGCGTCCCAGTTTGCTGCTGGTGGTGTTCAAGGCGCGGCGAAAGGAGCGCCCAGGGGAACCATCAGGAGGAGACCGAAGGGGGAGGAGGAGGGATGGAGGAGGGGGCGCGAGGAGGGCGAGGAGAGGGGGGGGGGAGGACAGAGGGAGGATGGCCATGGAGGGGGGGGAGGAAGAGGAGAGAGGTAATGAGGGGAGAACCGAAAGGAGGGGGAAGAGGGGATCGGGAAGCCACAGCGGACGAAGGTACCACGGAGGACGCAGGGGCCGTGAAACTGTGAGGCTATCTCGAGGCCGGGCCTCGCTCGCCACACGGGCGCGCGCGCATCGGAGCCACAGATCCTCTGCGCCTGGGTGGCATAATTCGTGGACACGGAGGAGAACCCACAGAAAGACATGGAAGATGATGGTGATTAAGATGATGATGATGATGATGATGATGATGATGATGATGATGATGATGATGATGATGATGATGATGATGGTGATGAGGAGGAGGAGAGTTGAGAGATGACAATGACGATTAGAAGGAGCCTGGGAAAGAGGATGGGGATCTCCAAGGGGGGGCACGGGCCGAGACGACATAGAGGACCCTCGTCACATCTGGCGTCGTGCCCTGGCGGCAAATCGGCTACATTGTTCAAAGGTGGAACGCGTGCCAAGCGTGTGGCGTCACCCACGGGGAAGGATGACATGGAGGATGGGGAGGGGGTGGGGAGGGGATGGGTGTACCCTCCATCCTGAAGGGTCGCCCTACCAAGGCCCGCCGTCTTCATCCTCCCTGCTTCATGCTCCCTCCTGCATCCTCAACCCTCCTCTTCCCCGTTCTATCCGTCCCCCCTCTCCAACTCCTCCCCTCTCCTCTCCTTCCACCCCGTCGTCGTCCTCCTCCTCCATCCTCTTCTTCTCCTGCTCATCCTTCTCCTTCTCCTCCCCATCCGCGCCCCGCGTTCGTGCGCGAGCTCCCCTCGTCTCTCCTCCTCCTCGCTCCATTCCCTTGGTCCGCCCGCGGTCTGGATGGCCCGGGTCCCGGAACAGCTGGATGTGGCTGGTCGGGCGCCCACAAAGGACGTACGCTTAAGTAGGGCCTGTCCCCCTACAAGGGGATTTTCCACGACAAATAATTACCCCGGCGACGTACCCAACCCCTGCGCAAAAGCGGGGCGCAAATAGTTTAGGATACTTTATAAGGGGGCGATGACGGAGCGAGGGTTACATATGTCTGCAGACGGAATTCGGGAGACTCGCAGGACACTGGCTACAGGAAAAGGGCTTGATAAAGCTGATGATTTACAATTCCTGAGCACTCCTAGCCACTTCGAAAACGGGGATCACAGCAGGCCTCGAAAGTGGCGACAGGTTCACAGATCGCAGCCCCGCAGGGACGGCGAGGTCTCATTTGAATCTGCCCGTGGCCCTCACTGTGCTGGGCCCCCCAGCAGGCCTCGAAAATGGCGGCAGTTTCGCAGATCGCAGCCCCCCAGGGATGGCGAGGTCTAATTTGAATCCGCGCGTGGCCCTCACTGTGCTGGGCCCCCCAGCAGGCCTCGAAAGTGGCGACAGTTTCACAGATCGCAGCCCCCCAGGGAGGGCGAGGTCTAATTTGGATCTGCCGCGATTACCCTCTATGCTGGACCCCCCAGCAGGCCTCGAAAGTGGCGACAGTTTCACAGATCGCAGCCCCCCAGGGATGGCGAGGTCTAATTTGAATCTGCCGCGATTACCCTCTATGCTGAGCCCCCCAGCAGGCCTCGAAAGTGGCGACAGTTTCACAGATCGCAGCCCCCCAGGAATGGCGAGGTCTAATTTGGATCTGCCGCGATTACCCTCTATGCTGGGCCCCCCAGCAGGCCTCGAAAGTGGCGACAGTTTCACAGATCGCAGCCCCCCGCGGGCAAGACAGGAAGAGGCAGGCAGGAGGCAGGAGGGAGGCGGGAGGAGACGCGACCACACTGCTCTATTCAAAACGAATACCCAACCAAGGAGGGTTGGGAAATTACCCTGGCGACGTACCCAACCCCTGCGCAAAAGCGGGGCGCAAATAGTTTAGGATACTTTATAAGGGGGCGATGACGGAGCGAGGGTTACATATGTCTGCAGACGGAATTCGGGAGACTCGCAGGACACTGGCTACAGGAAAAGGGCTTGATAAAGCTGATGATTTACAATTCCTGAGCACTCCTAGCCACTTCGAAAACGGGGATCACAGCAGGCCTCGAAAGTGGCGACAGGTTCACAGATCGCAGCCCCGCAGGGACGGCGAGGTCTCATTTGAATCTGCCCGTGGCCCTCACTGTGCTGGGCCCCCCAGCAGGCCTCGAAAATGGCGGCAGTTTCGCAGATCGCAGCCCCCCAGGGATGGCGAGGTCTAATTTGAATCCGCGCGTGGCCCTCACTGTGCTGGGCCCCCCAGCAGGCCTCGAAAGTGGCGACAGTTTCACAGATCGCAGCCCCCCAGGGAGGGCGAGGTCTAATTTGGATCTGCCGCGATTACCCTCTATGCTGGACCCCCCAGCAGGCCTCGAAAGTGGCGACAGTTTCACAGATCGGAGCCCCCCCCCCCAGGGATGGCGAGGTCTAATTTGAATCTGCCGCGATTACCCTCTATGCTGAGCCCCCCAGCAGGCCTCGAAAGTGGCGACAGTTTCACAGATCGCAGCCCCCCGCAGGCAAGACAGGAGGAGGCAGGCAGGAGGCAGGAGGGAGGCGGGAGGAGACGCGACCACACTGCTCTATTCAAAACGAATACCCAACCAAGGAGGGTTGGGAAAAATACCCACAAAAAGCACCAAAAAGATAACAAACACATCAAAAAATAGTCCCCAGACTATTTTTGTATTATGTTTTGATTATTTTGGGAATAGTTCTGATTTTTTAAGAAGAGAACCCCGACGTACGCGCCCAACCACGTACATTAAAATCACCCCCCCAGCACCCGAGGCTAGCCTCGCGATGCGCACGCTCGCGCATAGCGTGCTCTCGAGACCAACGTGGGCTCATGTGCGTGTACATTTCTGTCGGGCGTGTCCCCCTACAAGGGGATTTCCCACGAAAAAAATACACCCAAAAATTGTCAAACAATAATCCCAAAATAGTCCGGGAACTATTTTCGGGTGTATTATTTTGCATTTTTGGGGTACTTTTGAAGTATTTTTCATTTTTCGTGGAAAATCCCCCTGTAGGGGGACACGCCCGACTTAAGTGTACGGGCTTCTTTCGCTCCTGAGCTGGGACCCCCCCGTCCAGCAGAGCTGGCGGGGAATGCGGCTGGCAGCACGGAGCCTCGAAGCACACGAGGGCGACCAGCCCAAGCGCTGGCGGAGGCGAGCCCCGCGCGAGTCTGTGTGGAGCGCCTCCCGCGGGGAAGGCTTGGCTGCGGCTGAACTGGGTCCCTCTCCTCTCCCTCCTCCCCCTCGTCTCGCCACAACTGACCACGTGGATGACGAGCCAGCTAAAAGTCCAGAAAGAAAACGAAGAGACGTCGGGCCCCTCCTTGACCACTGCCAGGAGAGCGTCCAGAAGGGAGTACCGCCCCGAAGGAGACCAGAGCATGGCGGAGGTCAGGGAGTACATCGACTGGACGAACAGGCAGCTCGAAGATCTCTTCGACGCAGAAGGGGCGCATCACGATCGCAGCGTGGGCAAACAGCGCTGAGAAGCAGGGATGAGAGGAAGCTCGGATGAGCGAGCCATGGCCTGCGCCAACAGAGCCTGCGCGTGCGCGCAGCGAGGCATCGGCGGCAGCGGTGCCCCGTGCCGCCCCGAGTGCGCGCCGCCCTGGCGATGAAGACCTGTCAGCTCCACTGCCCCCCTCCCCGCCCTCGCCCTGCCCTCTCCCCTTCCCCCTCTTGAGGTCTCCGCCCCGCCGCGGCGGGGCCCGGCGGCCGCGTGACCCCGCCGTGACCCCCCGCTGGGGGGTCGGGCCCGCCGCCGGGCCCATTCCTCGATTTAACGGGCGAAGAACGGTATAAAATAAGCTTTTTCGCTGTCGGGGGCGCCTGTCCCAGGGCGGCTGGAAAGTTTATACCCCTACGGTGGCACCGTAAGGGTATAAACTTTCCAGCCGCCCTGGGACAGGCGCCCCCGACAGCGAAAAAGTTTATTTTATACCGTTCTTCGCCCGTTAATCGATACATGGGCGCCTCCCGGCGCCTGGAGGCGCCGGTAAAATCCCCTACGTGAGCTGATTCTCACCCCCCCCCTTCGCTATCCCCCCCTTTCGCCCGACCGGCTCGGGCGGGGGCCTCCGCCCGGGCTCCGAGGCGGCAGCGCCGCCGCCCCTCTTCTCCTCGGGCGGCCGCGGCGGCAGGCGGCTGTGCGGTGCCAGCTGTGCGGCCGCCCCGCGCACGAGGCCAGGCGCCCGCCCGGTGGGCTCTCTCCCCCCGCGGCGGCCGCGCCCCCGGCCCGCCGGCGCGTGCATGGCACGGCGCACGGCGCGCGCAGGGCGCGGCGTGCACACCGCGCGGCAGCTGGCGCTCGCCCCCTCCCCGCGGCTTCGGCCGCGGCGAGCGCCGCGCCGCGCCGCCGCAGAGGCAGGCCGCCCGTGGCCCCCTCCTGCTCCCCCCCCCCCGTGGGCCCGCCCCGCGGGGCGGGCGCGGGGAGCGCAGCGGCCCGCCCATTGCAGGGGGGGAGGAGGCGCCTCGGCGGCCGCGAGGCCCCGCCCGCCGGCTCCTGCCCGGAGACCTGCAGCGCCGCGCCACTGCGGGGATGGACGGGCCTCCCTTTCGCAGAACGTGGTTTAGTGAGAACGACTGGAGGCCCAAACCTGGCGGGCGCAAGCCTGGAAAATAACGGCCGCGGCGCCCTCTCCCGAACCGAAAACGGACAATTCACTCATCGACGTGTCACTTTCGGGGGGTTCTGCCCACCCCCGGCCACTGCGAGGGGCAGGCACCTCCGGCCAACGCTCGCCATCGCTCGGACGTCCATTGCCCGTGCATGTTTCGGTCTCGGGCGTGTTTTTCTTGCTCGATGGTCCAGGATTGTCCTCAATGGTTCCCGCCGAGAAAAAATGCACACGTCCGAGCGATGCCAGGAACAAGCCTGGAGGGCGCAGGGGCGCGCTGCTCGCACGGCCTCTCGGGCGGCAGCCAGGAAGCCCTGCGCGGCTGCTGGCAGCAGGCCCGCCTGCGAGTATACCAGGGCCCAATGCTCCGCCTTCCGTGTGGCAGCTCACGGAAGCCTCCCAATGACGCTTTTTGCTGGCCCCGGCGAACCGACGCTCACCGCCCCTGACCGACGCCCATCGACGCGAACCTGTGCCGATCGACGCGACACCGGCGCGCCCTCACCGTTTAGCGGACGCCGGCGCACGCTCGTGCAGTCCAAAGACGGCTCCCGTGCCGGCCAGCCGTGGAGGCTCCCGTGCCGGCTCGTGCGCGAGGGGACGTGCAGGGCTCCCGTGCCGGCCGGCCGTGGAGCGCCCCGAGGAGGGGATCCCCGAGTGGGGCCCGCTGGCGAAGCCGGCCGCGGCGCCAAAGCCTGCATCGTGAAAAGGCACGGAAGGACGACACAGACAGGGCGGACCAGAGGGTGTGATAGCGATACATGTATATCTACACACATGCATACATACATACATACGTACGTACGTGCGTGCGTACGTACATATATACATACATACATGCATGCATGCATACATACACACATCCATACATACATACATACATACATACATACATACATACATACATGCATACAGCCATACATGCGTACACAGACATGCACACATAACTGCATACATGCATCCATACATACATACATACATACATGCATGCATGCATGCATGCATGCATACATGCACACATGCATACACATACATACACATATACATATTACAGAGACACATGCGTACGTACATGACGACATACAGGCACAACACCATACACACGTACACACATACAGACATCCATACGTACATACACACATACATGCATACACAACAGTACACTGCATTCATGCAAGCAACCATACAGCATTACATGCGTATCCACACATGCTCACATACATACATACACACATACATTCATACACACATACCTACTCACACATGTATGCATATAGATCTGCATACACGCATCCATCCATACACACGTGCATACATTCATACATGCATACAAACACACATATATGCATACATAAATACATGCATCCACACGTACATATACTTATGCACACATGCAAACACACAGTCATGCATGCACACAAACATACATGCATGCGTCCATGCGTAATTATACATACATACATGCATGACTGCATAGGCATATGCATACATATGTATATATATGTAGTATCAGACACAGGTATTCATACATACAACCACTTACATCATACAGCATGTGCATCGATATGTTGATGTGTATGTGTATGTATAGTATGTATGTATGCATGTATACATACATATGCGTATGCATGTATGCATGTATGCATGCATGCATGCATGTATGTATATATGTGTATGTATGTATGTGTATGTACGTATGTATGTATGCATGCATGCATGCATGTATGTATGTATGTATGTATGGATGTATGTATGTGTATGTGTATGTGTGTGCATGTATGTGTGTGTATGTATGTATGTACGTATGCATGCATGCATGCATGTATGTATGTATGTATGTATGTATGTACGTACGTATGTATGTATGTATGTATGTATGTAGGTAGGTATGTATATATGATGCGTGTTTGTATGTATATAGAGGTGTGTAAACAAATCATCCTCTAACCACCGCCCGAATCTCATAATCGATCTCTGGACCTGTCTCGGAGCGCTTTTTGACCGTGATTTCAAGGCAAAGGGTCAAGCCCATAGGAGGTTGTCCCTGAGAAGATCTCCGAACAGTATCTGCAGGCCTGCGAGAATCTTCAGAAAACAATGGAAGCATCAGGACAACAACAACTATACATCCTGCAGACCCCCTGAAAGCCTCCGAGCGCAATCATAAACTCATCGGATACCTCCGAAGAGCCCCAAGAACCCCCCGAAGACCCCCGAGAGCCCCTGGAGAGAGACCAACGAGGACCTCTGGAACCCCCTGGCGCCTCCGAAGGCCCCGAAGGGAGAAAACCACGCCGACTGATCGGCGATTTTGGACGCCCGAAATGGGTACGGAAAAAATGGGTACAATGCCCAACTGTAAATGTTGTCCCAAACCAACAGCGGCCGCTGTTGGGCAGGCGGCCTTCTGTCTCAAATGGACACAGGCCACGGCGGCGTGGACAGCGAGTCCTGTTCAAAACGAACAAGATCCGCTGTTGGGAGTCGTACCCATTCTTTCCGTGCCCATCTCGTTCGTGCAGTTGGGTTTGGATTCCCGAAACAGGAACCCGAGTTAGCCCTGACCCGAGTTACCCCTGATGACGTGGGGCCCTGGACGCCCGACTTATCCGGGGTAGCTCGGGTCCGGTGTAAGTCGGGTTCGGATCCCCGAACAACGAACCCGAGTTAGCCCTGACCCGAGTTACCCCTGATGATGTGGGGCTCTGGACGCCCGACTTATCCGGGGCAACTCGGGTCCGGGGTGAGTCGGGTTCGGATCCCCGAACAAGGAACCCGAGTTAGCCCTGACCCGAGTTACCCCGGATGATGCGGGGCTCCGATGCAGAGCGATCAGGCCCTCGGTATGGAAAAAAACCGCCCGTTCCCCGGCAAGGTGGGCCCTCGGGCTCCCCGGGGTGACGAGTGGGCGACTCGGGGTCGAGGCGTCCCGCCCCGATCCAGTCCCCCACCCCGACGATGCCCCTGGAGGGAGGAAGGCACTCCAGACTTCGTAATAAAAGGGAGGGGGTCTGGACCCTCCAAGACGAGCCATGTCAGACCTCCCCCGTGGGAGAACCCTCCAAAACATCGTCCCCAGACCCCCCAGGCCCTCCAAGATAGCCTGGAAGAGACCCCCCCCCGAAATGAGACCCCCCTCCCTTTATTACGAAATCTGGAGTAACTCGCTGGTGACCGCAATGTGGTGTCGAGCTCGAGTGAAGAGAGCGCCAGACCCACCCCTGGGGGCTGGCTTCCAGTTTCGAGGGAGGGAGGAAGGGAGGTAAGGAGGGAGGGAGAGAGGAAGAGGGAGAGGAAAGACGAGGAGGAGGAGGAGGAGGAGGAGGGGGATCAATGCCAATCCTGCCGACCCCCCCCCCCCTCGTGCGCGCGCGCGTCCTCTGACGCTGCCGCACTCCGTCCTGCAGACGGGCGGGACGCACACCGTCTGGCAGCTGCCTTTGCGCGTCTCTCACGCGAGCACGGCGCGCGCGAGGACTTCGCTGCTGCTGCTCCTGCTCCTGGTCCGCTGCTGCTGCAGCCCCTTTTTCCTCTATCCTGCTCCAGCACATGCTCAGACCTCTGCTCCCGCCGCTTGGGCGTTGCTCCACGGGGAGGCGGCAAATGCGATAGGGGCGACGAAGATGCGTGCACCCCTCGTGCACCTCTTGGGCCCCCCAGAAGGCCCCTGCAGGGCCTCGAAAGTGCACGAAGGGTGCAAGTTTCTTCAAACCGCCCACATGGAAGACTCGCACTTGCCGCGCACAAGACGACCAACAACGACACAACCACAGGGTATTGAATCACATGATATGCGACGTCCGAATGATGCCGGCGCCGCGGCGCCATTTTCTAGACATGCGCAAGGCCGTTTCCATGGGACGACACAGGCGCGGTCTACAGTCTCCAGCCCCCTCCTCATTTATCGCCCACCATTGCGCAACGCCCGAACCGCTGCCTCTGCAGCATAGCCAGCAGCCCTGCCCTGCCCTGGGGGCAGCTTCGGCCGCCTCCCGCGGGGGGCGGTTCCGCGGCTGCGCCGCCGCGGGCCAGGCCGCCGTCCGATTCGTCGTCGTCGTCGTCGTCGTCGTCGTCGTCGTCGTCGTCGTCGTCGTCGTCTTGGCAGCCCGCTGCCTGCTGCTCCTGCTTCTGTTCCCGAGCGCAGCGGTGTCTCTCGGGATTTTGCCCGAAACATGTCATGTCACCCCGTGTCGGGCAAGCAGCACGAGAGACACGAGGAAAACCAATATGAACTCCCAGTGGACGCGAAGCCGATGCCCACAACAGACCCCAAGGGAGGCCCAGGACCACCCCACGGAGGCCCCAGGAAAACATCGACGGGCCCAGCTGTTCGGCCACGGGCGTGTCGAGGCAACCCCACCAACACTCGCCGACTCGTAGTGTGGCAGCAAGACCGATATCAAAAACATGTGCAGACCTTGAGCCGCAATTATAGCAGTCGCATGTCTCTGCACTCCTTGCCCGTGCACATAGCCTACCCCGCAACGGTAGAATCAATGTCAAAACAACCTTGCGTGGCACACCCAAAACGTACAAAAAAAGGGGTGGGTTCCCACACTCGCCAAACTTTCTAGTAGGTTTGGTTCCCTGAAGCATTCACAAAGATAACAGGTCACCCCCCCGGTCAGGCACGATCGACCCAATTATACACGCGAAGGGAACACATATATCGGAGGTGGGGGGGTGAGATCGAAGTGGAACGGAGAGCCCCCCTACCAGGAAATCGATTTCGGTTTCGTGTTCGTGCGTGCCGTGCGTGCGGGCGAGGCGAAGCTGCGTGGGCGGGCGACAAAAAGTCTCCTGTGGCTGAGGCGCGGCCGGACCAACTGTTTCCCTTCCGGGCGGCCGGTGGCGCGCGGTGTCCCGCCGGTGTCCCGCTGGTGTCCCGTGTGGCTGAAGCGCGGCTGGACCAAATGTTTCTTTTCCGGGCGGCCGGTGCGGCGCGGTGTCCCGCCGGTGTCCCGTCGGTGTCCCGTCGGTGTGCCGATGATGATGTTGATGGTGATTATGATTATGATGATGATGGTGATGATGATGGTGATGATGATAATGTTGATGACGGCGATGCTGATGATGATGTTGATGTTGGTGATGGTGATGATGAAGATGATGACGTCGATTGTGGGATCGATTGTGATATCGATAATGAGACCGAATGTGAGATCGATTGTGAGATCGATAGTGGGACCGAATGTGGGACCGAATGTGAGATCGACTGTGAGATCAATTTGAGATCGATAGTGAGATCGATAGTGAGATCGACAGTGAGACCGAATGTGAGACCGAATGTGAGATCGATTGTGAGATCAATTGTGAGACCGATAACGAGATCGATAGTGATATCGATAGTGAGAGCAAGTGTGAGATCGATTGTGAGATCGATAGCGAGATCGATTGAGTGAAACGTAGGTCCCCCCTCCCCCCTCACCTCCTTATCGCCCGCAAGGTGGTCGTATAGGTATAGGTATAGGTATAGGTATAGGTATAGGTGTGTGTATATATATATATATATATATTATATATATATATATATATATATATATATATATATCGGAGGTGGGGGGGTGAGATCGAAGTGGAACGGCGAGCCCCTTTACCAGGAAACCGGTTTCGGTTTCGTGTTCTTGCGTGCCGTGCGTGCGGGCGAGGCGAAGCTGCGTGGGCGGGCGACAGAAAGTCTCCTGTGGCTGAGGCGCGGTCGGACCAAATGATTCCATTCCGGGGGCCGGTGGCCCGCGATGTCCCAGTGGTGTCCCGCCTCCGGCTGAGGCGCGGGCGGACCAAATGATTATTTTCCGGGGGCCGGTGGCCCGCGGTGTCCCGCCGGTGCCCCGATGATGATGATGATGATGATGTCGATGATGTTGATGATGACGATGATGGTGATGGTGGTGATGATGATGGGTTCCCGATGATGATGATGATGACGATGATGATGATGTTGACGACATTGATGATGATGATGATGGTGATGGTGGTGGTGATGGTGTCCCGGTGATGATGAAGTTGATTATGATGATGTTGCTGATGATGATGGTGGTGTTCCAATGACGATGGTGATGTTGATGATCGTGGTGATGTTGATGATGATGATCGGATGCTGATATGATGATGGAAATGGAAATGATGGCGTCCTGGTGATGATGATGATGTCGATGATGCTGTTGGTGATGATGATGTCCCGATGATGATGATGGTGTCCCGAAGATGATGGTGCCGATGATGAGGACGATGACGTGGTGATGCTGATGATTTTGATGATGGCGGCCCGATGATGGTGATGATGGTGATGCTGGTGTTGATGATGATGGTGTCCCGATGGTGATGATGATGGGTCACGATGATGATGGTGTCCCGATGATGATGTTGTTGATGCTGATGTTGCTGGTATCCCGATGATGCTGATGATGATGGTGTTCATGATAATGATGATGATATGACGGTGATGATGGTGGTGTCCCGATGAGGGTGCTGATGATGATGGTGGTGTCCCGGTAATGATGATGTTGGTGATGATGGTGGTGGCGATGATGGTGTCCCGATGATGATGATGGATGATGATGTTGATGGTGATGAAATGGTGATGTTGATGGTGTCCCGATGATGGTGATGATAACGTAGATGACGTTGGTAGCGATGATTTTGTTGATGATGATAACGTTAGTTGTGAGATCGATTGTGATATCGAAAGTGAGATCGATAGTGATACCGAATACGAGATAGAATGTGATAGTGAGATCGATGGGGAGATCGATCGCCAGATCGATTTTGGCATCGATCGGATGAAATAGATCGAGCGAAATCGATCGAGTGAGATCGATCGAGCGAGACCGATAGTGAGATCGATAGTGAGATCGATAATGAGACCGATCGAGTGAAACGTTGCCCCCCCCCCCCCCGAACCTCCTCGTCGCCCGAGGGGTGGTCGCGCGGGATATATATATATAATATATATATACATATATACATATATATATAATGTAAAAGAGAGAGAGAGAGAGAGAGAGAGAGAGAGAGAGAGAGAGAGGAGAGAGAGAGAGAGAGAGAGAGAGAGAGAGAGAGAGAGAGAGAGAGAGAGAGAGAGAGAGAGAGAAGAGAGAGAGAGAGAGAGAGAGAGAGAGAGAGAGAGAGAGAGAGAGAGAGAGAGAGAGAGAGAGAGAGAGAGAGAGAGAGAGAGAGAGAGAGAGAGAGAGAGAGAGAGAGAGAGAGAGAGAAAGAGAGAGAGAGAGAGAGAGAGAGAGAGAGAGAGAGAGAGAGAGAGAGAGAGGGGGAGAAAAAAAAACAGAGAGCCTGGGCTCCATTCTCACAAGGGAGACCTCCTCGAGAAGGTAACTGCTTCTCCACTTCGACTGGAGCCTTGGCGTCTGAGGCGATATTTCCCGAACTCGAACCTGAAGCAATGAAGAAATCACCGGCTGTCAACGCGCCATGCTCCTGACCTCCTCGTTCGGTTCGCAGCGAGCGCGCCGGCGCGGTTTCAAGAGGAACTTCGAAAGAAAAAAAACCCAATCCCGACAGTTTCTTGGCCGTGATCCGACGCAACGCGACCGGGGCGCCATCGGGCCCGGGCGCGTTGACCAACGGCTGAATCAAGCGCCCAGGGGGAACGGGAAACCCGTCGCCAAGTCCCCCCAGGCCCGAGAGATGCTGTCCAACTAGCCAGAAACATTCTTGACTGTTGACATCCGCTGTGTCCGCCCTCGCCCCCCGGCTCATGGTGACCTGCGGGGGAATCGTGATCGAGCTGGTCTGGGGGGTCGGAGAGTAGACTTCGAGAGCTCCGGCGTCTGGGCCCTGGCGCCCGCGCGCGCGCCATCGGGACTTGGCGGCGGGGAAAGCGAAAGTGCCCTCCGCCGGCCTCCACCGACGCGCCGCCGAGAACTGGCGATGCGCTCGGGCGCCGCCCTTTTGGGGGTGCTCGGCTCCTGCTGCCTCGGCGAGGAGAGGCCGCCCTTCTTCCGCTGGGTCGTGCTCGCTCTGATCGCGCACCGCGGCGGCTCGCTTGGTCGCGACCTGGCGTTGGAGCTCCTGCCGCTCGGGGCTCTCGCTCGGCCTCGCTCCGAGCTCCTCGTCTGGACTGGCCGGGCGCGCTGGGCAGGCGAGCGCTTCCACGGGCGCGCGCGCGCGCGCGTCGCGACCCGCGCTTTCCTGCTCGCGCAACGCGACCAACACTAGACTGCACCAGGGCCCCCGCCTGATCCGCGAGCAGTCCTGGCGAGAGGAGGTCCTGAATAACTGGCGCCGCGCGAGCGCCCGCTGGCCAGGGGCGACCCCCGAGGCGGGGGGGTCCTCGCTCTGCTCGCGCGCTGGCTCTGGCCCCAATGCACCGCCTTCAAAACCAGCTCTCGCGCTCGGTCTCGAACTCCCCGGCCCTGGGCGCACTCGGCTCCCGCGGGGTTCTGTTCTGAGGGGGGCCTCGCAATGCTCCGCCAGCCTGGGGGGGCCCAGGTGACCGATTCTTGTAACCCGGAGAAGCAATTAAGGAACCCCCCGGCGTTATCATTAGCACCGCGCCGTAATTAAATAATTATTTGGGGGGGGTTTTCGCCGAGCGATATTATTAGCACCGCGCAAATGGAAGGAAAATGAATAATTCCAGCGCCCCGCCTCGGGTGGCGTCCCAATTAGAATTGTAATGAGAATGAGAATACGAATGCGAATAAGGAAAAGCTGAGAAAAGCTAAGGAAAAGCTAAAGCGAGACCTGCGGGACTCCGTGGGACCCGTGCGATCTGGTGCACCCCCTCCTGGTGCCAGGATAACGCTTCCGGGTGCCGGGTGCGTTATCCTTTCGCCGGAGAGGGGGGGGGGGTCCTTAATCGCTTACTCGGGTTAACCCACTCACGTCGCCAGCGTCTCCAACTCCTCGACGTCCTTGGGCGTGTCCGATCCGGCGTCAACTCCGGCCTGGATGCGTTCCTCGATCCAACCGCCACGTCTCTCGCACCCGCCGTTCTCCGTAAGGGGGTCCGCCGAACCACCGTGGTCTACGGGGCGGCCCTCGCTTCCATGATTCCTGGGCGGACTGGCGCCTTGGCGCTCCGGGGCCGCTCTGGCCCTGTCTCCTGCAAAGCTGGCTCGCCTACGTCGCGGGCGACGTCCGCCGTGGCTCAGCGATCGCTGCGCCCATCGCGGAGTCAAACGAGCGCTCCAAGCCCCTTCCTTCTATAGGCCCCGGCATTGAATTCCTTGTCTTAGAGGCGACCAGTGATTCTAGACGCCCCGCTACCCGCCTGCTGAAAGACAGCGATGCCGACTGAGGCCCGCTGAGGCTCTCCCGGTGAAATCTTCGGGGTGCTCGAGGGGCCCCTGGGCCGCGCGGGAATCCTTGGGCTCGCGCCCGCGGCGCCTGCGAACCCGCGGGCCCGGGCCGCCAGGCGCCGTGGATCATGGCGGGGGTGGGGGGCAGGAGCGCGCAGCGACGCCATCTATGCGACTCCCTTTTCGTCCATCTGCGGGGGGGGATTCGAGCTCGACTGGCGAGCTTCCGATAGCGGTCGTCGCCGCAGAAACGATTCCGGGGCCTGGGCCCCCCCGCTGGGCCGATCGCCCTGGCCGGCCGGCCGGCGCCCGGGCGGCCGTCGACGCGGCTGGTTTCCGCGGCCGAGATGGCCGCTGAACGCGACGCCGCCAAGAAGGTCGATCACGCGAGCCGCCGCGCCAGGAAGTCCACCGGCCTGGCCGATGGGGCGCGGGGGGCGCCCTCCTGCAGAACGGTCGCCCCCGCGAACGCGAAGCCTTCGCCCGGCCCCAGCGGGGGCGGGGTGGTCGAGATAGGGCGAGCGTCTCCTCCTGCGCCGCGCGCCGAGCGAGGCCGCGCCCCTGGGGCAGCCGCGCGGGTCGAACCCTGCTGCGCCAGCGCCCGGCCACAGAGGTTCGAGGCCTTCCACCCGATCGAGTTGCTGCCCGCTCCTGCCAATGCCCGAGTAGGCTCGCGCGCGTCCGTTGAACGCGCGCCCCTGCCCCTGTCGGCCTGCCGCGCAGGCCTGCCGGCCGCGCTCCTGCTTCCGCCGGCAATTCTCTGCCATGTGGCCCTCCTTATGGCAGTGGCTGAAATTGATCACTTTCATGAGCTTGTCCGCCGGAAGTCGTCGAAGGCCATCTCCGGGGGCCCGCCGGTCTCGATCTCGCCCCCCGCAGGAAGAGCGCCGCTCTGCCGCCGGGTGGCCGTCTCTGGGAAGGGGCCGCGGTGGAGTTGAGGGTCGGCCCCGGGTCTCCTGGCCGTTCGCCCCGGGGCTGATGGACTGCCTTGCCTATCCTTCCGAGCAGCGCGCCCGAATTCCAAGTTTTCCTTCCGCGGCGTCTTCCTCGCTCGGGTCTGCCTCGCCCAGCTCGGCCAGGAGCGCCGCCTCGGCCTCGGGCGAAACAGGGGGGGACTCGCCTTCGTCATCGTCGTCGTAATCGCCCCGACCGGCAAGCGACGCTCCGCTGCCGCCCGTCGAGGACTCCGGGTCGGCCGCATCGCGCCCCCCCATCGGGCCCGACAGGCGCGGCGCTGCGAGAGCCCAGGCGCGCGCCCGGGAGCAGCCGCCCACAACCGGCCAAGTCCATCTGCTTCGACGCCCGTGAAATATGAGAGAAGTCGAGACTGCCGCTTGTCTGCGCGCGCAGATTCTGGGGGCCCTGCGATGACAGCCCAGCTCCTTCTAGAGGCAAGCCTTCGAAGCGATCGCTCATTCACAGGTCGTCGCCCTCAGCTTCTAAAATTTCCAACTCTCTTCGGGGCGCGAACTAGATCGGGGTTCCCTGGCACTGCGCGTCTGCCGAGAACCCTGACTGGATTCGCTCGCCGTCGCCAATCGCGAGATCCACGCGAGGACAAGACGGCGTCCAACCGCCCGCGGCCCGACAAGATGGACTCGTTCACGTCCTGGAACTTCGCGTGTATCGTCCAATCAAATCTGCTTGAATAGTTTCTCCGCGTTCCTCCAAGCAGCCAAGTCGATATTCTAGTAATTGCCAGCGCTGGTTGGCCCGCTTCCACACTCGATACTGTGCACAGACAAATCCGAGTAGTCGCCCCAGCCGGCGCCAGCGCCGACAGACCTATCACCGCCGCTACCGACGTTCCACTGGTCATTCTTTCACGTCTCTCTCCTGTCGTCGTTCCACGCCCGTTCGTCAATAGTTCTCTTTTGGCCAAAATGGCGTGGCCGCCACGGGTCCGCCTCCTCCCGCGGGCCGGGAACTCCGTCACCCCGTGGAGTTTTCGACGTCGGGGGTGCATTCACTCCGCCGTGGGCGGTCGCCGCGGCGACCAGATCCAGTATGACTCTCAGGCCTTCAGCTTGCTCCGCCGCGAGCTGGTTCAACGATGTGCTGCCACTGCCGCGGGCTGCCGCGGCTGTTGCCGTCTGATCGTGAGGCGGGAAAAGAACCGCTAGGACCTCCGCGCCCCCATCAGTATGGGCAACAGCTTTACGACCTTTTGGGATCTTCTTCGCCCGACATTACCGTATATCGTCCGCTCACTCAGGGTGGGAAGCCTCCTGCGTGCGCTCCGCACTCATGAGGTCGCGATACGGCGCCGGTCAAGAATGGCGCCCCGTGGCATCCTGTCTGGCCCGGAGCTTCACCACGAGGCTCCGCTACCAACTGTGGCAAACAAAACCGATGGCAACTGGGTTTTCGTAATTACCTGGGCCGCAATGCTAACTGTCACATCTCGCTGCGCCACCTGCGCGCGCAAAACTTCGCCCAGAACAATAAAAAATATCCCAGTGCGACCCTACCTAGGAGTTGGAACCTGTAGGAAAGCAACATTAGTAGGAGCGGTAAACGCCGTCCTCCTCCTTCTCCTCATCGTCGTAGTTGTAACAATAGCGGTAGTAGTAGTAGTAGCAGTAGTAGTAGTAGTAGTAGTAGTAGTAGTAGTAGTAGTAGTAGTAGTAGTGTAGTAGTAGTAGTAGTAGTAGTAGTAGTAGTAGTAGTAGTAGTAGTAGTAGTAGTAGTAGTAGTACTACTTCTACTACTAGTAGGAGTAGTAGTAGAAGTAGTAGTAGTAGTAGTAGTAGTAGTAGTAGTAGCAGTAGTTGCGCCAGAACCGCCGACGCCACGCCGTAAGTGAAGCAGCAGCAGAAGCAGGCAGCAAGTCGCCGAGACAGCAGCAAAAGCAAACAGGCACGGAGATGAGGGCGGGGCACTGGGGAGTTCTTTACAACTACATCTATATCTACACCTACATCGCAGCAGCACTAGTGGATGCTGTGCTGCGCTATGCTATGTTATGCTATGATCTGCTCTGCTCTGCTCTGCTCTGCTCTGCTCTGCTATGCTGCGCAATGCTATGCTGGGCTAGGCTAGGCTATGCTATGCTATGCTGCGCTATGCTATGCTGCGCTATGCTATGCTATGCTATGTTATGCTTTTGCTTTGCCTTCGCTTTTGCAGTCACTTTTGCCTTGGCTTTTGCTTTTGCTTGGCACCCAGGGAGCGCAACTGGGGGAGCCGCGCGTTTGCTTTTACCTTTGCTGTTGCTTTCGCTTGGCTCCCAGGGGACTGGGGGAACCGCCCGGGGCGATTTCCACTGCCCGGCCCCTTTAAGCAAAGAAAGTAAGAACCCTTCTAGGCAGAGCCTAGGTAGGGAACAGTGTCAAGCCTAATCAATAAAATACACCCAAAACGCAAACACAGTGAAATGGTTTCCATATGAGAATTAAAAGGTACGGGGGCATGCCGTGACTCCCGCTCTGCGGGCTCAATCTGATCACTTGGCTGGGCAGATTTCGGCCACTGCCCCCAACCAAACCCTGACTCTAACTTTTGAACGTGTTTTCTCAGGCCATGGGAAGGGCTGCACAACAATGTTCCTAAAGAACTCCGCCGGCTCCCTTGTGTGGCCACCGGGCTGTAGGGTTAGATTGCTGCTCCCTGCGCCATTTCCAGTTCCCAGTATTCTGCGACAGTTCCAGTTGCCAGTTTCCAATGTCACAGTCTTGCTTTCTGCTTCCCACTGTAAATTGAACCCGTCCGCGCGAAGGGGGAGAGCCGAAAACTACCCAGGCTACCCTCCCCCAGTAGGGTTTTCAGAATTTCTGGGGGGGGCCCTGCATTACGCAAACATGCGTGAGATTCGCGCCTTCCGAGACCACGACACTTTGCAAATTACACCGCGTTCGCGCCCCCGGGGCCACGATCCCTTGTACATTACGCCAGTCGCGCCCCCGTGGCCACGATCGTTTGTGAATTACACCGTATTTGCGTCCCCGAGGCCATAAACCACCATATTATAAAATACTCGCGCCTCCGATGCCATAAGCCCTGGTAAATTATTGAATGTTCGTGTCCTCGGGGACACCTTCGAAATTACACAAATTCGCATCCCTGGGGCAGGGGCCAAAGAGGGCCCCAAAAAGACCTCCAAACCGTCCCTGAGGTGCCCAAGAGAGCCCACGACAGCCCAGGTAGGCCTCATGAGAGCCCCTCAAGCAATGGAGACAAGAGGTGTCACATATCAGGACATTTCTTCGCCACACAGAATGATGCGCTAGCACGGTGGCGGAACTTGCCCCGGCAGCTGGAGGATTTGCGCCGGCGTAGGGAATTACCCTGTGACGTACCCAACCCATTTGCTGCATCGAGTGACAAGAGGAAGGCCCAAACTTGCCAGTCAAATGACAGTGCAGGCGCCGTTATATGTTATGCAATCTACATGGGATGCTCCCACGTGGCGCGATTCACAGGACAAGGACAGAAGAACGAGGAGCGAGGGCCCAGGGTTGAGGACATGGGGGCGGGAACGAAGGGCAAGCGAAGGACGCGTGGGGGGTCGAACCGTCAGCGCGGCAGCACCTGAGGGAAGGTTACAGGGGGCAGAGAACGACGACGAAAGTGATGGAATGAGACCGAAGAGTATTGCACTGTCGACGCGAAAGATGCAGCGCTGCCTGTGCCATGTCAGTACAAGAAGCGAGCGACGCCTAGCTTGGCCGCCAGCTTCTCTGCTTCCTTCCTGACGACCCAGGGACTCGAAACAAACCCCATGTAACTTAACACGGCGTCACTCCGCTGGACCCCAGGGATGGCGAGGTCTCCTGGTGGTCCGCGTAAGCCTCCACTCCGCTGGGCCCCACAGCCCTCGAAAGTGGCGACGGTTTCGCATATCGCAGCCCCCCAGGGATGGCGAGGTCTAATCTGAATCTGCTGGACCCCCCAGCAGCCCTCGCAGATGCCGACGGTTTCGCAGATCGCATCCCACCAAAGATGGCGAGGTCTAATCTGAATCTGGGTGCTGCCTCACTCCGCTGGACCCCCCAGCAGCCCTTGAAAATGGCGACGCTTTCGCAGATCGCAGCCCCCAGGGAAGGGCGAGGTCTAATCTGAATCTGGGAGGTGCCTGACGCCGCTAGATCCCCCAGCAGCCCTCGAGTGGCGACAGTTTAACATATCGCAGCCGCACAGGGATGGCGAGGTTCAATCTGAATCTGAGTGGTGCCTCACTCCGCTGGACCCCCGAGCTGCCCTCGCATGTGCCGACGGTTTCGCAGATCGCAGCCCCCCCCGGGGATGGCGAGGTCGAATCTGAATCTGGGAGGTGCCTCACTCCGCTGGACCCCCCAGCAGCCCTCGCAAGTGCCGACGGTTTCGCAGATCGCAGCCCCCCAAGGATGGCGAGGTCTAATCTGAATCTGGGAGTTGCCTCACTCCGCTGGGCCCACAGCAACCCTCGAAAACGGCGACGGTTTCGCAGATCGCAGCCCACCAAAGATGGCGAGGCCTAATCTGAATCTGGGAGGTGCCTCACTCCGCTGGACCCCAGCAGCCCTCGAAAGTGGCGACTGTTTCGTAGATCGCAGCCCCCCAAAGATGGCGAGATCTAATCTGAATCTGTGTGCTGCCTCACTCCGCTAGACCCCACAGTAACCCTCGAAAATGGCGACTGTTTCGCAGATCGCAGCCCCACAGGGATGGCGAGGTCTAATTTAAATCTGGGTGGTGCCTCACTCGGTTAGACCACCCCAGCAGCCCTCGAAAGAGGCGACGGTTTCGCAGATCGCAGCACCCAGAGAAAGGGTGAGGTCGAATCTGAATCTGGGTGGTGCCTCAATCCGCTGGACCCTCCAGCAGCCCTCGAAAGTGGCGACAGCGTCGCAGATCGCAGCCCTCCACCGAGCATCCAGGCAGGACGACGAGATAGGAGGTAGGGTAGCAGGAAGGTGGAAGGGATGAGAGGAGGGAGGCGGGAGAAGGTGTGCGACCGCAGTGCTCGATTCAAAACTAGTATCCAATGCAGGAGGGGTTGGGAATTCCACAAGAAGAAGCCCTTGAAGAAGAAACTCCACAAGAAGAAGTGATGTGTTTGGTTTACGCGCATGTTCCTCGCTCCCAAATTCATTCCCCCGCTCAACAAAAAAGAGGCCCCACAAACAAATGGGCCACGCGAGAGGGGCTCCACAAGACGGTGATCCACGGGATCGAGGCAGAGTGGGAGGGGGGTGCGGAGAGCATGGGGGGATCCTCCCCCCACGGCTCCATCTGGCAGGATCAGTCAGCATCGAATATATGGTCGGATCGCATCGAAATGCTCATCAGATCGGGCTGCATCGGTACTAAACCGAAATCGAATCGGATTGGCTGCGCCAGGTTGCGATCGGGCCGGCAGGACCCGATACCGACCCGGATCGATCGGATCGGAAAAAATGTACTCTCTGGGGGTGGGGGGTGCTATGGTGGCCCCCTGGGATTCGGCGTCCGGCCGCCCATCTGGGGCTCTCGGCCTCTGCCGCGAAACTTTTCGGCCAGCCGAGCTGGCTGCGAGCAGGGAGGGCGAAGGAGGGAGGGAAAGGGCGGCCTGAGGAGGTGGAAGGTCGACAATTTTGTCTGTAGCAGAATCTCCGGCTCGGCGCGAAGCGGCAGCCGTTTGCCGGAGCAGAATCTGCGGCAGGGAGGCATCCCCGCCACAGCGCAAGGTCGATGGCGTTGATCGTCCTGCTCGGCGCGAATCGGCAGCCGTGCCAGAACGGAATCGCGGCAGGCGGCGGCCCCGTCCCACAGCCACCCTTGCATCTGCTTGCGTCACAGGACGAGAAGTAGAAGGGGTGGCGGGGTATCGCTGGGAAGCTCTCAGAGGCGTGACGTTCGCACGTCGTTCTCCTCCTCGGCCCCCAGCAAAGCAAAAGGGAGCCGCAAATAGCTATTCACATCAAGACCCTATCGGGCATTAGCCCATCACGAGCTCGACGGACATCTGGCACTGTGGGAAGGAAGTGTAAGAGCGGGAACTATCTGAACGCAGGACCGTGGGAGCAAGGATGCACCGTTTCTTCCCTCAGCTGCTCTCAAGGAACATGTGGCGGGTTCCGCAAATCCTGGATCCCCCAAAATCGTCGCCTCTCGGGAGGAGAACTTTACTTCCGCCGTCCATCTGCGCGGAGCCGCAACAGTTTTGCTCCCACGGCGTTCCGCCGAGAAAGAGATGTCAACTCCTTCGATCCTTGAAGGCAATGCACTTTATGGATGGCGCCATATCTCGCAGGAGTTCAGCCGTCTGAGGGCAAGGAGGGAATGGTCAGGTAGGGAAAGTGAAACATACGGGACAGCTGATCATATACGACCATGTCTGCGTCATCCGGCGGCGATTGGCAATGCCGCTGCTAGAAGCTTACGCCATCTTTGACTAAAATGATCTCCATGATCCGCCAGCCTCTCCTCCGAAGAGAACGGAAGGGGGGACCGGCTCAGGAGGGGGGAAGCCTCCCCGACCTGGAATAGGCGATACATCGCCGAGCGATCGGCGACAGGCCCCCGATTGAGAATCTGCAAGCAACTGGTCGAGGTGTGGCTGTCGGGCCCCCCATCTAGGGGAGCAATCAATGACATAAACATAAACGTTCGGAGGTCCGCGCGGATTCCTCGGATCGGCGCTAGATCTCCCTCCCACCCGCCCGCTCGCCCGCCCGCTCACCCTGGAAGACGATATGGGGAAAGGGGGGTCTGAAAGGGCAGCGCGACCTGACCGCGGGGGCTGGCGGGCAGGCGGGCGCCCCGCAGAAGAATGCCAGACATCTGGGGCCCTGCTTGGTCTTTCAGCCGCCGATTCATCGGGGAGGGAGGGACGGAAGGACCCGTTCCCAATGAGAAAGATCCTGGACAAAAGGGGGTGGGGCCTCCGAAACCGCACGTCCTTTACAGCATGGGAGGGGAGTGGTTTCCGAAGGTCCCTTCCCTTGCACCTTCGAAGGGGGGTGGGGGTGGGACACCGCCCTTTCAAAGCGGAGCCCCGGCTTCAAAAAGAGAGGGCGGGACTGTGGCAGCTTCGGACCCCCGAGAAAAACAGGGGGGACCTGCGGCTGGGGCCCCCCTTTTAGTCCCCCCGGCCCCCGTAGCGTGCTCTGTCGAAGGTCGTCCTTCACCATCGAGCGGGGCGATCGCCGATCGCTGGATCGTCCAAGATTGCCCGGGATGGCTCTGGGAGGGCCTCGGATGGCCCAAGATGGCCCCGAATATCGGTCAAGATAACACAAAACGGGTCCAGATAACGTCCAGCATGCCTCCGCCCAGCCCCAACATCACTCCAAGACGGCCCCACGTGGCCATGGAGCCTCCCGCCGACGCCCTCGAGAGCCCAACTTCCTTACAACATTTGAAGGGAATCTATGCGTTCACAAGGGATCTCTCCTTTTCGCTTCCGATGTGCGTTCGCGGCCTCCAGATAATCCCAACATGTTCGAGAGAATGCGTTTCGTGGACGCCTGCCCCGAACAAATATTTGGACACGTCGGAAACGCCCCCCAAACATCAAATATTATACCGCTCGGAGAACCCCCCCATGGATATCGAGGGCCCACCCCCCATTCAAGAAGGGGGGGAATTCGAACCGCCCCCCCTCGTGTGCGGGGGGGGGGGGGGGGGGGCGGTCGACCCGGCCCCCCCCCTCCCCCGAGTAGAATCGTAAGAACCAGTGCTCGATCCTCTTCGTACCATGGCTAGAACCCATTTTATGGCATCGTAATCTGGCACGATCCAAACCTAAAAGAAGAATCCTACGTTGGCTGGGTCCCGCTCTAATTGCATCCTACACGGGCTGGATCCAGCTCTTTTAATATCCAATGAGGCCTGGATCCAACGCTCATGGCATCCTAGCTGGGCTCGGTCCAACACTAATAGAAGCCTACTAGAGCTTGACCCAGCTCCAATTACATCCAATCAAGGTTCGATTTCTTTTTTCTTTATATATATATATATATATATATATATATAACTATATATATATATATATAATCGTGCTCCGACCGTTTAGCTCGCAACCCTGTTTCCGAAAATTAAATGGGGTGAGCCCACCCTTGCGGACCATGAAGGTCGACGCTGCCGACTCTTCACTTTGCGGGCCTGGCCGGCAGTCGCGGGCATCAGCAGTGGCAGTCCACCCTCCGCCGTCGTCTCGCGGGCCCGCGGGCGTGGCTCCGCGGACAAGGAGAAGCTGTTCTTAGGGATGAGGACGGGCGTGGGCCTGGTGAACTCAAGCAAACATCAGCGCCGGAAGCGCCGCCCCCACGGCACCCGAATATCCAAAAAATACAAGCCGTCGACGGAGAAAGGCATGTCGTAAAACTGAAACACGACATCCCCCACCGCGCAGCCAGCGATAGCGAATAGCCGATCTGCCGCTGCATAGCGCCGCCGTCCTGGGGCCGCGCCGCGCCAGTCAATCAAGCTGAACGCGGCCTCGTTCTTCATGGTGCGCACAGTTTGCGCCGACCGCCTCTTCACTGCGCAGACGTGGCATGCTCAAAAACGAACTCGATCAGATCATGGGCCGACTCAGTCTCGCCAAATCTGGCCTCGAAGGCCCGCCAATGGTAGCCGCGCGCAGCGTAGTGCTCGATGGAGTGTTCGCCGGAGCTGCGTTGGTATGGCTGGCAGTGCCCTGCAATGACCTGAAACCAGCCTTGGGTACACCAGCAATTGCACCACGTGCTGATTAAGCAGAATACGACACAAGGAAGAACGTGATTCCTGAGTGTTGACAACATGTCCACGGAACAAGAAACCACTCTCTTCGCCTCGCCCTCTGAGAACCACTTGCCCAAATTCCGAGCTAGCTCACTGAGGGGGTCGAACGGGCGCAAGATAGGACAGATAAACTGATATACCATTTTCGTTGGATCATCCACATCCGCCCAAAGGCTGCCGCATTGAGGCCGCGCGCGATTTTGAACCCATCCAAGTCAATCGAATTGAAGCATTCCTGCACTTGCATAGCGGCGCACGACTTTTTCCACTCGCCCCGCGGATGCACAAGCAATGTTTCTGCTTACTCTGCTGCCGCCTTCAAAACGTCCAAGTTGCGCCTCCATCCAGATGACAACCACAAGCTCGTCTTAGTCATTGCGGACATGCAGATCGCGTCGACGGCCGTCAGAGAAATAGGGAATCATATGGTAAAGTGTGTTCGTTGGCGCCCAAAAACCAGGACCCCAATGATAGACCTGGCCGCGCTCCATTCTACTCGCCTGATGGTTCGCGGCGGCGTTTGAAGTTGCGCCAGAAATCATATTTTCGCTGTGCCCAACATCTGGAACAACAGAAAAGCGTGGAACTTCGCACAGTTGCCGCGGATGCGTGCTGGCGCGGGCTCCGTCGTCATTAACCCCCTGGAGGCCGATCGCCTTGCCCTGCTCGAACGTGCGATCAAGGATCGAGAACTTTTCCCTGTGTTTGAAGATGTCGTGGCAGCGCAGGCCAGCAATGTTCCATGTGTAAATGGTCACGTTGAACAGTTTCTTGATCCACGTATTGGCATGGGCACCGGCGCGGTATCGTAGCTGACTCATCCCCCTCAACCAATCACCATGCATGTCGTCGACGCACTGCGCGCAGAGCGCCTCAGGCCGGCAACCTGACATACCACCCAATACATCGTAAGTAAAAGACCCCCCCAAACAACTGCCGTTGATAAGCAAGCTCTCCCCGGAATCGGCGGGTGTGCGTCTGTTCCCCAGGTGGGAGAAAAAAGTTGTGTTGGTCGCGCGCTGAGGAAAACCATGCGTCCAACAAACACCTCCGTTTCCTACTTGAAGGTAGCGGCGAACTCGTCGATCACAGGCTGCAAGTTCAGCTGCAACTGATCGACGCCGAGGTCCACCACGTTTTTCTTCACCGATTTGTGTTCCATGTTTCCATCGTGTCCGATTGACATATTGAGCACATCAGACGAATCAATGGAAGATGTACTCTTGCGCTCGATAGTTTGGACCAACATTGGATCCACTTTCTTGGGCTCTGTAACTTTTTGCGCAAGCAGCCGCGTGGAGTGATACACCTTCCATTGCTCCTTGGTCATGTGCAAACTGAAATACGTTGGGCGATCTGCCCAAGCCTTCTCTGGCACTGTGAAAGCATTGACGCTCTCAAACCTGTCCTTCATGAACTGCGCCGCCATCTCCCGTGATGCAAACTCGATACAGACATCGGATCCCGGAACACTCTTAGCAAAGACAGTGTGTCCGCCATCGTTCCCCATCGTCCCCAGCCCATTGAGAAGCGTAGTGATGGCCGCCTCGCGGTCCTTCTTGAGGGTGTTGATGAAGAGCCCGTCCACTATGACACGTTTGGCGAGCTTCCCCTCCACTTCCTGAGAAATGCCTCCACCCTGCCCTGCACGAGCTACCGAAACATCAGCGGAAGAGGCTCGCACTGCGGCTGAGCGAAAACTCTTCAGATCCCTGCTGTCCCCGCCCACCATCCCACCCTGTAGTGCTGCAACCTGCTGCTTCAACTCCACAATTGCCGTTTTGCACTCATCATGCCTATTATCGGACTCCTTCTTATACTCCTCGAGCTTCGCATCAAACTCCTTTGTCAACTTAGTCACTAAATTCTTGAAGTCATCCACGTTCTGCTTCGCCTCATCCTTGGTCTGCATGCTGGCTTCGATGCGCTTCAAAGCCGCCTCGATCCCGGCCATGGCTGAGGTGCGGAGGGTAGCAAGGAGCTCGACAGCGAAAGAACCGCCGGAGTTCTTGAGTTCTTGAGCCAAATGGCTTGAGCCAACATGGCTTGAGCCAAATCTTCTGAAATCCTACTATAGCTAGATCAAACTCTTATTGATCTTAAAAGGGTTCGATTCAGCTCCACTGTAATCTTTACATGGCTCGACCCAGCCTTGATAGCATTCAATCAAGACTCGCTCGTCGTCGTCGTGCACGTCGTCGTCGTCGACGAATGCGTCGCTGCCCGACGGCGCCGGCGCTCGCCGTCGTCGGTTGCAAGGGGGGGGGGAGCAGTTCGAAGCCCCCCTCTTCCTTGTACTTCAGGCCCCCCCCCACCTGGTTTGAACCTCCTCCCCCCTCCCCCTTGAGGGTGGGGCCCTGGTTCGACCCCCCCCCCCCCTGCAGTTCCGGGGGGGACCCCCCCCTGGGTTAGAACCCCCCCCCCTTCCAAGCGTTCACAAAACACGCATGTTCAGAAGCCCCAACACACCATTGCGGGATGCCCAAGAGGGATCCAAGACGGCCCCAAGCGCGCCCTCGAGCGCCCGAAGAGCACCCAAGAGGGCCCCAATATGCGATTGTGCGGCATCCGGCGGGGGGGCCGCAATAGTTGCTCCGCCCCCTTCTCTGATTTATAACATTGAAAGTGGCTCCAAAGAGGGGCCCCAAGGCCGCCAAAAAGGCCCCAAGAGAGCGCGACAGGCCACCAAAATTATCCCAAGAGGGCCCCAAGATGGCCAACATAAGCCCCCAAGAGGCTCCCACATTGAAATATCCGCGAAAGCTATTTCTGGTGGGCTTCCGGGCCTGCTCGGGCTGATCCCGATCTTCGCTTTGACGGTTGACCCCCTCTTTGTTCAACTGCGTACACACTCCCCTGATCAATGCAACTCGCCTGTGCATCGTTTTTTGGATGGGCTGGTGGGGAAAACGCGAAGCTCCAATGCTTACGACTCATGTGCGCTCCCGAAGCAACAACCACTTGCAAAAAACGACGCGTGCGCGCTCCCGAGGCCACACCCCCTTGTCAATTACGCCACATGCGCGCAACCAGCCAACTAGCAGACAGCCAAAGTCAACTGCCAACCATGTATGTAGACAACCATCCACAACAACCAGCCGAGTTGCCAGCCTGCCCATCGACAAACCAAAGCAACAACCAACCGAACAAGCGTAGCCATGAAAGCAATCATATTGGGGGCTGGCGGCGAAAGACGAGGCCCTTCAGATCCGCCGACCTCCGCTTTCCGGGGGTGACAAGGCGGGTGAGATGATTGGCTGTCCCCCCCCTGTCCCCCTGCCCCAACATCCAAAATCCAAATTGAGCCCCCCCCCAGGGTGGGGACGAGCTCACCAACGTCTTCACGGGGCCTCCAACGTCTCCAACGATGCCTAACATTCCATCTAAATTTGCTCCAGCTGAACGCCAACGCGTCGAGGAAGCTTCAGAAAGACCCAGGGTAGCCACAAGACGGCCCAAGAGCCACCCAAGACTCCCCAAGAGGGCTCCCAAAGGACTCCCAAGCGGGTCCCGACAAACAAACATAGTCCCATTTGCACACGAAAACGTACATTCTTGCACACTCGCTATTTCCATCTTCGAAACGTCCAAGACGGCCCAATAGGCGCGCAAAATCGCTCCAAAATCGCTCCAAAGTGGCCCCATGAAGGCCCCCGACTTCCCAAGCAAGAAGGCCCCAAGGCTGCCCAAGAGGCGCCCACGATGGCCCAAGAGAGCCGCAACAGGGCCCCAAGAGGAGCCCAAGAGAGGTGATTCATGGTGACTCGACCTGACATTCCGATCCCTCCGCCCCAAGAGGACCCCAGGGACCGCTAGCGACGCCCAAGAAACTCCCAAGAGGTCTAAAGAGGCCCCCAGGACGCCCACAAGAGGTCCCCAAAAGGTCCTCCAAAAAGCCTCACCCGTGAACTTCATCCCTCTTCTGGAGGTCGGCGGAATGGCGGCGAAAGCCTCTTGAATCCGCCCGCCCACTGGGCTGAGGGGCGCGTGGAACGTAAGTGCTCCTTGTATATCTTTAGCCCCCCTTTCATTCCACCAGAGCCCTCCGCCATTCCGCCGCCTGGCTACGCCAATGCCCCTTCAGGGCCCCAAGACGCCTGCCAGACGGCGTCCAAGACGAGCTCGACTTTCAGACCGCTCCCGATACGCTTTCGGCCCGCATGGGCGCCCCGCTTTGACCCCTTCGGGGGCCCTACATATCTGTGGGATTAAATAACATGCTTGACGTATCTGCATGTGATGCTATGCGCTGACGTTACGTGTGGGGCCGGGAGGGACCGCTCCTGAACAACGGTCGCCGCAGCTCTTCGAGTTGCGTGGTGTCCTCGCACGCCTACGGATTGGGGACACAGCTTGGTTCTACCCCCTTCTTGGCTTCAAGACGGAGAACGAGAACACGGTCCACGTCGGGTCCGACCCCGACTCCCGACTCCCGGGCGCCCGACTACGGTTGGGCAAGCGTCGTGTTCTCTTAACGTTGCAATTGATGCACATGCATGATAAGGTGGAGGGGAGGGGGCAACACCAGAACCTTCACCCAACCCCCACCCCTACAACTGACAGTGGGAAATCTACTAGACAGGCAGGGGAGGGATATTTTGGGCAGAATTCAATCATGGTTGTGTTTGTGTTTGTGCTTGTGATGTTGCCTTTACACACACGGGTACATAGACATGACCGGGTGCAGATTTCAACCTTACTCTGGATATGCATTGTCTTATGCTTGGTTCCTTGGGTAGGGGCTACAAGTAGCTCGATGGGCGAGCCACTTCAATACTTGCAAGGTCTCAATGGTTATTATTTGGATCACATGTGTCATCAATTGGTTTATGACCGGGTGCAGATTTCAACCTTACTCTGGATATGCATTGTCTTATGCTTGGTTCCTGGGGTAGGGGCTACAAGTAGCTCGATGGGCGAGCCACTTCAATACTTGCAGGGTCTTTCAATACTTTGCTCTTGGTTTCACTATTACCGATTCTGGGTGATTACAATTCTTCTGGTGGTGTGTGTGCGGGTGGCCCTTGGGAGGGGAGGGGCCCGACCTGCGCCACACGGCCCTTGGGACACGAGCTTCCAGACCCGGGTCCTCCGAACCCCGAAGGGGTTCCGGAGGGAGGCGAGGAAGACTCGGAAGGCTCGGAAGAGGGGGGCTCGCAAGCGGCAGCCGTACGACGATGCACGAGCGGCCCGACGAGCAATCCAACGACTACGAGCAGTCCCACGAGCAATCCTACGAGCAGTCCTGCGGCTGTGGAGTGCGACCCAGCACAGCACAAGCAGTCCCACGACGACGCAGCACAGCACAAGCAGTCCCACGACGACGCAGCACAGTACAAGCAGTCCCACGACGACGCAGCACAGCACAAGCAGTCCCACGACGACACAGCACAGCACAAGCAGTCCCACGACGACACAGCAAAGCACTAGCAGCCCCACGACGACGCAGCACAGCACAAGCAGTCCCACGACGACGCAGCACAGCACAAGCAGACCCACGACGACGCAGCACAGCACAAGCAGTCCCACGACGACGCAGCACGACACTGCACAGCACAAGCAGACCCACGACGACACAGCACAGCACAAGAAGTCCAACGACGACGCAGCACAGCACAAGCAGTCCCACGACGACGCAGCACAGCACACGCAGACCCACGACGACGCAGCACAGCACAAGCAGTCCCACGACGACACAGCACAGCCACTCATCATGGATGCTGCCGACGGTTCCGGAAGGATTCAGACGGACACCCAGCCGTTGCAAGTTGATGAGGATGGTGATGCGGCCCACGAGATATGGGAAGAAGACCGACATGGTAATCTTATCCGTATATTTCCCGATTGTGACGCAACAATTATGCCGGATCTTGCCGCTACGACGCCGTACGATCACAAAGCACCCGTGCGTCCGGATTTACTCTTTCCGTGGGTCGGGTCCTTACCAAAATCTGACCGGGGGCCTAACGACGCCGGCGCCAGCGAGCTATCACCAAAATCTGACCAGGGGCCTCAGGAGGCCGGCGCCAGCGAGCTATCGTACTCTCTGTGTGATGGACGACTCGACTTTCGTGCTGGGACAAGGCGCGACGCGGGTCAAGGGGGCAGCCGAACCACCGCACGTCAGCGGAGAGAGAAGCAGATTGCATCCATCGTCTCCGCAATCCTGGCCAGTGACAAACCACCAACAAAGAAGAAGAAACAGACAAAAGCCCGAGGTCCACCGCCACGGACAGCCGCACCGGGACCAGCACCGGCGCAAGCACCAGCACCAGCACCGACCACAAACACTAGCCTACTGACCATTCTGCAACAAGCAGTGGCACAGGCACCCAAGAACACCAGCGACGAAGCAATCCTGGAACGACTAGAGGAGCTCCTCGCCGCTCGGAGGACCCAACCACCCACGACCACACCGCCGCGTAGAGGGCGATGGAGAAAAGATGCGGCCAACCAGAGCACAGCCACAGGTCAGCACTCACCAGACACTGGTTCCAACCAGCCGGCTCCGACCCGGAGGTGGAAAGTGGATGAAAGACGTTTCCCTGGCAAGCAATTCTCTGGGGCCACGCAGGTCCTTACCGCTCTCCGAGAAGGCCGGGCACCTGACGGCGACGTTGTAGTGCTGAACACGGTCCAGAAGCAGGAGGCGGTAGAACGGGCCCAAATACACGGGGTACAGAAAAGCATGACCGTGATTGGTCTGACACACCTGACAACGACCAAACGACGGCAGCTAACGGCGACGACACATGCCAGTGGGTAGCGGTCGTCAAAGGAGGCGGCCGAGCATGAAGAAACTGGAGTGCACCACCCTTCAAGGGGCCAAGGCTGACGCACCGAAGCACGAAGTGGAAGGCCCTGAGCCGCCTGCTGTACGTGCCACGACCACGGTACGTGTGACAATGGTCAAGGAATTCATGACAGACGCGCAATGGAAGACGGCCCGCCAGCGGCCCGGCGCCGTGGCGACTGGAGATCTCGATAAGGACGCCATCCTGGCGGCGGAAGCCTTTTCTGAGGTCCTCGAAGCAGGAAAACTGGTAGCCCTGATTGGGTACCTCACGGTCGCCGCGGCTGGGCTGGCCCCAATGCTCGCCGCTTCCGGAGCCCACGGCCGCTTCTACAGGGTGCTTGCGAAGGACCGCTCGGGCCCAGACACACCAGTCCGCTGGATTAAACGGTTCGACGACGCGAGCCTCGACTACTATCGCCGTGTACAAGGTCTGGTGGCCTCAACGACCAATGCATCAATAGTCCTCCGGAATGGAGGAGGAAACAACCTTGGTGTGGTGGGAGTCGACGTGGACGACGCGCAGGCAGTTACGACCCGACCAGCGGCATGGCGGATCCTACACGTCCAACGTACATGGACAGCCCACGAACTCAAAACTTGGCTAGGAGCAGCCGGGTGGACAGAAGTAGAGGTTGAATCACCGCCACAGAACAAGAACGGGCCATGGGTCGTCCGGGCCCACCCACGCCGCCCCGGAAGCGACAACACCGTCGACGCCTGGGCTATCACACTCAGAGGACAAGACCAAGCCACCCATATCCAACGCTTCGTGCGCGGCGCGGGAGGCCAGACAACACAACCAACGACGACTCGGCGATGGCGGTGGGGTGCCGACCCGCCCGCCTCACCCGCAGCACCCGATGGCGTGGCAGTACCTGGGGTGCACGACATGGACGTGGACTTGGACGCCGAGTACACTACCGACAAACAGAAACGACAGGAACGGTACGACCAGGAGGACATGGACCTCGACGGCCTCGCGGAGGAGACCCGGACCACTGAGAGGGCCAAGAGGACAGCCGCACGGGAGGCGGAAGACGCTAAAGTCCGTGACAGGATCAAGAAAGCCCGGGGTGAAGCAGCGGCTGCGCCGGCAGAGCTACCAGGGACTGCAGGCCCAGCGGCCGCGCCAGCAGCTAAGGCAGCGGCTAAGCCCGCCGCGAAGCCGCCGCCCAAGCGGAAGAACCCGTTCGAAGCCATCGACCCCGGTTCCAACGGAGGCGACTGCGGGTACCGGGCCCTGGCTGCGGGTTGGGCTCTGCTCGGGGGAGTCGCCAAGGCCACGCGGGAGAACACGCTGAACCCTGCCAAGCTCGAGAGAATGGCGAAGACCCTACGAACGCAACTTGCACTGCGTATCAGCAACAACCAGGAGTTCTTCCAACACTACTGGGCCCACGTACCCCTGGGGGAGGGGAAGGAAGACGGGGCTATTCCGACCCCCTGGGAGGAATACGCCGCAGCGTGTAAAAGACCGAAGCGGTGGATCGACGGGCTGTCCTACCAGGCGGCATGCGACCACTTCAACCGACACATCTACACCTACACAGGGGTGGGTGCTCAGCTCAAGGACGTCAACTGGGTAGACAAGGTAATTTGGATCCCACAGTCTCCGGACGCACAGCGAGCAGCACTACTGCAGCCTCCCCTCCACGTGGGCCTGTGGAAAGACCACTGCTACATTTTACTGCCAGACGACGGCACCAGGCACAAGAAGGAGACCAAACGACCGAGCAAGGCACAGCTCGAGGAACGCATCCGCAAGATCTGCCGACACGGTGGCTCTACACGGAAAGCAGACAGAGATTCCGACTCCGAGGACTCCTGGATGGCGACCTTGGCCCGGACACGGTCTTCGAGGAAGCGGAAGCAACCCGACACGCCGGACTCGTGGCTCGGCGACCTGGGGCCCACAGCGACTCCACGTACGACACGACGATCCACTCCTACCACGCCGCGCACTACGCGGAGCGCAGCAGCGACTACGCCCAAAGATACACCGACCCGACGCTCGACGCCGAAGGGGGCCGTGAGTGGCAGCAAGGCGACACCGAAGGCCCGGGCCAGCGGCAGCAGCAGCAGCACCAGACCACCACCTCCCAAGAAAACAATCACATGCACCGACGCAGCTACACCCCTAACGTGGACGTGCGGTTTGTGTGGCGACACGATCACGGCACCTGTCAACACCGTGCCCCGCGCCGTGGGATGGAGTTGGAAGGGCAAGGGAAAGAAACAGATCAGGAAGCCACGGAAAGTCCACCCGAACTACCACATCACCCACGAGCGGGCGAAGCACCTATGGAAATGGCACCCTGGGGAAAACTGGCAGGACGCTGGTAACTACCGACCTTCAGCTGAAGTGCCGCTTCTGTCCCACGACGTGCCCGACGAAAAGGTCGCATGGACGTGCCCAGTGTGCGACATCTGCCAGCCCTTCTCGAAAAACACAATTACGTACAGGAAAATCCGGCGGGAGCACCGGCTGAAGGAGCACCCCGAGTACGACGACCAACAATGGCGGTGCCTGGTGCAAAGGGCTATTCTGCTGAAGAAGTCACCCGACGGCATGCTGGATACACGAGGTCAGCGGGGCAAGAGGGCCAAGAGCCAAGTAATCCTGCCTCCACTGCCTGTCCACCAAATCCGGCCCCGAGCAGAGCGGCTGCGCCGAAAGCGGGAGGCACGGGAATGGAAGAAAGCAGCCGGGCGCTGCTGAGGCGGAGCCAACCGCCACGACGACCAATCCCACGTCCGTCCTCCCTCCCCCTCCCCCTCCAATACACCAATAAAGATGGGAACGATCAATATCGCATCTTGGGCACAGCATGGCAAGGACCTTCTTGCTACCGCCGAGGAGCTGGAACTGGAGTTGCTGGTACTGCAGGAGCATTGGTGCCGGCATGCAGACATACCAGGGCAGGCAAGCTCGCTGCTGACCACGGGTACGTATGGACGAGTGGGACCTCTTGTGACGACCATGTGGTGGGTACCGGGAAAAGTGGTAGAACACGGGACGAATGTGGTGGCATCGATGTGCTGACGACGGGCCGTGTCCGGGTCACCCGGATCGCGTCTGAGCGCCTGACGGGCGCTGGAGGGGCTGGAGCTGGGCGTGAGAGTGCCATCTTTCACATCCACACAGCTCACCGTACAGCACTGCTGGCTGTGGTACACTTGCGAGCGACCGACGACGACGACGCACGGAATGGTATGCTACATTGGATGGCAGAACAGCACGCTACGATAGGAGGGGGGCTCCCACTGCTGATCGCTGGCGACTACAACACTACGCCGGAAGATCCCATCATTACCGAGACTGCACGGTTACTGGGGCTCCGGGTCCAGAGCCCAGGAGAGTCCACGAGGTGGGAATCGAGCCAGGATATCGACTATTTCATGGCCACGAAAACTATGACAACTACCAGGGCGGTGGCGAATACACATGCAGTCTCCGACCATAAGTTGGTGACAGTGGATGCGCAGTTCGACGCGCCACAACCTACTGCCGGATGCTCGTGGCGGCGTGCGGCACGGTACGGTACGCTGAAACCGACTCAAGACGCAGCACGAGCGGACGCACAAGGCACCGCAAGCACGACCACGACGCAAAGCACGAGCAGACCAACAACGCAGCACGACCCACAACAACATCCAGCACGCGATCATGGCGCAGACGCAGCACCACGCAGCACCACCGACCTATGGGGACATCGTGGAGGGCCTGGCTGCCCAGTGGAGGGCTTTACCTGCTTACGACATCCATGACGGCACCGTGGACGAGTGGTGGACGGACTGGAGTGCACGAGCAGAGGAAGTACTACAATCCGCACCCGCGGTGGTCCTGACCAAGGGCGCTGTCCCTAAATCTGACTTCTCGTTTGCCCAGTGGGAGCGAAGGGAGAAAGACGACGACGTCTGGACCCGGCACACGCGGCAACTGCGGCAACTCAGCCAACGGCTCCGGTCCCCGCCGGCACGGCGAGGGCGGAAAGCAGCCGGGAAGATAGCACAGTGGGAACGGCAAGATCGGAAGTTGTGGCAAAAGACTACGGGCGGCGCCAAGCCGGACGACGACCAAGAAACCATCGAACAAACTACCAAAGCGCTCGGCAAGGCCATCCAAGGGTGCAAGAACGAGCGTGTCAAATGCTGGCGGAAGAGGCTCCAGGCAGACGGTCTTGGGAAGAACACAGCAGCTTGGATCCGGAACGCAGTGAGCACCTACCACAACGTAGCGGTGCAGGACGACACCAAGAGCGACCATGACAGCGGGAACTTGCAACTACACGACGACTCCACGCCCACCAACTACTTTTCACAAGACGCGGTGGAAAGAAAACGTGACCACTATGAGCAGCACTTCAGGGAATGCGGCCGTGGCAACGATGTGGGCGGGTATTTCTGCCACTACGACGACTACATTGAGGAGGCATGCCAAGATGTTCAACGAACACAGGAGCAGCACGACCATAGAGCACGACACGCCACGGCAGCCCTTGGCTGCTGGGGCCACTGGGCGCCACCGGCGGCAGCGCAATTCCGCCACATGCTACACGGAGGCACAGCAGCAGGGCCAGACCAATGGGCGCCCTCGGAGCTCATGCTTCTCCCGGAGGAGGCACTGGAAGAGCTGGTTGACCTCTGCACATACTCTGAATACCACGGATGGCCGTCGCAACTCCTGCAGTGGCGCCAGGTCCACCTCCCAAAAGACCCAGACACAGCACTCCCGAACCTGACCCGACTACGCCCTATCGCAATCGCGAGCGCCGTGGTCCGCGCCTGGCACAGACGGAGGGCTGACTAACTGGCCACCTACCTCAGCCCAGCTTTCCTGCCCACGCAGGGGGGCGGTCTCACAGGGCGAACCCTCGAATCCCTCATCGAGCCATGCCTCTCTCTCATTGAGGAGACAATCGCGGCGAACAGGTACGACGACGAGGACGGCTCGCTGACCGAGGAAGAGCAGCGGCTGGTTCGGAAACGTCAAACGGAGCTGCACGTCGAGACGCGGGAGTATGCCTCCGCATTCGACAGGGCTTCCCCCCGGATCGTCTGCGAGGCCTGGTCGCGACTCGGAGTACCGTCCAGAATCACCATCAGTATCGAAGCGATCTGGACCAAGCAGGAGAGGCGGGTTGAGGTCGGCCCGCTCTTAACACCACGGACAATTCTGGTTGAAGACAGTCTGCCACAAGGGGATCCGGCAGCCATGCTCGGGATGGCCACCCTGCTCATGGGGCCACTACGACGGCAAGCTGCTCTACACCCGCGAGCAACCTTTCGCACCTTCGCGGACGACCGCGCGGCGGCCACGACAGAGGCAGAACAACTACGGAGCATCGAGGAGGAGTGGGAGCTGCTGGAGTCGGTCACCGCGCTGCGCACCAACGACAGCAAGACGCAGTCCTTCACGATCGTACCGCGCCAGTGTGACAACCACCACCTGCAGAGCGAGAAGATGAAATGCCTCGGAATCGACTTCACGCTGCAACGCACGACGCTCACGACCAGAGAGCGAGGCAAGCTTGAAGAGGCACTTGCCCGCGTGAAGCGGATTGCGTGCCTGCCCCTGAGCATGCGGCTGCGCACGACAGCGGTGAGCACCGTCGCGCTGCCGGTGTCGAGCTGGGCACTAGTGGTGACGCCACCGGCAAAAGGAGCTATCCAAAAACATCTACAACAAGCACGAAGAGGCTGTGACCCTGCGGAAATGGCCCTGGGCAGCTCCCGAACTACTTCGACAGGTAGTAATGGAGCATAGCGCCGACCTACGGTACCACTTGTGCCGGCGAGCACTACAACTTCTGAGCAGCAGACTACGTCGACAGGGGCCTGGAACACTTGCGCTTTGGGACAAGATCACGATCAAGACCGACACGCGGGGGCCACTCCACGCCTACCGAGCACACTTGGCATCACTTGTAGCAGAGCGCAGCGACGACGGCTTCTGGAGAGGCCCCGCGGGAGAGCTTCGACTCACCGACAGAACAGACCGACAGCTCCACGAGCTACGACTCATACTCCGATCCCGCGAATGGGCAATCCTACAGGGCCGGAGCCGGCGGGAGAGCCCCATGGCGGCCGGAAAGCCCTTCCCAGCTGCTGCCGTGCGCGCGGCACAGGAAGCACGGAAAGCTAACCCAATCCTCGCCTCACACATCGCCGCCGTCCTCTGCGGCTGCGTGGTCTCGGACGCCCTGCTGCAGTCAAACCAAGGCGAGGAGATCTCGACCACCTGCGACCACTGCGGTGAGCACCGCGTCCCGACGCTCGACCACATGTACTGGGTGTGCACAGCCAGCGCCGACCTCCGGCAGGGTATCGCGATACCAACGGCTGACCTCACCCGCCGGCTGGGCTGGCCGACAGAGGACCATCAGGAGGACCACGACCAGTTGGACAAAAATGGTGTTGGCTATGGCAAGCATGCGGCAGCGTGCGCTGGACCACCGACACAAGAAACCACAGGCACCCAATTCCTCCTACCATGGTTTATAACCGTTCTCAATGGTTATTATTTGGATCACATGTGTCATCAATTGGTTTATGTTGTACTTCAGTTCTTCTTTGGGCTGGTGTCTTCTATTCTCCAGTTACACTATCTACATATATGTGGGGTTACATTACATACTTACGTAATTGCATGTGTTGCGTATCATAATTGGGGACCGCCACACAACGGTCGCCGAGGTCATCCCTTGTGGCGCTGCTCGACCAGCGCAACCGGTTCAACCCCCTTCTTGGCTTCAAGAAGTCGCTCCCGGGGCACTCGAGAGCGCCTCTTGGGCCCAACGTTGCCTACAAACTCGAAGCTTCAAAAATGTAGCAAGCACCATTCGGTTCTGATGATTTTAGTCTCGTGAGGGATCGCCCGGATGCGTCTGACAGCAAACTGTCGGGCTCGTCTGGGTTCGATGTTCGACCACGTTTTGTGCTCGCTCTGGAGCCGATTTTTGGATGATGCTGGGCCCAACTTGGGGCCCAAAGCAGAGCCGACACCGGATCCGGACCAGGCTGGTTTTTTATGCAATTCGGACGGGGTTGCGGCCCAACGCGGAGGTGCTCTCGCATGGGCCGTCCAGAAGCTCCACCAGGCCGCCCCGTGCCCTTCGAGGCCCCCTTTTGAATCCTTCTCTGTGCCCTCTTCGGCCCTCATGGGCGCCTTTGGGGCCTCTTTCGCGTCGTCTGCGGCTGGTCTCGGGCAGCGTTCCTGCTTTCTCTGGCCTCCTGCTTTGGATGAAGAATACGGGCTCCGGAGAGCCAGCGTCCATACCGCTGATCCGTTGATAACGATGACGGGGCGACGACGAATCGACGAACTCAACATCGACCTGCCACACGGCACACCCGAGCACAATCTGCGATGGAATGAAGGAAAAGCGGAGCGCAGGAAAAACACACAACACACGTGCGGGGGAGTCCAGTCTGAATATTGCCACCCAGTCTTAACGCCGTCTGCGTCTCTTCCGGCGAGAACTGGAATGGGTGGGCGGTGAACGCGAAGCGTCTTGAAAGAAGGTATGTGGCGCCTGTGATTCACAGTTCGACTTGAACAAGCTGTCGCAGATCGCTCAGACCGCGCAGCCTGCTCTGGCCGACAGACCGCACGACGCCCAAATCGCTCAGACCACGGTGGGGGCGCGCACCTGTGCGGCAGACACCGGCGAGAGCTTACGCCCGCAGCCCCGCGGCTGGCGCAATCACTCCCACGAGACCTTCAGCGTGGACGCAACCTCCAGCACCGACGGCCCGTCCACCTGCTGCCTCTGGCTGATGTCGTGCTGGTAGGACGCTGCCATCTGCCTGCACTCGAGGGTGGGCTGCTCTATCGAGTCCGAGTGCCCGTCGGTGCCGAGCACCCCCCCCATCCTCGAGTAACCCAGGCGGCCCATGCCCGACATCTCCAGATTGAGGGCCTGATGCGACGCCTGCGAGACGGTGAGCACCGCAGAGTGGCTCACTCCACCCACGGAGAACTCCAGGCTTTGTGCTTCCATGTGCTGACCGTAGTGCTCCCTCCACACGAAACGAACTACCAACTGGCCGACCAGTGCTACTTGCCGGAGAGAGTCCCCGCGGGTAAAGGACATCCAGGAGGAATTACCCACCTGCAGCGAAAAATTCGTCAGCACCTCGCCCCCCGCAAAATTGGAACCGCCTTCATCGCGCGTGTGGGGGCGGACCCGCACAACTTGATGGTTGAGCCACGAACCACTCATCGTAATGCGCTTGACAAACAATCCGCACGGCCGCACGCCGTCGGTATCCAAGTCAGCACTCATCGCGAACGCGGGCGGAATCTGCTCGTCGGAAGGCACGCGGAGCAGGGCGTACTTGGAGGGCAGCCGAATGTCGTAGCACTCGCCGCTCAAGGAACACACGTGCGGGTCGTCATGCATGATAACGGAAGTCGTCGTCGAGGCCGGTCCCAGGTATGTGAGCGGTGAGCCAGCGGGGTACGCGAACTGCGTGGGGTTCATGAGCAGGAACGTCTCAGTTGGCGCGCCCACACCTCCGAAGCCTGCAGCGCAAATCATCTCTGAGGTGCCACCGTCCGTCAGGTTAAAGCAGTCGCCTGCCGAGAGGCCTGCCAACAATTCAGCCGAAATGTTTACTGATATTGACGACGCCCCTGCGTCAGTGGGAAGGTTCAATATAATCCGCCGACCCCTGTTGTCGGGTTTGTGGGTGCGAATGCATGAGTCTGGCTCCCTGGGATCAGTGTTTGACGGGGGAAGGGGGGACGGGGGGGAACCTGCCAAACGCAATTCCTCTGCCCTAGAGCTCCCCAGTGCCAGGCCCCAGGGGCCCTCCAAATGGGCCATCATGGCCTCCAAGACTGCCAAACATGGTCTCCTCCAAGGTCCCAACTGGCCGAAACATGGCTTCACGATGGTCCACATATCAAGAACGCCCCCGAAAAGCTCAAACAATTCAGATCTCCCACCGTGACCCCTGCTTGGCACGTTGAAGCGTGGCAGAATGCCAAGTGTTCTCGGGTAGGGTTTCTGCCTGCACCTCTTTTACAGAGGGACACGCTCGTTGCTTCCACCCGCGCGGCCGCGCTGGCGCCTCCCTGGGGTTCTCGAAACCTGTCCAAGGCTTCCAAGACGGTGCAGGACGGCAACCAAGGTTGCCAAGATGGTGCAACATTGTCTCAAGAGGCAGCCAGATAACAACTTCCAACAACAGGGAAGGCAGATGTTGTCCATTGGGCTCGTGAGAGAGCGTCTCTTTATTTTCTGCGATGAAGGGCGTCATGGGCAGGGGGCGGGGGGGGCATGACGTAACGCCCCCCCCGCCGTGTGACTCCTGCACCACACCCGCGCCCGCGCGCACGACGACGATGAGCGACGAGCAACGAACGACGAACGATGACGACGACGACGACGACGCGAGAAATATGTGCGTGTTGATCTGCACCACAGCGCCTGTGTACACCACAGTGCTCGCGTGCACCACACCGCGCGTGTACACCACAGCGCCTGCGTACACCGCAACAACCGTGTGCAACGCAGCGCCTGTGTACACCACAATGCTTGCGTGCACCACGGCGCTGGTGTATACCACAGCGAATGTGTACACCGCAGCAACCATGTGCAACACAGCGCCTGTGTACACCACAATGCTTGCGTGCACCGCAGCATCTGTGCACACCACGGCGCCTGTCGACACCACAGCATCCGCGTGCAAGGCAGCGCTGGTGTACACCACAACGTCTGCGTGCACAGGACCAGTAGAAGGAGCATGTCGGTGAGGATCTGCTGCGGGCAGCTAAACGCCACGCCAAGGAAGTGCTGATAATTCGCCGGCCCAACGGGCCAAGGGCGTGCTAAAATCTCCGGTAACTGGTTAACAATATTCTAGTTCGTGCGCGCGGGGCCGCCCCTGGGGGTCCCTGGACGAAAAGTACCCCGGGACACCCCCGGGATACCCCAGGGACACTCGGATCAGATGCCAGACAGGGCAATTTTTCGACACCCCTCACGAGGATTGTGGCCTCCGAGGAAAGGGGCTCAATCGACTACCCCCCCTCCTGACCCAAGAGGTCCCCAAGACTGCCCTAGAGGCCCCCGAGACGCCCAAAGAGCGCTCCAAGACGCCGATGAGGACCCCAAGACGGCCCAAGAGGCCTCCGAATGGCCTCCAAGAGGCCTCACAAGAGGGCCCGAGAGGCCAAAATCATAAATTGTACGATTGTTTTGGAAGGATTTTGGCCTTGTCGCCTTTTCGGCCATCCGATGCTCCAAGACGGCCCAAGAGGCCCCCGAAAGCGCCCCAAGACGGGCCAAGCGTGGTGCTCTGTTGCACACGGTTGCTGTGGTGCCTGTGTGGTGCTGTAGTGCACGCAGGCATTGTGGTGTACACTGGTGCTGTGTTACACACGACTACTGTGGTGTATGCTGGCGCTGCGGTGTGCACATTCAGTGTGTTACCGCTGGCACTGTGGCACACACTGGCGCTGTGTTGCACGCGGTTGCTGTGGTGTACATCGGCGGTGTGGTGTACACAGGCGCTGTGGTGCACGCAGGCACTGTGGTGTACACAGGCGCTGTGGTGCAGATCGCCACCTACATGCTGCTGCTGTTGTCCTCGGTCATTCTGAGGCATTCCTAGAATGCGCTGGCACGAAACGTGAAGTCATCGGCGCCTTCCCCCCCCAAATGGTTGCCGTCATCGGCCCGGTATAACAAAAAAATCAGGCTCCGGCCGCGTC
>CAUYUJ010010657.1:435048-440048 GCA_963575745.1 Prorocentrum cordatum
AGGCCACATTGCCACCGGAATGTAGGCAGCATGGGTCGCGAGGCTCAGGACACCAGGGTACCCTCGAGCTGGCAGGGTCGGCCTGCTCATCCGGGCCGGCCGTGTGCCTCCAAGATGGCCGAACGTGGTCCACAACATCGGCAGCATGCCGCCAGAGCGCGCTCGGACGCCCGTGCCCCCAGGAAGCCGCTCCGTACCCCTCCCACCCTGCCCCGACATCCTCCCGAGACGAAACCAATACTGGGACAGGAGGAGGGTGAGGAGGAGGAGGAGGAGGAGGAGGAGGAGGAGGAGGAGGAGGAGGAGGAGGAGGAGGAGGAGGAGGAGGAGGAGGAGGGAGGGAGGGAGGGAGGACCACCAGAGGCGGGGCCCGAGAGCGGCCCACGAGGCCTCAGGATGGCCCGGCAGGGCCCCCGGAGTGCACCCGGATGGCCCAGCGGGGCCCCGAGGTGGCTCCGTCTGGGGGTCGGGCGGCAGGGGGCGGCCGCCATTTACATTACAAAGACAGGCGAGGGGATCGATGAGATCGAGGCATGCCGGAGCGACGGTATCGGAAGTGTGATTCGGGTCGGGCGAAAGGGGGGGATAGCAAAGCGGGGGTTTGAGAATCAGCTCACGTAGCTGATTTTCCTGGCGCCTCCCGGCGCCGGAGGCGCCCATGTATCGAGGAATGGGCCCCTCGGTGAGGCCGAAACCAGCTGCACGCAGCAGATTTCGTAACCCCCCCTTTCCCAAACCCCCCCTTTCGCCCGGCCCGAGTGATGAGGGTGACTGTGGGACCACGGTGGCCTCTATACTCCTCGAGCCAACATGTCTGCTCGACTCTTCTGCCTCCTCCACCTCCTCCGCCCCACCCGCCTCCCGCCTCCCGCCTCCCCTGCCCAGAGACAGTGGATGGACTGTAGAGAGTCCCCCCCCTTCCTCCTCCCCCCCAGGAACAGCTACACAATCTGAATGCTGCTCTCCTCTCTTTCCCCTGACTCTGTCTGGAGAGTGCCCCGTCGTCTCCGCGCACTGGCTCTTACACACGCTGGATGTAATTCGTTGTTTTTTCTCGGTTTTTGTTTCTCCTCCTCCTCCTCCTCCTCCTCCTCCTCCTCCTCCTCCTCCTCCTTCTGGACGGTTCTGGTTCTTCCCACGGCCGCGCCGTGCGGCCACTCCAGCCGTGACATGCGTCCGCCGGTGCGGCTCCAATCCGCAGCCCCAGCAGGTCCCGACCGCCTGCCCAGAAGCGGCTTTTGGTCTTCTCGGGTCGGGCGAAAGGAGGGGATAGCAAAGGGGGGGGTTGAGAATCAGCTCACGTAGCTGATTTTCCCGGCGCCTCCCGGCGCCGGAGGCGCCCATGTATCGAGGAATGGGCCCTTCGGTGGGGCCGATACCAGCTGCATGCAGCAGATTTCGTACCCCCCCCTTTCCCAAACCCCCCCTTTCGCCCGACCCGATCTTCGATCCTTCTTTGATGGCCCGGGCGGGGGGGGGCGATAGTGGCCTCCAAAAGGCCGAGGCGGAGGAAGAAAGCCGCAGGGGCCGACTGCACATCAGGGATCGGCCTGAACAGTGTTTCTCGTCTTCGTTGTGTTTCTGGATTTCCCTCGTTTCGTCTCCAAGCCACCTCTGCTGCAGAACGACCTCGAAACGAAACCGGCCCACGAGATCGAAATCGCCGGAGCACCGTCTAGGCGGACCCCTGCAGAACACCACGTCGTCGGAAGGTACGGAGAGCCGGCGGCCCCAGGAGGGCACGAGGGCGAGCCCCCGAGGGCCCCGACGAGCGACGAGAAGGAGCGCGTCGTCAGCGAGACAGCGCGGCGACCTGACGCCGCGGCCAACGCGGGCCACCCGCGCGGCACGCAACCCTGGGAGCGAGGGCGCTCACGCGCGACTCTGCGCGGCAGCTCAGGCGCCTGCGCTGGAGAGGACGAGCCCGCCTTCTTCCGTCGCCGCGGCGGCGAGCAGGTCGCGCGCAGCGCCTCGTCCAGAGGCCTCTGAGATGCTGGGATGGGGCCCGAGCAGATGGGGTCGGTGGACCGCGCCACATCGCCAAGGCGTCACCCACGCAGCGGCGCACTGCCTCGGCGGCGTCGGCATGGGAACGCTCGGGCTCCACATCGAGCCGCATCAACGACGCATCGGCGACGCCACGCGACCCTCCGACCCCATTTCCTCGGCTCGGACCCTCGCCGCCCGCCGCCACCAGCCCGCCCGCCGCCGCTCGCGGGCTCACACACCAGGGGGGTAGCCTGCCCCGGACCCCGGCCACGGAGCAGCGCCACGACCCAGCCCGCCGATGCGTCCTGTTCCCTCACGCCATTCCGCGAGAGGTGCTTTTTGTTCGACGGCGAGCCGGAGGGGGGAAGTGAGAAGGGGCGGGCCTTCTCAGAAGACTCGGAGGTCCTCCCGCCTTCTGAGAAAGTGTCCTAAGCCTTCCCCGAGGACGCAGAAAACTTCTCAGCAGGAGCGGGGGCTTCTGAGAAGTCCCGCCGCCTTCTGAGAAGGCCGTCTCCTTCTCATTTACCCCCTCGCTCGCCGCCGATGTTTCACAATGCCCCCCCCCCCCCAAAAAAAAAGGCCACGGAAGAGCCCAAGCAGGGGAACAAGCAATGACATGAACATATAAGTTCGGAGGCCAGCGCGGATTTCCCCTCTCTCGCGCGCGGAGCGGGCCAGTGGCGGCGGCGGGGACGCCGCAAGGGGGCTGATGGGCCTGTTTTCCACCAGCCACCACCATAAGCTGGAGGGGGAAAGGAGGAGGAGGAGGAGGAGGAGGAGGAGGAGTAGGAGGAGGAGGAGGAGGATCCCTTCCCGCCTCCAACTTATGGTGGTGGTGATGGTGGAACACCAGCGCATCCGGGGCAGCGTCGATCCGAGGACCCCGCGCGGAGCTCAACACTCGTATATGTTTGTGCCGCTGCGTGCTGCCCTGCGCTGGGGGGGGGTTCGGGGAGGAGCCCGCGCCCGCCCCCGGTGCCGGCAGGCGTCTCGCCCAAGAGTGGCCATCGCTCGGACGTCCATTCCCTGTGCTTTTCTCGGTTTCGTGCGTGGTTTCTTCGCCAAGTGATCGAGGATGCTCCTCGATGGGCCTCGCCGACTGAAGAATGCACACGTCCGAGCGATGCCAAGGAGACCTCCTCGCGGTCGATGCAGGAGTCCTGTTCGCGCCGCAGTGCCGGCTGCAGTCCGCCAGTATAGTGAGGATGCGCGATAAGGATGCAGGGTCCCTGGACGCCCATGGCGAAGCTCTTCGAGCGGGGCGCGGCCAGCGGCAGCGGCGAAGGACGGACCGAGGCGGCAAGGATGCAGGGGTACCCTTGGGAAGGTTGCCCATCCCTACTCCAGATTTCGTAGTAAGGGGAGGGGGGTCTGATTTCGGGGGGGGGTCTCTTCCAGGCTATCTTGGAGGGCCTGGGGGGTCTGGGGAGGATGTTTTGGAGGGTTCTTCCACGGGGGAGGTCTGAAATGGCTTGTCTTGGAGGGTCCAGACCCCCTCCCTTTTATTACGAAATCTGGAGTACATGTTTGGTCCAGATGGCAACAGTCCCCAGTAAAGAACACTGGGGTGCACGTGGCCGTGCCCTCACGCCCGTACCACGTAGCCGACATTCTCCTCCCCGACCCGCCTCTTCCCTTCACCTTTGCTGCTATCAGGGCGCATCGCTTAGAGGCCTCCCAGATGGAGTCGGAGTCGATGGGAGCGGAGGATCGCGCCGCATCGCAGATGCATCGGCGACTTCGGCGATGCATCGGCGACGTCGATTTGGAGAAGGTCGGGCTCTACATCGAGCCGCATCGCCGATGCATCGGCGATACGCCGCGACCCTCCAACCCCATCTACTCGGACCCCATCTCGGAGGCCTAAACCTGACCCGCGTCCTGATGGTCATCGATTGTAGTGGATCAGCCGCGTGCAGATGGCTCTCCCGGCGCCTCCCAGTGCCAGAGGCCGCCACGCAGTCGACTTGCCGTCGCTCGGACGTCCCTTTTCCGTGCATTTTTCGGTTTCGTGCGTGCTTCTTTTTGCTCGATGGTCCAGGATGGTCCTCGACGGTTCTTGCAGAGAAAAAATGCACACGTCCGAGCGATGCCAAGTCGAGGGACGCGCGCGCCGCGGCGGGCACGAAATCAGCTGCATGGATGCCCAACAACAGATGTTGTCCCAAACCGACAGCAGCCGCTGTTGGGCAGGCGGCCTTCTGTCTCGAATGGTCATCGCCCGCGGCGACACCGACAGCGTGTCCCGTTGGAAGCGAGCAAGAAATGCTGTTGGCTACTTTGAGCAGGGACCGACCGTCCCGGCATTTCTGTAGGCCTACCACGACATGTTCTTATACCCAGAAGTGCTCGCATAACCAGAACCATGTTCTTAGAACATAAGCCCGATGCGTTAAAACAAGACAGTCCCGGCCAGAACTGTTCTACGAACATCTCGTGCAGACCACACAACGTCCTTAGAACATTCTTTGGTGGGCCTCTAGGCGAGCCGGGACGCTTCGCCACTGCTTGATTTTTGTACCCATTATTTTCGCACTGGCTTCGATCGGGTCGGGCGAAAGGGGGGGATAGCAAAGGGGGGGTTGAGAATCAGCTCACGTAGCTGATTTTCCCGGCGCCTCCTGGCGCCGGGAGGCGCCCGAGGCGCCCATGCATCGAGGAATGGGCCCAGCGGCGGGGGCGAAACAAGCTGCATGCAGCAGATTTCGTAACCCCCCCTTTCCCAATCCCCCCGTCGTTCGGCCCGAGAATGGTCAACGCCCGCGGCGACACCGACAGCGAGTCCCGTTCGAAACGAACAGGAAGTGCTGGCGGTTATTGTACCCATTATTTCCGCACTCGCTTCGATCGTCCCGACCAGGAGGCAGCCACTCGCTCGAGAAGCACCCCCCCCCCGCCCCGTTCCACTGACCGGAACTGCCATCACCCCGAAAAAGCACCAGCTACGGCAGACCTGGTCTAGTGATTCTGGCCAATTCATGGGCTCCAGGGCCCTACCACTAACTGGGTCC